>JAPMOQ010031793.1:3217692-3253407 GCA_026543055.1 Argiope trifasciata
ACATAATTTAGCATTATAAACACATTTTAAATACAAAAACTGTAACAATATTATGATTAATTCTATAAATGGATGAATATAACAGGTTTATTTTATTATTGAAAGAGTTATAATTACATCATAAAGCATCCCAGGTAATTATTATAAGATTATTATTGAGTTATTATATGTTTTACATCCTTAATATTCAACTTTTGTTTTCTATTTCGTTTGCAAAAAATGAAAAAAAAAAAAACACTTTTCAAACTATTGATTTCTTTCTCAGTACTTAGCATTAGTAAGAAAAGGCAAAGCGGTTAAATGAAATATGGAAAGTAAAGGTCTGTTTATTTCACTCATAAAATAAATTTTATGCCTTTTTTATCTGAAGTTAGAAAAAAAAGAATGAGTAAATTGTAACTTTTTATTTACGGTTGTAACCGTTTGTATATTTCAGTTTTAAAGTAAAATTCATTCTTAAATCTTAGAAAATAAGATTATAATTCATCATTCACACATAACAATTGATAGAACAAAATATTTTCTTGAATGTCTATTTTATCACAATTAAAAAAAACAACGAATAAGCTTTAATTTTTCACTTGCGGGTGTAACCAGTTACATACTTCCGTTATTCGGTAGAATTTACTCTGCAACAAAAAAAATATTTTTATAGCACATCAGGACTCATATGGCTGTCTAGTCCAATATACAGAGCGAAAACGTTTTTTGAATGCCTATTTTATCTTAAGAAAAAAATAAAAAAAGCTTTTACTTTTCATTTACGGGTGTAATCATTTGTACATTTCAATTATTCATTAGAATTTCAACAGAACTACAGAAAATAAATTTATAACTCTTCCGAATTCCCATATAAAGTTTCTCGAATGGCAGTTTTATCTTAAATAAAAAATGAGCAAATTTTAACTTTTCATTCATGGAGGTAACATTTAAATATTTCAATAATTAAATAAATTTTATGATGATATGAAAGAACACATTTTTTATAACCCATCATTATTCAGGTTCACGAATGAAGATTTATAAAGCGAAACATTTTCTTGAATGTCTGTTTTCTCTGAAGTGAAAGAAAATACGAGTGAGCTTTAACTCCTCATTTACGGATAAAAATAAAATGGTCTACAAAATGTTCTGTCTTTATAGACAACTAAGCATCAGCCATTCACTCGAGAGAAATAGTGCCTTGTATAGCCTCATTGATCCTGGCTCTCCAGTCCAGATTAAGATCTATCAGCCTTCCCCAGACATTTCAGCAATAACGTAGCTACTAGCAAGAACATTCTGAAGCTATATAAGAGAAACGCCACTGAGGAAAAAAAGTGATTCCAATAAATAGGCGACACTTTGCAATCTTTGATGAAACTGGGGAAACGAGAGTGATCTTAAATCTAGCCCTTTCTAGAAAGAGATCGACTTTAATTCCTTGGGGAGAACTTGAAAAAAGAATATGCTTCCTTGATATCTGGTATTTTATCCTCAGCGTTAAAACACGCTATTGAAAGGAGTGTTGATGAAATGATTATTATTAAACCTATGTGCCTCACAATCAACATTGTCAGGCATTTACGGTAAAGTGCTTGAGTGGAAGAAATATATTCATATATTTTTCTATTACTTGTAACATGGATTGGTAGAATATAGATGATAAATGGTAGTTACTATATTTAAATGGCGGTTACCTTTGGTTTTAATTTTGCTTAGTTATATTAACGTTCCATTGTAAAGCAACACTAGAACTTTTTGGGAACGGTCCTCGTAAATTTGAACCATGGTCAGATGACGGGAATGCCCCCTGAACTGGCAACCTCCTATCCACACCACACGGAGGACGTTTGGCCTGACAGACTTATTGTTCAAGAGATCCCCTCAGAAGATGGTTCTTCGGTGTAATCGAGTCTTGAACCTGAAACCCTCCGGTTCCAAAGCCGAGACCTTACCACCAGGCCACCATGGATCCCAGCGGTTGCTTTTAGATAACCATACGTATATATTAAAAAATCAACAATCATTTTTCTTCAAGATGACAATGATTCTTCAAGAGAATCGGGTCTCAGACCTGAAGCCCTTCAGTTCTTAAAATAACACCTTACCACCAACACCTTACCAGAGGTTCATGAGAGAGACCAATTTAAAATTCCATAATCTAAAACCAATTCTGATTTTTTCTCTACAAATTATTGTTCACTGATAATGATGTTTGGATAGGTATTAAACTGTTAATATCACATAGAAGATGTGCTCCAGATGGTGTGGAAGTTTGGAGAGGTTAATTATCAGCTCAAGTGTCATCCTCTTCATTTGATCGAGGTTCAAAATTGAGAAAAAAAGCTCTAGAGTTACTTTTAAATGGGACGTTAATATAATTAATTTAAACTAAACTGAACTAAAAGATGTTTTCTGGCAAAATTAATATTGAAAATAACTATGATAAATATTCATTGATTATAGCCGTCTTATTCAAATATTATTTGTGTGAAAGTAAAAATTATTTATTTAAATACTTACTTATTTAAATATTATTTATGGGAAAATAAAATAAACCGATGTAGACAAAATATTTATAAATGAGATTTAAAGAATGAAACTCTCTGCCACCTAACACTATTCCACATTACTATATCACTATAATTTAGATAAGTGAATATTTTTTTTGGTTCGTAATGAAGAAAAAAAAGATCCAAAAATTGCTTTCATATTTTTCCACAACGTTTATTTTTTGAGAAACTTCTAAAAATCCTATAAATCAGGAATGAAATCAAAAGTAATCAAATTATGTGATTTGAACTTTTGGTAATGACGTGAAACTTTTATGAAGGTAGAAAGTTGATGTAGGTGGTTATCCTAATGGTACCTATCTAACAGAAAAGCAATCTCTATAATGAACGAAAATGTAAGAGATGAAAAATAAATATTTTTGTAATTTATGTTGTGAAAAATATTTTGGAAATATTTCTGAAAGTGTTGATAACTTTTAATACCTAACTCTTATTTATTGCATCTTTAGTAATTCAAAAGCGCCACATATTACAGGTAAAATGCCATTTTTTTCTCTTTATACATATATAAAAATTCCATAGTTTCATTTGGACGGATGAATATATTATTCCATTTTGTGCATGTAAATTCGTATAAATATACAAAAGAAATGGCTGGTGATAAGTTATTAAAAAGAGGGAGAGTGAAACTAATCATTAATTTTTTTAAAGTAAACTATAATTGTGTGTATGTCGATGATCTATTTGTAGAATTTAAATTCACCTTTTCATTGATAATTTTTTTAATTCTTGAAAATACATATTTGGAAATATGTATGTCTCCAATAATAATAAAAATGAATCGCTGTTCCTATGAGTGATTTGAATTTCCTTAGATCAGATTTATGATGTATTCTACTAAATTTGGCACATGTATACCTTGGAGGATACAAATGTGCAACGCTGATTGTTTATAATTTTGTCATATTTCAATTAATTAAAAATTACTCGGAACTTTATAATTTTTCCATGATAACTTCCAAACTTTTATTGTACAAGAATAAGTTTTTTACACATGAAACCGACATTTAAAAGAGATATTTTTTAAAAATATGAATTTAATAAATTCGCCAATATTCCATAAATTTTGATAACTGTCCGTTTGGTCTAATTTCAATAATTTTTCCTCTGATATTCAAGCTGTTTTCAATGTTTCATTAAATATTTAAATGTTGATTTCCCTTCATTATTTGGAAATATGTTTGATATCTATGTAGTGTACAAGAGAAATAAAAAAGGATTAATAATATGCAATTTGAACATAATTTCTTTTATAAGAATGAAACATAAACAAGAAAATTTAGTTTTTAATAGCGGTGTATCATAGAACTGGTATCCATCCAGAAAGCTTATGAAGACAACTAATATACATATGTAAGGTTAATAAAACAACAGTCATTACTTTCTAAGAATATTGAAATATATCATATTTGAAGTTACGGGTAAGCGATTTAACTGTAATTAAATGCAACGAATATCTCCGATTAAATATATTGTAGTCAAAGACAGTAATCAGTACTACTCAATTTATCCAAGATAGTTAGTAGGAATTTCTATGAAATACAATCGACGATAATTTATAGAAATAATCATCATCAAAATCATTTAAATTATTAAGAATTATTTAAATAATCGTCAGATTCACATTAAATAATCATGACAGTATCACACAATCATAAAAGTGATATTTAATAACCATCATAATCATTTCTAAAAATAAAATGTGTATATAGTTATGTAGATTGAAATGTAATTGAAATGACATACTAGAGATATTCGAAAATCAATCATTAAATAATCACCTCTATTCTGCTGAAAAAACCTAATTAAAAAAAGATATTCGAAAATGGCATTTTTACTACAATAAAAGAAACAAATGGTTAATAATTTCAAAAATAATAAACAAATAAAATAATGTATTTCTATTTTCTATATCTGGCCTTTAAGAGAAAAAATCAATATTTTTGAAAAAATGAATTTTGAGTTCACAAATTAACTTAAATGATCAATAAATAGCCTGGCATATGTCTACATATACGTACATAGAAATGTAATTTAAAAGTCACAATAATCACAGACAATAAATAATTATTTAAGCTTTGCTAAAAAAACCTAAATAAAAAGAGGCATTTATAAAACTGGCAAATTTATTGTAATAAACAAACAAGGTATAGTAATGCAAAAAGGAGTAATTGACCAATAAAAATATAATTTTATATCTGATGGCCTTCAACATAAGTAATCAGAATTTGTAGAAAATAAACGGGGCATGAGTTCACAAATTAATATGTCTAAACATATGTAGATTGATATGTAATTGAGAAGTCACAACAGTCGTAGGCAATCAATAATCCTTTACGCTCTTATAAGAAAATTTAAATGAAAAGAGACACTAAAGGAAATGGCAATTTTACTGCAATAAAAGGAACAAAGTACTAGTAATGAAAATAAATAATAATAAAATAAATTTTTTCTAAGGGTTTTTAACATAAGTCATAAATACTTGCGAAAAAATGGCAAAACTAAATTAATTAGAGAACATGTATTCAAAAATTAATTTAAATTATTTGTAGTGATTGGATTTTCGAAGCGTTAAGAAATAAGCGTTCATAGATGGCGCTAGTTTACAGTGATTGGATTTTGAAGAGTTATTAAATAAATGTTGATAGATGGTGCTAGGCAACTGGCGCGAGTGTAATTAAGAGAGTTCATTTGAATGTTAGCTTTTTGAGAAGGAGTTACTGAGCAGAGTAACTCCAACGAATCTGAAAAGATTCGTTGGAGTTACGAATCTAAATCTAAATTTGTTAAGTTTTTCTATTTGCCTACTCATTTCTAAGCACTCACGAACCAGCCACGACATTATTAATAATAAGATATATATATGCCTGTACATATGTTTTCTATCTAATGTCCTTTAAAATAAGTAGTTAATACCTGTGGAAAAAAATCGAACATGAGTTCATAAATTGTCTATATATGTGTAGAATGATATAAAATGTGAAAGTCAAATGATCCCGGGTAAATCATTTCCGAATTGCTGAACTAACCTAAATAAAATTCATTAAAAGAAAATGACAATTTTAGTGCAATAAAAGGAAGAAAGGACTAATGATAAAAATAATTAAGAAATAAAAAACTGTAACTTCCATCTAATGGTCTTTAACATAAGTAATCGATATGTGTGGTAATATATATATATATATATATATATATATATATATATATATATATAGAATGATATGTTATATAGAATGTTATGTTATATAGAATGAATGATATATAGAATGATATGAATGAAAGTCAAATGCACACAATTACATAAGTTCAACAGTGCTGGACTAACTTGAATAAAAAGAGACACATTCAAAGAAAATGATAATTTTACTTCAATAAATAGAAAAAAGAAAGAGTGATTTTAAAAAATAATTCACAAATAAAATGTTATTTTGTATCTTCAATGGATTTCATCATAAGCACTCAATATTTTTGAAAAAATGATACACGAGTTCACAAATTAACATATTATCAATAAACAGACAGAAAATGGTTGTTATTCCCCAAGTTATCACAGCTTCTGGATTATTTACAGCTATTTCAATATTCTCCAGTGTATTTTAAATTTCTTACTGCAAAAAGGATGTTTCGAATTCTCCTGGTACATCCAGGATTCACCTTGTTTAGAATTCTGCTCATGATTCCTCATTATTTTTAACAGGAAATTGGCTCTCCTTCTAGAATCTATCGGTTTAAATTTACGATACTTTTGAAAAAAAGTAGACACACGGGAAGAAGCTAGCATTACGTGCTGTGCATAGAAAAATGAGAAGGTTAGAACTTTTTTTTTTTACTTTTTGTGATTCACTGTTCCTTCAGAAAATGATTCCCCCAAAGAAGATTTATTTTCTGGAAGACACTGAGATGGCTGTTTTTCTTATGGTCTTTACATCGCAATTGTTCAAGAAAATCTCTTGTCTTGAAGATTTTATTGTTGCTATCTTTTATTTACCTTTATATGGATTTAAGAAGAAAAAAAAAGAAATTCATGCTTTGTGATACGTGTTTATAAAACCAAGCAATTTCTCGTTTTCTTAAAATAAAAAAGTAAGATATTCTCTTATTTGTAGTTTTTATCGAGTATCTTTAAGAAAAATAAAATAGAAACCTCAATTTTATTTTTAGTTTGATTTAAATTGTTCTCGCTTAAATTGGTAGAACTGACCTCGAAAACTCGCTTTTATTTCCTCGTTTGCGAAGCACAGAAGATGTATTATAATTGTAAATAAATCAGCATTGATATTCAAAGAATCAGCATTGCTGATACTTTAAAGAATCTCCTCATGATTTCTCTGATTCAGAAAAAAAACGCTTCCGTTATTAAGCATGTCTATTCATTTATGCACACGATAATTCAAAAGCACTTTCGGATTGATAGAATTTGAATAAGGGTGAATTTGATATAAGAAATTGTGATCAAATTTATAGATATCTGTCAAATTATGAATGGCATTTATTCATTTGAAACTTGTGTGCCTGTTTGTTCGAATACTAATGAACTCAATATTGCAAAACGAAAACAGCAAGTTAAATAAAATTTGGTACCAAATTTAGCATCAATATTGTTAATTTCTAGCATTGTTCGTCAAACGGTTGACCATCTGTTAATTTTTACTTTTGCATTCATTTAAATGTTAAAACTCATAGATTCGATGAAATTAAATATGTTACCTTTTGATTACAACTGAAATTTCGTGTCAAAATCTGAAATTCATCAAATTTTAAAAAGTCGTCTGAGATAAACATTATCGTTATAGATTCCACGAAAGGTCTATATCCATACAAAAATTCATATTTTGGGCTACCATTCACCAATGGCATGCAAGGCTTTCGTTTAACCTAACATCCTTAACTTTATACAGAGTAAGAGTAAGAATTTTATTGGACAGTATGCGGGAAAGCATTGGGGGATCACTAAGGATTCAAATTTATAATATTATTCGGATGGATATCTTTGCCGCTTAGACTATTTTCCACTCTGGAGTATGGAATTAATATTTATTAAAGGGATTTCTGTGCTTGCATTTTGCTAAAAGAAATTAGATATATCTCTCGTAGCTAGCACCAAATCATTGCTAAACACTCATGGGTCAAAAGGTTTCATATTAATGCCCGATTATAGAGACATTTGAAGATAGGATCAACTATATTTTTCAGATAAATTATAGTTTAGTAGTCAGATAAAAGTTTTTTTAGTTAATTTTAAAATGTATTTCTAAATATGTTTTTTTGTTAAAATGTAATTTCAAATGTAGTTTACTTAATAATTAATTTTTAACTGTGGTTTATTCGTTTATATTTTATTATGTAAAATGAGCCAAGACTAAAATGTATCATCATTTTTAGATTTATTTCTCTGGAGTAATGTAGTTTTACCTTTCAAAATATGAATCAGTATTATAGTATTTCATCTATATTCAAATAAAGACATAATTTTCAATTATCAATTAAATGCTTAGAAATATTTAAAATTCAAAAATATTTTTTGTGAGGGAAAAAAATAATTTCATAATGAATTTTGATGAATTTTTATGGTTTGTTTTAAAATTAATTTAACAAATGTTTTAATGCATGCGCCAAAACCTTATATTTCTTTTTCTTAAGTTATTATTCTTTTTTTAATTGAGATTTTAGTTAATATATTTAATATTCGAAATGATGTTTTCAATTAAATATCAGGTCTTTTGCTATTGAACCAGACAAACCGGTGTTGAAAACTCATTTCTTGCAGGTCGCTTATACTTTTCGGTTCAAACGAGGCTTGAATGAAGTGAAAGAGTTATTACGAAAGATATGCCTAGATTCTCATTCATCACATCTGGATTGAAGCATAATTTGGCTATAGTATATAGTTTTCAATTTCGATTTTTCAATAGTGAAAAGTTTAAGATACTATCAATATTTCAATGAGATTTTGTTAAAGAATTTGAAGGAAGCAATAACTAGTTTAATGTCACACTTCCAATATTAAAAATATTTGATGAAAATGTAATCCTCAGCTTTCTACAACCTCTGAATGATATATTGAAAAATATGTTTAAAGTTTACAAATAATAAATTTTAACACTACTTTAAGCAAGAAATGAAAAATGAAGTGTCCTTAGTATGTATTATTGTTTTAAAACATAAATTTAAGGTAATAATCTATACAAGCTCTTTTAGTGAATTATGTCTTAGGAAAGAAAGGAGGAAACATGAAACATTAGCATTTTAATATGCAACCATCACAAAAACACATTGGTATCAAAAACAGTAGAGTATTTTTCAATTCTGTCACAAACATCCTAGGTGAGAAAAGAATATATCCTTAGAGAAAGAAAAGAGGCAATTTTAAACTCACCACAATTTGGAAGGGGAGCAACGCAATTCTTGGTGGCAGTTTAAATTGCCTTCTGACATCCTAAGCTCAGAGTTCAGACATCAGGGCTTAACTCTGGGAACTATTCAAGGAATTTCACCTGTTCGGTTCGAAATAAAGAAAGGGAGTCTTTTCAATGTCAATTTTAGGGCTTTTAAAGATTAAAAATTTGTTATTTGAATATGCTCTGTTATTAAATTATGAAAAGGGTGGTATTAATTAAATGGTCAATATATAAACAATAGATGTATATTTAATTTAATTAATTTCGACACTGTTTAATAAATGCATATGCTGTGTGAGTAAAATATATAAACAATATGTAAATGAATGAAAACATTAAACAAAGTACTGTAAAGCATTAGATTCATGTTTGGAATTTTCTTCTAATTATTTCTATGCAATCGGGGAAATTTTATTTTCTTAAAACTATCCAACTTATTATTTCAATTTTTAAAGAAATATACCCTGTCAGATTTTCATAGGTGCATATGTTTCAAACAAACCTTATGGTATTAAAGTGGCAAAATTTTACACTTTGTGGAGCATTTGGTTTTAATTGTTTAATCAGTGGTACGCTTGAAAAGATTGCTTTTTGTACATGTGATAGTTTTCTTATCAAAAGGAAGATGTAAGGAATTTTGATTACAAAAGAACGGTGTATTGAGAAATGGAAAGAAGATAATAATTATATTTTATTTACTCGTATCCTCGTAGAAAATTGCATTTCACTCTGAAATACTGATTACAAATTTGAAATTTTTTATGAATTAAGAACAAGATTTTAATTTTTTTCGATAAAAGAATAAATAACGTTGATAAAAATAATTTATTCAAATATTCTTCGACAATCAAAGTGACGTTGAGAGTCATAATGATAAACTGCGTGCACAGTTTCAGATCTAATATATAGAGCAAAAAAAAATGCCCTTCTCTCTCGCTCTCTTCATATCATTTATTTTTCGTTTTAAGCCTATTCCCTAAAGAGTCATTTTTCACTACAAATGATGTAGTAAATTCATGATGAAAATCTTACATCTAAAATGTAGGATGTCAGCAGTACATTTATGTGTGTAAATCTTATTAATAATTATATGTCTGAGAAACGAATGGATTGTTCAAATTTTAGGATACTAATTCATAACTCTCATCTAAATTACTAAAATTTTGCAACTTTTTTATATTTTTATTATAAATTAAGGATAATTTTAAAATAAAAAAAAATCACAGTTAAAATTTTAAGTTCAGTTTTAATAGAATGATATATAAACTGAAATTAACAGATTCAAAAAATACAATATTATCATTTAGCAATAAATTTTATAGTTGATGTCTAAAATTTGAAAAAACATAATTATGTTTTGATCAAAGAGAGCCATATTCATGTTAATATTTCCAATAAATGTTAATTTAAAGCATTTTTATACTGATATAATGTAATGCATTAAACATTCCTGTTATCTCTTTTTTATTACCTTCGGTGATAATATATAAAGATTATAAATCAAAAATCAAATCGAATAAATTATCTTAATATTATTTAGGAAACAAAAGATTTAACATTTCTTTTAAAATGCATTTCTATTTATATTTAGTTTATTCAATAGGCCCTACATTTGTAAAGATACAATATGTAAATATATTATTTTTACTTGCTAGTGTATGATATTTTTATCTCATTTTACAATCCACTGGAATTAAAGAAAAAAATATTTTATTAAATTTCCAGAGATGTTACCGTTATTAGATTAAGTAACTTAAATTGTTTGCATAATTAATAGCAAGCCTGCACAATTGTTTTTTGATTTTTTTTAGATTTCTTTATATTTGAGGAAAACAATCTTTTTTGATAACTTTGGAATTTTTTTTAGATTAAATAAACTAAATGTGTTTGCATAGTTTATAAGAATTATGTGAAAAACCAATTATAATACTTCACAATCTATAATAATAAATGAGAAATAACTTGATAAAAATAAGACAGTAAATGAAATAAAAGTAAAAAATGTGAATTTTTCTATGCTAAAATAATCTATAAAAAATATAAGAATCTATCACCACATTATATTTGTTACTTAGTGAGATTTATTAAATTTATATGAGCATTCATGTGACTTTAGTTTTTTTAATACATGGTATTCTTATCAAAAGGCATTATATGCCAAATCATGTATTGAAATGAAAAGTAAACATACGAGAACAATAACTTGGAAAATAAAATATAAATATTAAATAATTTTTGAAAATAAAATTTAAATTCCATTTATTTTATTTATTCCTTTTGCTAAAATTCTACATATTGTTGCTACATACTCTTTTTCTTTAAAACATTTTTCAAGTATAAGTAGTAGTTATTTTCAGAATGTTGCAGTTCATATTTGAACTCATTATTGTAATCAAATTTTTTCAATAAAAGCTATTGATTAGGAAGGACGTATTTCGATAGTTCTAATTTAACACAAGCTATAGAGGGCAACTTTATAATGAAATATTTCATAATTAAATAAGTTATGAAAATAAATAAACTAAAATGGTATTGCATATTCATGTTTCAGGTGACTCGTTAATTTAAAAACGTGGATAACATATCCATTGCCACAATTCAACAAATTCTGTAGTTTCTATACATTGTACATACATATGAAAATAATTATCGAATATTTCATCCTCAATCTATTTTGGAAAAATAATGTTTTCTTTAAAAAAGAAGGAAATATCTACTTTCTAATAAACAGGAAAATTATCAGTTTTATCCATTTGCAGTGTTTAACCTTCATGGTTAAAAAAATTCGAATATTCAGTTGAACCTCTTTAGATTAGTTTAAGATTTGATTTCCTTATATATAGACTCATTTTATTTAAATTTTTTCACTATATAATCAGGATTGCAGATAGTTTTAAATACTCAAGTTTTCAATTTTACTGCAGCTTTTTATATTTTTAATTAGTTTAACTTAAGTTTAACTTAAATAAGAATGGAATCTAATAAAACCAAACAATGTATTCTTTGATCATCATCCTCTTCAACCTAGAGATTCACATTTAAATTTTAATAAAATTGGAATGTCCGGCAAAGAAGATTAAGAAATATTTTTTAGGATTGAAGTAAAAGAAAGCATTTTTTCAAGCATTCTCTTCAGAAACGAATTTAAATTAAACTTAAATGATAAAAGATATGATCAGTCAGCATTTATTGCTTCATAAATATGCATTAGTCATTTATAATCATCACCTCACCAAGAAGGAAGCCCTTCAACGGTATTTTAATAAATGATTCATTATTCATTTCAAATAAAATTTTGAGATGATCTTGAAGTCATAACTATGTGCAAGGATACTGTTTATTACATTTTCTTTTAGCGGGCCAATTTTAAGAAACGGCCCACTTTTATTTCCTTAATTTAAGTAATGTCATTATTTTTTCGTAGCATACATTTTTTTTTTTCTTTTGCCGCAAAAGCCTCCATTTAAAGATTATAAGAAAAGGCGTCTTCTCGAAGAAAAAAATTGGTTCGGATAATATTTTTCATGAATACAAATGGCATAATAACATTGCCTGTCGTTTTTCCTTAAAAACATTATATTGAGCATACAAACCGGATGAATGTCATTATTTTAAGATTATGAAATAAAGACAAAATTAAGTATTTGAACTCTCAAATTAACAATAGATATTAAATGTAATGTTGCAAAAATAATGATATAAAAATTTATGAATGTCATTACCTGAAGATTGTGACGTCAACAGCAGAATATAACAAATTCGTTTTGGTATTTCTTTATAACTGGAAAATATTTTCCATTACTAAATATTTATTCTTCATTTTTTTTCTAAATTCTACAGTATATTTGGAAACATGAATATCAGTTAAAAT
The DNA here is from genome assembly GCA_026543055.1 of Argiope trifasciata. Lineage (NCBI taxonomy): Eukaryota > Metazoa > Arthropoda > Arachnida > Araneae > Araneidae > Argiope > Argiope trifasciata. The sequence goes on from JAPMOQ010031793.1 coordinate 3,230,517, forward strand.
ATTTGCGATCTTATTTTGAATACAACATTCTTATTTTTTTTTGTTTCTATCCGACTTTGGCAACAAGCTGACACGCTGGAGTGATTTAGTTAAAACTAAATCATCTAGATATAAATTTAGGGCCTAAGTACGTCACATCAACACTCAGTAAAATCATATTATTTCCATTATATTACGTATACCTTTTTAACTGAACATATGGACGTTTATGAGCATCAGACATTTGAATGAAGAATAGTAGTTGAAACTAGGCGCATGGAACATTCAATTTTGTAAATCGCTCAGAAATCAGTATTTCGAGATCGATCTACAGCTTAAACAAATATGGCAAGAACACATATTTTCGAGTATAAAGCCTCTGACCATGGACAAAACAATGGCTGACTGCTTGCACTTAATGATTTATATTTGCGACTTATACCTAGAATTGATATAATTAAAAGACAAACAACACTGAATGAAATAATCTTAGGAATTAAAGCGGGCCCTAATCATGAACGTACTCATCAGCACAATGCTGATGATTTGGCTTTAATAAGTTATGGCAGGAAAAGACCGACTCAATTTTAGTTGTTAAGAGTTGGTGTTAGGGTTTTTGTGAGGCTCAGACTTGGATAAATCATGGATGCAAATGTTCAACAAGTAATTGCAATTGATTATTTTGATTTGTTTTTCTTGGTACGGTAGGTAGGTAGTTTAGAGTTTAATGGTGAAAGAGCCAGATTTGGATATACTGCGCCAAACAAATTGTATTAAAAATTGCCATGCTTAGTTTTCATACAATTTAAAATTATAGGTTCTTGCTATAAAATAAAGGACAGCCAATTATGAATAGAAACAGAGAATGTTTTTAAGAAATACGTCACATCCCAGAAAGGAAAGTTTTACAAAAATGGTAAAAGATTAAAATATCAATGATTTTTAAAAGGTAAAAATGAAATTAATTTAACATTAAACCATATACAAAAGATAAAATCAAGCGAAATTTTTAAAAATCATTATAATCTTTTGATAAGATATTTTTAAAAGTATTTGTTATGAACAGGGGAAGTTAAAGGTATGCTATAACAATTTTTAAGTTCAATCCAATGGGCCAGACAATTTTGGGAGCTTTGCTTAAAAATAGTTTTTTCAACTGTGGCAGAAGTGGTAGAAGATTCCGGAAGTACTTTTTGAAGGGAAATTTCGATGTCTTGTCGAGTCCATGCTACGGCGAATTACTTCGGCAGAAACAGGACATATTATTAAAAGGCATCGCATGACTTTTGTCTTTTTAGTCTGTATATATATTCTTGCTTGGTTTCCAAAAGGGAATTTTTTCTAAAAAAATCCTTTTTTCATTGTTTGCCATTTTTTGCCAACGTTTATTTCCCCATTTCTTCTTAACAATGTATTTTATTATGGAATCATTGATGGTTTGAAGAATGTCATCAATTTTGAGGGAGTTTTTGAGTTAGAAAGGTTATGGATTAGTTATTTAAAAATAAAATTCAAAATTAGATATTCAAAACCACATTAATATAGTTTATTTTTTCTGAAGTGTTTAAGTAAGGCTATTTGAAAGAAGAAATAGACTCTTCTGCAGTAATCTGCTATGAAAGATTTCTTAAATATTCTTTTTTTTTTAAATTTATTAACAAAATTTCTCAGGGAGGGCAAATAAAACACTAGGCGCTCTGAAACTCATTTGAAGTTAAAATTATTATGCAAATTACCAGAAAAGAAATTACGTGCAATGTATTTATGAATAAAAATGCCTCTCAGTTTTGAAAGTTCTAACAAATGATTAGACTGGGAAACTACCTTCCCTCTGGTTTATTATCCATCAAGCATTTACTGTGAAATTCTTGATGGCGATTTTAGAATAAACTTACTGAAAAAGGCGGTAGCTAAATTTTTCCGAACTTAATTTAATCGCAAGCCCAGCTCCACTTTGTATTTTATTGGATTTAGCTACAATTGGATTTGTCCAGTGACATAGTTTTCACTCCAAAATACTTTTATTGTCTGATTATGATTTAAGCGTCATTAAGTAAAAATATGTTTTTTTTTGGCTTAGGCATTTTAAATTTATGAAAATATTAAAAAAACACGAAACATGAAAGATGTTGTAGGGAAAATTTTAATTTTTATTACATCCAATTTCTTTTAGAAAATTTTAATTCATTCGCTATAGGTTATTAAAAGCAGAAAATTATGACAGAAATAAAAAAAAAATATTGACTAGCAGGGGAAACTTCTTTAAAACTTCCCTTACAAATAGAAATAATTCAGTGTTTATAGGCAAGCACCTGTGAATTACAAAATAGATAAGAGAGTTATTTCTTATTCTTATTGCCTCCAGGTTATTTTCCAAGGTAATTATCTATGTAATGCGCTGTTAAATAATATGATATAATAAGTAATATAATTTGTGAAGTAATAAACATTAACCCTGCTGTTCTGTTCGCATTTATATCAAGTATGTAGCGTCCGGGTCAATATGGCCCGACTCAGATAAATAACATGTCTTTCTGTAATTTACTGCTGCTATTTAAGATATTATTTAAATAATACCACTGTATAGAAATAATAATATAACACAGCTATAAAACTAACAAAAAGTGTTTGAAATTGACACTCACAATAATATAAATCATCTATAAAAATAACAGAAAAGTATTCAAAGTTAATACTTTTATTTACAATTTGGACAATAATATTTTACATGAGATCTGCAAATGTGACTCTTACAATTGCGGCATAACATATTAGTTTTGTTGTTATTTATTGAATTACAGAGACTGTACTCGATACATAATGATAATTCTTAGAAAATTTCGATGATACGTTTTCCAGTGTAAATTTGTGTTTTTAACTCATACGAAGCTTGACTGTTCCATGAAGATTATATTTTGATCCCATATTTAGATGGCTTGCTTGGTATATGCTTTTTGAAAGGACATCGGCTTACATATTGCGAATCTACACTTATATTCTCATTCGGATTATATAATTTTGGTAGTACTTTCATCCCTTTTGCCCAGAAATCTCACCCTAGAGCTATTTTATCCAAATTTCATCTTTCTTGACAAGTGGATTTATTATCAAAACGAATAGCTATCGACAAAACGCAAAATGTTTCAATGAACATTTCGGAAAAACGAAATGCATTTCTGTCAGTTACAAGCATCAACTATAAATAATAATCCAATATATACTTGAAAAGCTTTACTTTCGATTTGTTTCCATTTTTTTCCATAAACTTTTTTTCCATCAATATTACCCATTTTTACTATTTTTTTTTCATTTGTAGAATTGAATACTCTTTCCAATGCTTTTTTTACATCTATTATTTTTGGCATTACATACCTTAAGATCCCTGGAGAAGTTTTTATAAAATTAGCAGATGCTGATTGAAAAAGCGTGGCAGCGGATCAAACTCCCAGTTTATTTTGCGATTGTTGGACAAAATTGCCCTTACAGTTCATTTGTTGAATATCGTTATCAAAATTGTATTCAGAATTTTCACTCTTAATTTCATCACGTGTGATTTTTATAACGGGATACTTTTCCGTGTAAGAAGCTTCTATTAGTTTATCTATACCTGCATGGCTCAAATTTATGCAAATCGCCAATTTTTCAGATGAAAAAAAAAAAAAAAAAAAAAAAACAGGGAAAAAGAAACGTTGCAATAAGAGAAAATTTGGCCCTTTGTCGATTGTACTTTTGACCTTGCATGCGCTGTCTTGTCATGTGACCAACACTCAAGAAAAAGGTTTTGAAAACCAACAAATAACAGAAACTATTGTTATTCTTTTTAAAAAATTATACCAAACAAAATTAAACCTTTTTTTTCATTGGGTCATTTTGACTTAAATGTCACCTTATGTAACAATTATAAAACATTCCTTCGAAATAAGAATAAACCTAAAGTCATCTAAGAATACATATTTATATTATTTACCAAAGATGCCATGAAGTTTCATAAAAATATCCCGCTACCATATGTTTATACGAAGGTTTAAATTTTATTTCATTTCTTATAGACCCACACAGAATAGCAGGGTTAAATAATAATATTACTAATATAATGCGCTATTAAAAGAAGACAATCTATTCTTGATGGAAATCATGTTTTATAATATATACATATTTTAAACGGGGTATAGAAAAATAAAATCTGAAAAAAATTTAGTCAAAAAGGGAAACATTCGTTAATATTGCAGAATAAAAAGATTGAAATGCATCTCTTTAGTACAGCCAAAGTTGCAAATTTACAAATTTACAAAATACAATTCAATATTAATGATTTCAATTCCATTTGTCCTTCATAAATGATGTAATTTCATTAAAAATTCCTCCATTTATAAAAGGATATAGAATTGGAATTATTTAGTTACAATTGAGAAAGAAAGCTGACTTACAAACACAAAAATGTCGATATCTGCGTCATCAAGTTTGATTTAGTTTAAACTTGCGAAATTAATGAATACGCGCCTTTGAATTCAAATAATTCCAACATTACAGCTTTAATTATAAACTTTATAGCTTGATTTATAGGTTTTTCTTTCTTTCACTTTTGTTTCTGAAAGCATTTGAAATCACTTTATCTGCTTAGCTTATTTATAAAGAATGGGAAACAGATATTTTTTTAAAATTCACATTTGCACAAAAATTTGGATTTTCTGCTTTTTTCATTCTTGTTTCTAACCATGTTATGCATGTTATTAACCTGACAAACACATGGATACAAGTAACATTATATAAATATTAAAAAAACAATTGAGTTATTTTATTAATTCTCGCAGAGAGAAGTTTCAATAAAGAGACCTTCAGTGAAAGAATTTTACGGAAAATAAAATACTTGTAAAAGACTTTTAAAATCTCTGTGGTGATGTTATAGAAAAGATCAGGGAAAATTATAAAACAGAGTTATATTTTAGAAAAAAATGTTTTGAATAAATGTGCATTTGGGAGGTAAAACAATAAGCGCTTCATTATACATGAAAAGCGCGCTCTTTTCTTTGAGGTATTTATTTTACATTAAAAAACAATCTATGTACCAGAAAAATTATATATTGTATATTTGTATGCCTTTAGAACTCATTATCACGGATTCTTAAAATAATTTCAATGACAAACATTAGATAATAGTTGAGCATCCAAAATATTTCAAACATGCAATGTATACTATCCCGGAATATTTATCTTGAATCATATTTTTTGTAAGATAAGAAGGTTGTGAGATAAGAATGCTGCGTTATTCTGTAGTAGATATTCTATCTTTCCATACCCATAAGAATGGAATGGATGTTGACAAGATATAATTTAAGTTTAAAAAAGCATAAAGACTTAAATTATATATGTTGTATTTTAAAGCAATGTAAAATAAATGGAAAAATTGAACATTGATTATTGCAAAACAATTTTAAACAGTCCTAACGGACAGAAGTACATTACCATGAATTATAATTTTAATTTTAATAGTAAACAGTAGTTAATAGCTAAAAAGTCACAATCTTTCTAACAGATGTAATATAATATTCGACATATCTATCTTGAAGTATATTTATTTATATGATATTAAAACGGCTGATTTTCTACTGCAGTAGAAATTACATGTTTTGTACTCATTCCAATGCACTTGAAAACGTCAGGGCATACTTTAGGCTAATAAAATACATTTATTGAATTTTAAAGTGATGTAAAATAAGTGGAAATAATTTAGAGAATTGTTTATTACAGACTCAATTTAGTGCTTCTGTAATAAACAATTTAATTTACAATAAGAAATTCTAGTTTGACTGATATCCAGTGAAGGAAACTTCTGAAAATATATTTGACCTGTCCAAAATAATCTCTTACTTTATCCAAAAATAAAGGATTATATATACCGGTTACTCTGAAAAATCAGAATTCGCTGTAATCCTGGAAACAATCAACTCAAAGAAAAGTATATATCCAGTCATAAAAAAGGGAAGAACAGCAGGCCGTGAAAATGTTTGGGATGCTTTTTTTCTATCTTGTTTCCTTTCAAATAAAGGAAAAAACATAGTGGCCATGGTAAGTTGATTTAGCCTTTTGGAGCAATATTTCATAGATAAATGTTGGAGCATTCGTTTACTTTTTATGATTTGTTACCAAATTTTTTCTTCTTCGAGAAGTCTTTAAGCTACTCCTATTTCCAAATGATCGCTTCAAAATAACTATTTCATATACTTTTCGTTAGAGCTATTCAACTATAAGCACTTAATCCGGAAAAAGTGAAGTATAATCTCTTCAAGTATTTGCTTCTTTTCAGGTAAAATATTTGAAAATTTACTTTCAAACTGGTATGACAGTATATATGATAAAGAGAATATAAACTTTTTAGAATAATGCACATTATTTCTCAAATATTTAAAACTACTTTTTTAGCCACATTTGGTTATTTCATAATTTGAATTGACTCAAGGACTACAAAAATATTGAATAAAAATAAAAATAATGATCATAAACATTTTTAATAATAAATTAAAATTAAAATGATGTCATTTTTAACTATAGTCATAAAGAATATCGTTTACAAAATATACTTAAATGGATATTAATAATTATGTTTGTTGAATTTTAAGACATTTACAAGGTAAAACGATAAATTTATTCGGTTAGAGTTCTCTAAAGAAGGATAATGAGCGTGATATAACTATATTAAATAGTAATTTTTCATTACATTTTACAATTTTTTTTATATTTATTTTAGTCCCAAAATTATAAATATATATTCAGAATGAAGGAATAAAAATGCAAAATTTAAAAATAGAATATTCTCCAACCAACATTAAATTAGAGATGACCATTACTACGTGTCCTAGAACCTGTTTGAGAACAACAAACATTTTTTCGCCAGTATATTTTCCAATGCCTGTTTGGATACAGCTATTTGTATGATTTTGCATTTAATGTGAAATTATACTTTCCAGTTGAATCTCATAACTGTTAGATCGACTTGAAAATTCCATGTAAATAATTCGCAAGCTAGATTCAATAAATATCACAAATGGCTAGAAATTGATAAAAAATATTTATGTTGCTATATTTCATTGAAATGCATTTAACGCAAATGCTTTCTTTAGAGTGTTTCGACGCCAAAAAATTAAACCCAGTATTGCGATATGGATTTTTATCTACAACTACAGTTAATAAACATCAACTTCCAAATCTTTCACAATAAAAATAGTAATTATATAAATGACAAAATCATAAAACGTTTTTATTATGTGAAAGTCTTCTTAAAATGTTATTCTTAACTATTAAAAATCAAGAATAAGACTGCGTCTATTCAAAAAGCACTTTCTTACATATCATTTTTGTAAAGCACAGTAAAATTGATTTGCTGCAGTGTTTTAAGTTCCGTGAATATCATTGAAAATGCATAAAATGTTAATTTAAACAAGTTAGTCTTGACCTGTCTCAAAACGATTAGCTAACTGAAAATATTGTAAGACCTTAGATATAACCTTGAAGGCTAGGGGAAGGACATAAATTGTTTACTGAAAAGTTTCTAATCTCCGCCAGGTATTGATATCGGAGACCGTTTCATTAACTATATAACATCGCGGTAAGTGTTTATTTAAAGAGGATAAACGAGCGAAATTTTTGCATCTGAAGTTTTTTAATATAAAAATTAATGAACACTCATTTAAAATTTTCATGTACATAAAAACAAATATACTGTTTCCCATAACTGAGCCAAACTCTACAGTTTACTATTCACTAATCGTGAATTAGAGAATGCAAAGAACGAAAGATAACACTTGTCTTCTTTATCAAAAAGTGCTACTTCTTCAACAGCGTTTGATCATTGCATATTAAGATGGAAAGCAATAAAAAATTATGGTTTGATTGTAATTTTTAAAAATATGTACTATGTATTTATAAAGTATGTTGTTAAATATTTTTATAAGTCATTCTTAAATGTTTACATATTATTTGGAACAGTTGTAATGAAATATACCGACATAATTTAATCTATCTAATGTTTATAGCAAATGTAAAAATGATAGTAGCCCAGTTTTAATCACTTTACAAGAATGCAGCAAGGATACAAAATATGTATACTTATAACCATTGTTTAATATATAAATATCATTAGGCTTTAAATTATTGTATATTCATTAAATATTTCAATTTCATTACCAGACTGATTAGCAATCTTACAGATATCAAAGTATTTATATAAAATCAGCTAAAAAGCTTCATTATGAAAATATGCATGAAATAATAAGGTTTCTGCTTCAAATAACAAATACAAAAAAAAAACTATAGACGATCACCTATATACGATAAAAAAAAACTATAGACTGAATTCAGCTTGTTTGTGAACATATTAGTGATAGTTTCAATTATTATTTCCATTATCCCTGTGTTTGTATGAGCCTTTGAAGCAAATTGGCTGTAATTAAGATATGAATTGTGTTCATGAATTACAAGAAACGCTAACTATTCTTCTATATTTGCTCTAAAATTAAATGAAAAAAAGGTTTACATTTTCTTTTGTCTAACGTTGAAATAATTTATACGTGAAAAAACACACACGAAGTAACGTTATGTAATTATATTATGAAAATAGTTCAGTTATTTGGTATTTTTGATAAAGTTTATATATTTATTTTTGGTAATTACAATTTATTTTTGCCTATTTTTACTTTTCATTAATAATCATAGAATGAGAACTAAAGGTTTAAGAAAATTCGTAATAAAGAAATAAAAGTAATAAATAAAGACAACAATAAATGAAATAACTAAATTGTCCAGTGTCAGTTCTTCAATTTTAAGTTTGTGTGCCATGTGTTCTTCAGGGACATTCTAGTTTTAATTTTTAAAACTAAAAATAAATTAGCACTATATTTATATTTATAATGTCATACAATTATAATAGGATAAATGCTTTGACAATACAAAATAATTAAGTTTCTATAATATTCATAACTTTAAAATTATTCAGCAAAGCCACTAAAACGCACATTTCTGTCGAGCAAAGTACATATTCTTACAAACTGACCAAATATTTTCCAATAAATAGGTCTTCCCAAGCATCTAATTTAAAATCTATCCTGAAAAAAAAAAGTAAAATTATTTAATTTCATAATAACATGCTGATATCTTTTTTATACTGATATCATTTTTAATTTTTTAATGTATTACTTGAAAACCGTTCATTTTCTAAATATCTACAAGATCATTTGGTGTTTTTAAGTTTGCTTTTTTTCAGTTTCACAAACACTATTTTCAGCATATTACTAAGAAAAATAACGCTTCTAAAATTGGATAATATTTTAACCCATTTTATCCTAAATGCTGAGGACAATCTAATAAAAAGGAATTATGTTGAAAATTTAGTTAGGAAAGGTTGCAAATTGGATTTTGTGTTCTACAAGAGAATTTACTTTTATTATTTAGTTATAAAAGTAGATGGCATTTTTGAAGAAAAAAATTGTTAAAAAAATGTGGACGCAACAAAAGAAATCTTCCAACTTTTTCTTTAAACAATAACAGAATATGGAAAATCCAAAGGAAATGTATTAAAGTGAAAAAAACATTAAAAAATAATTATATTTGATGAGGGGGGGGAGTATTTTTCTGTATCATATTATAATAAAGATTATTTTTGAATATTTAAATCGTATAGAAACATTTAGCAACTTTTAAATATTGTGTGTTTGCCATTTACGTGCCAATATTTGAATTCCAACTTAATTATAGAGGTGTATAGAATTACCATAGTTGAATTCTACGTAAAATGGTTATTGATAATATCTGAACAGAGTATCTTCCCTTTAAAGTTAAATTCTTATAACAGATGTCTTACATTGAAATATAAAAAATCTATAATTTACAAATATGAAAATAATAAAAATGGATTGATATATTGTTCTGAATAGTTCTCCTCAGGCAGTTACCAATTTTTTGTTACTATTTTTAATTTGTAAACTTTGACTTGGGTGTAAATGGCGTTCAACTAGATTTACAAATAAATGTGAGTATAGTTGAGGGGGCTAGGGTGCATTAAGAACATAAAAATTAAGTGCATGGAATAAACAGAAAATTAATATTTATTAAATATTAGAAATAGTTTTTAAAAAAATTATAAATTGTCTTATATTTTAGAGGCGGAAATCTGAATGACAATTAAGTATTTGTGGTATTTTAAGTATTTGTGGTTAAGTATTTGTGGTTAAGTATTTGTGGTAAGTATTAGATCTTTTTTTCAGCAATGTTTGTTGAAAAGCTGCTACTTGTAAATAAATAAAATTGAATAAACGTAAACGCATAAAAAATAATCCATGTATGAAAGTATTTAAAAGTGACACATTTTTATGAGTATTGATCTTTCATCGATATCAGTCGGTTGGAATATTTCAAATATTTTTCATTGTTTAGTTGTTGTTTTTTAAATTTTTTATTTAAGAAATATTTGGACCTGATTATCTAAAACGTATTTTTTAATATCTAAACGATACTACTGTCAAATATTGAAAACCTTAAAGAAGGTCATATGTTATGTAAGCTAAATAAGAATTACTAACGTAAAATATTATTTTATGAGTAAAAATCAGGCTGGTGAGCTATATATGAACAAGAAAAGAAAGTTTAAAATCTTATTTTCAGAAAAAAATATGTCATTCGGAAGAATTATTTCTAATTTTGAAAACATTACCGAATATCAAATTTTACTATATACTGTTGAATTAGATAATTTTCTAATTTTAAACAGAAAATTATCTTCTTTATCATGCTTTTAACACTTTTAAATTAGGTTTTGTTTGTTGCATCAATAATTTTTCTGAATTTGACAACATAACGAATACAATTTCACTTCTTTCATGTAGTCATGAATATTTCTTTTAAACTGGACTTAATTGAATGAAGTGAAGCATTTAAAAAAGTTACAAGATTTTAAACTTGGGAAATGGAAGAAGGAAAAAAAATGGTTTCAAAAAGGAAGAAAGAAAAAAAAGTTTTGAAAATAATTACTCATTAAGTTGTAAAATTGCCACAACAATATATAGAAGGATCTTGGTACTTACAAACACATAATTATACGACAATGAACACCCACTACATATTTATTACATTGAAATAAGATCTTCTCTTAATATGAGTAGCAATAAATATAAATAAAACTATAATAAATCCTTTTCTTTTGCAGGAGGTTGTTGTTGAAGGGACATAAACAATTAGAAACCAAGACATAAAGAAACTGCTTCTTCTCCTTCAACGTAAGGTAAGATTCTACACCAAAAATTTCGGGCATTTTATTTAATTTCAAAATGACTTGGAGCTGTTGTCGTAAATTTGTGACTCGAGGATCTACCTAAAAGCACGGATAATATGGTTCCACTTGCTGTGAAAAATAGTCGTAAAACTGTTATCGTTTTATGTATTAGGTTATAAAATGCGGCCTGTAATGTATGCATTCATTTCAGGGTCCCTGCCTATATGTGCGTGCTGAAAGAAGCATAAAATATGCTTATTATTCAGGGCGCTAGTCGTAAAACAGTTATAGAATTCGCCATTCTTTGATATGTGCCTCAGTAGATGTAAATATATTTGCCACTCGAATTCCGTATTGATTTCAAGTTTTGCTGCCAATGTAAATCTTTATTTCAGGTATGTCCAGAAAAAAAAAAGGTTCACATATACTAAGAATGGTTGCACTTTCTTTCGAAAGAGCACTTGCTGACACATCTTTTATTATTTTCTATTTATTTAATAAAAAAAGCAATCAAACTTATCAGAGGGGCTAATGTGAGGAAAGGTTTCAGGAAAACTGATCAAATGAAAGCATGGAAAGGACGCATATTGATCAAAATCAAGATATCGATTAAAACTTATAAATTATACAATTCTTTCGCATTCTCTATGTAATTTACTTAAATTTTTAAAAAATACAATTACATTTTATTTTATTCTAAGCCAAATGTAAGCCTTAGATTATATAACATAGTAATTTATTGCATGTTGATATTTTATGATAATCTTTCAATATATTTTTTAATATCAAATTTATCAAAAATGCTTTTTTGAATAAAATAAAATTTCTATACTTTCCAGTTGTATTATTTGACAACAATTCGAGAAATTCGAATTCAAAAATCCAATCATTGAAAAAAAATATATTTACTTTCTGATTTTTAGAAGTGGGATAACACTATTTGGGCTTAATCTTCATTTCGGATATCGTAATACATTTTTAGAAAATGCCGCAAATTTCCTTCCTGTTATAGTTATAAATTTTTTAAAAAGGTCCAAAATTTACAAAAAAAATTATTAAAATGATAGAATATTCATTATGATATTAAAATTGCATTTTCCAATTTTCATTGGATATCATTAAAAAATAATTTACAACAAATTTAAAAAGACGATCCACCAAAGTTTATTAAATTATAGAATAAAAAATGTCAAATTTCCAAACATAAAATTACTATATCATCTGACATGACTTCTTTTGTCTTGAAGAGGCTTCTTCTATCAAGATAGACGATTTTAACTGCTGTGTTAACTATGATCAGGAATTAAACCTGGATGCTAATAATAATACATATAGAAATATTGCTGAATCTTTTACATTCAAACAAGGATTTAAAATTATGAATGTCTTAAGATTATAACTAGATTGCAAATAAGAAAAAGATTTTTTGCTTAACTTTTGAAATTATAAGCAGGGAAATAAATAGCATTTACTTTCATATGGTTTATTATAAGGTGCATTTTTTTCTGTATTGGACACATTTTTATGTGTTCAATACAGAAAAAAAAACACTCGTCTCAACATAGTTCATGAACTTGTTTGTGGTACAGAAATCTGAAATACAGCCCAGTAAAAGAAATATATTTATCATATCACATTGATTTTAATCTTTCACTAAAAAGTAATCATACCAAAGCAAGAACATCAAGCAACTGTACTCGTATTTTTTATCAAAAAAATATATCACTCACAAAACACATTTATCAAACTGATGAAAAATGAATCATGATATTCGAATTCACACTTCTCAGATATCTCTTAATCATTCCATACCTGAAACCTTAAATCATTTTTCAAACTCAAATACTTGAGGGGCAAAAACCATTCGCATGCACTCAAAAAAATCTTTCACATACCCCTCTTGACAGATGATGTATCCTGGAAAAAAAAGTTTCTCTGAAACGCTATTGAATTACAACCTTCCTGCACACCAGAAGAGGGGGGTATGTGAGATATCTCTAGCTACTATTTCATTCAGATCGAATCGGGATGATACTTCATTTTTTTTTTCACTCACCACCTAGCAATTTCTTTCTCTCTTACTGAGTCACCATGGGATAGGGGAGGTGGTGGGAGTGACACCCCCTTTGTTTGCCTGAGCCGTGCCATAACGACAAGTATATCTGCAGCTGACGTTGATCCATTTATGAAAATATCCCGGGTGTTCCTCTTCTCGGTGTAATCAATCTTGAGAGGACTCGATAACGCTGTTAGGGCCGGTGGGTGTTGGAGTGCAGTTGTAAGTTCCGCTAGAGATAAAAGATCTCAGGAAGTACGGGGAACCACAGAAGAACGCTTCCTGTGGGTGGTGGACACTACTGTGAGGATTGCCAGTAATCAGAAGAAAACAGGTATGAATCTATGTGTGGATGACTGTATGTATATAAAAAATTAGGAAACAATCTTTCCTGTTAGGATGTAGCATGGATTAAAAATGTGCATAAATCCGTCAGTACAAATATGGGATATTTTTTACCCAATTTTTCTTCTTTACTAAGAATTTTTGAAGTTTATAACTTTCACATTATGTGCTCTCACTGTGGAACAAGTTTATTTTAATTTCATTGACGTCTCATTTTCAAACAAATGTAGGACTATTTTGAGACGCACCTCATAATTTTGAACCGAGGGTAAAATGACGACCCAAAACACCTGATGTGAAATTCGATTGAATCGTCATTTCAAATCCTTCCCTGTTATTGAAAAAAAGAGAATTCTTTTATGCATAAAATGTATGTTTTTATAGTATTAACATTGATAAAAGTATTTTTTGAATAAGAATTATATATGAAGTATTTCTTACCTCTGTAAAACTGTCAACGACAACCTGTGCTCTTTTGCGTTTAATACACAAAAGAGATTATTCTTAACAGGTAGCTACCTAGCAAATTTGTGCTTGAATATTCTGAAGAAATTTTTCATTCTACTCCACATCCGAAAAGCATCGCTAACAAACAAGGCTATATTTCGTCTCTATCGACCCTAAAGAAAGGGGGAGAGATTTTCCCAGAGATCCTTAGGTGTCCCGGCCCTCCGCAATGTTTTACCAAATACGTGTTTGAGTTCTTTCAGTATTTACTAAGATGAATTAAATATTTAAATTTTTCATTTTTTTTAATATTTACAATGAATGGCATATTGCGTGATTAACTTTGAAAAGTTAAAAAAAAGTTTGCAATTTGGGATTTTTTCTCGTTGATTTATCAACTCTAAAATTTCCTATGCATCTTAAATATTAGAATAAAGACTCAATTCTAAATATAAATTATGGCTAAAAAAATTCTTATGTCAACAACATGTATTAAAAAAGTAAAAGTGCATGCATATATCTTGTAATAAAATCTCGTGCCATAATTCGATTAAATTTTGAATTCACTATGAAATGGACGGACATATTTTCGTTAATGCGATGCGGATCAATAGTAAGAGAATGAAGTTTGATATCTAAATCTCAGTTATAGATGGAAGGTATTATATTTTTTTAATTAAAAAATTAAGGCCTTTTTAATTTTAGGGTTAAAATCATGTGCCAAAACTCACTTATCTTTCCCATTGTAATTTTGAAATATTATTTACATTTAGAAACGGAAGAATACATTTTCCCAAATTCAATAGAAATGTAAAAATGAATACAGCATTCCAATTTTTTTTACAGATTGATATGTGGTTCACTCAACGCTTTTTTTTATTTAAAAATGATTAATTTAAATCAATTATGAATAAACAGAGAAAATTTAAATTTATATATTCTATTGAAAGGGATTTTTTTCAAATTATATTAAATGACTAATAATTATAGAATAATATATTTGTTAAAATGTATTAATTATTTAAAATGCATTCATTAAATAAACAATTACTCCACTATTAACAATTAACTTTGTTTAGAATAAAGAATATTAAAGTGCCTTAAAACGTTTTAACCAAGCTAAATTGCTAATCGAAATAATAAATACTTATTTATAATACCATACAAAAAATAAAATCATCTGTAAATTTGCCAAGCATGCAAAATGGTCCTCATAATAATGAAAACAAATGCATTTTCACTGTGTGCAAACTATTTATCATTATTTCATATTTGATTCTTAACTAAAACCTTTGTTACCCTCACCCCATAAATAAATTTGATAAAGCACTTTCAACCTAATTCACGCGGTGACAAATAGTTAGCAAACTCAATAGAAATTATCTTAGCACTTACCGTGTCCTATGGAGAGCACTGACCTCGTCCCATCTGACCCCAATAGCACCAGCAATCCAGTTGGGGAAATATCTTTCACACTTAGCACAGCACTAGACACATATCATTATTCATTGGGGTAAACTGTCCTTAGAACTGCCATTCGTCGACGTGGTGTCTGAAGATTGTTTCAACGTTAGTTTCATTATCATTTTAATACGATCTTGAAAGGCCGTTTCCCTTCTCTTATAAAAGGCTTTTCCGCATTTGTCTAAAAGAACGCCAAGAAACTAAAAAGAAATTGATAATGGTAAAATGCTTAAATCTCGAGATAAACATTGAAAATAACAATGCTTATAAGATTGTTGCTATTGATTGCTTACAAGATTATAAATAACAATGTAATAATTTTTAACTGGAGCTTAACTTTATATTAAGATTTAATAAGAATTAATTTTTATACTAATATGTTTTTCGATATTATTCATATAGGGACCATGTTGTTATAGTTTTATTTTTGGACTTTCACTAAAACAACAAGTACAAGAAAATTTTGCAGAAGTCAAAGAATTAGACTTTTGAGTTTTAATATGTCTTCAAGTACTTACTATGCTTACGTTTAAATGAAATGACATTCGTATAACTACAGTTGTTTTGGTAAGAGTATGTCTATTTGATGCAGTAACATGAGAGTTACAAAACAGAACGTTCTAGACATTTGGAATTTGCCATTAGTCTTTACAATAAAATTTTAGATTCTTATCAGAAAATTGTTGAAAACAAAAATTGTATATATATATATATATATATATATATATATATATATATAATGATGGAAAAAAATCCCGACACTAAGAAAGAGCTGTGCTAGATAAACGAAATTTGGGAGGCATGTTTATACATCTGAATGATGATGTCGATTCAAATTTCGAGCTACACGCGTAAGTGTGGCGCTAGTAGCGACACTATGAACAAGCAATTAAGGTTTTCTTTAAATAAACGCTATAAGGTTCGTGATCGTTATTTACAGTTGAGATTTGACGTAGTGGGTTAATGTTAATCAAGGATGCCTCTGAGAAGACGAAGAAGCCATTATCAACAGCTCACTAAGTTTGAACGAGGTCGTGTTGTAAGGCTACGAGAAGGTGGGTTTTCTTTCCGCGATATTGTTGAAAGACTTGGCAGGAATGTATTCACTGTGCATGAGTATTGGCGGCAGTGGTCAAGGGAAGGTACTGCCTCAAGAAGACCATGTTCCGGGCGGCCACGTGGTACTACTGAGAGGGAAGACCGTCGTATTCGGCGTATGGCTGTGGCTAATCGTACTGCGTCTGCACATGAAATTCGAGCTGCAGTTGGCACCACAGTGACACAACGAACTGTTAGAAATCGGTTACTTCAAGGACAGCTCCGATCCAGACGCCCTATACAGTGCATTCCACTGACTCCAAACCACTGCCGTTTGCGACGTGAGTAGTGTCAAGCTAGAGCTCATTGGAGGACGAAGTGGAGATCTGTTGTGTTTTCTGATGAAAGCCGGTTCTGCCTTGGTCGCAGTGATAGCCGTTTTTTGGTTAGAAGGAGACCAGTTGAAAACCTGCTAGTGACCTTTCTGCGGCCTAGGCACACAGGACCTACTCCTGGCGTTATGGTATGGGGAGCAATTTCGTATGACAGCAGGAGCACTCTCGTGGTTATCCCATGCATCCTGACTGCAAATTTATACGTCAGTCTAGTGATACAACCTGTTGTGCTGCCATTCATGAACAGCATTCAAGAGGTTGTCTTCCAACAGGATAACGCTCGCCCTCATACCGCTGTTGTAACCCAACATGCTCTACAGAGTGTCGACATGTTGCCTTGGCCTGCTAGATCACCAGATCTTTCTCCAATCCAGCACGTATGGGACATCATTGGACGATAACTCCAGCGTCATCCACAACCAGCATTAACCGTCCCTGCATTGACCGCCCAACTGCAATAGACATGGAAATCCATCCCA
This sequence comes from Argiope trifasciata, assembly GCA_026543055.1. Lineage (NCBI taxonomy): Eukaryota > Metazoa > Arthropoda > Arachnida > Araneae > Araneidae > Argiope > Argiope trifasciata. The sequence continues at coordinate 3,247,980 of JAPMOQ010031793.1, forward strand.
CAAACTGATATCCGACACTTGTACGACACAATGCATGCACGTTTGCATGCTTGCATTTGAATGAAAGCTTAAATTCAATTCAATCAAATATTTTCAGAACAATTACATTAATCAGCTGTTTAAATACAAGCATTTAATGTTAAAAGGGGGCATTCCAATTTAAATACCTAAATTCTTTAAAAGGTGTTAATGAAAATAGTTTTTCTCATGAAAATTATATTTTGAACGAAATGCTCTGTGGTTAGAAATGCTGCAACGTATTTAAAGAAAAACCTGATATATTATTATTATTTGCCTAATGCAGTAAAAAGTATCAAAGAAAATATTAAAATTTTCTCTTAAAATGCATTAACAAAGAGATGGTAACAAATTTTTAGAAAGATACAAAAATAAAAATTCTGAGAAGATTAATAGAATTATTCAAAATAAAAAATTTAACACCTGAATTGTTAAAAAAAAATGTTAGTAAAAATAATTCTAACATAAAAATATTATTCTGGACAAAATACCTTGCGGTTAGAAATGCTGCAACATAATTGAAAAAAAGCGAATTTACTATCATTATTTTAAGTAATGCAATAAAAAAATATGAAACAAAGAATTAAAATGTTTTTATAAACATAATCATTAGCTGAAAATTGAAAAAAAAAATTAAATATTTTAAAATAAGAGAAGCCCCCGAGGAAATTAATATATTTATTCAAAATGAATTTAAACACTGGAATTGCTAAAAAGAATGTTATTCAAGATAATTCTGGCATAAAAACAACATTCTAAATAAAATTTATTTATGTTAGATAAGTGATAACATATTTAATAAAAAACTGATTTATTTTGTTTTATGTAATGTTGAAAAAAAGTACGAATGGAAGAATTGATGTGCACATATTTAAATAGGCATAAAGTGAGATAAAATTCCAGAAAATAAGAAATGTCTCAAAATAATAAATTCATCTAGGGAAATTAAAAGATTTGTTTAAAATAAAACCCTCGAATAATGTTTATCGCAATATTAGAAAAAAGTTATTTTTTTACATATCTTTTTTTATCTTTATTTTCCTTAATTTTTTATACTAACGCGTTATGAAATAATTTTTAAACATTTAATTATGAAATAAATGCTCGCTAAGTTATTTTTATAATATATCCAATTAAAAATAAGAAATACATGATTAATGGTTATTCAAATGAAATTTTTAATAAAGTTCGATTATTGACTTTTGTTCTCAAAAAATGATATTTTGATATTTTTTAACATAATTTTTAAAAATTATATATGACATATCCTTTATATATTATTCAAAAATTATTATTTTTTGTCTTGAAAGATATTTTGATATTCTTTATACAATATTTAAAAATTAGATTCTGGATATAATAATGCTTAAGTCTATACATATATGTTTGAGCGAGGGACTAGGAAGATATCATTAATTTTTTTTTTGTAATTTTTTCTCATAATTATATTTAATCTTTATCGTTATTTATATACGTCATTAATAACCTAGAATATAATTTTTAAATGGTATTCTAGGATAATAAAAGAACTCACCAACAAGAGATACATTTTTCAAAATGTCTAAATGTAATAGGCAAAAGTTGAATTCAAGCAATAATACATCTCCTATCCAAAGGAATATTCTTCATACACTTATTTATTTACAAATATTCTCATATCCTTTAATATTAGTAAGTAGCATAATTTCTTGAACTTTTTATAATCTAATTTATATTTGAAATAAATATTTATAATGTTTCAAATTCATGAAATTTTATGTAACTTTAATCGAATAATAATAATTCTATAAGTCAAGAAATCTCCCCTACCCCAAAAATTTTACATATATAATATAAACACACACACACATTCGCACATATACACGCATCTACATAATTCTTAATTTTTTTGTATATTATATAAATAATATATACCGTATGATATGTTATATGTTATACTAGCCGCCTTTGGCGACCAGCTGGTTCGCCATGAGTAATGCGTTCTAAAATTTCCAATTAAATCACATATTCATTAGCCAAAATTTAAGAAATAGTTAAAGTTAAAGGATTCAGTTATTAGTAGTTAAAGAGTCAGTAACTTAATTCGGAAAAACTTTTTGAGTTTAATGCTCTAATAATTTATCAATTATGCTTCCAAAATATTAAAAATGTTTTTTTTCGTTTATTTGTTAAAATGTTTTTTAAAGAAAGCGAAAAAGGGAAAAAATGATTGAATTAATGATACAGATATTGCAAACGATTATAGAAATATGCCATTAAGTCGGGATTTCAATGCATATTCTGCCTAAATTCAATCAGGTTTACTGTAAATAAAGATAATTTATGGAATTAATGAAATAAATATTGCAAATGATTTCTTAGAATCCTTTGCCTTGCATTTATTTTTTTAGAAGATATCACATTTTATATTTATGTTATTTTATCCAGTCACTTGCTGAAAGTTGCATTTCTTTAGATTTGATTTGCGATGAAAGTTGTTTTTTTTTATTTCAACTTCCGGCATTGTTTTATTTTATCCAGTCACGTGCTAAAAAAAACGGTTAAAATAGTTTTTAAAAAATTCGTTAAAAATAGAAGCTTGAGTCATACATTAAAACACTGATACCATTAGAAAGCTAATTTTTTTATCTTTAAATTTATGTCAAAATCATGTTTGTCCGATAATAATTTTGGAAGTTATAGCGGAGAAACGTCGCAATTTCCCTTAAGTTTTAATTAATTCAAATTCTAATTAAAAATTCAAAAAAAGGACTCCGAGGTACACATTTCCGACCTCCAAGGTATACATGTACCAAATTAGGTAGCTGTAGATCCGATGGTCTGGCCTGTAGAGCGCCAACACACACACACACACACACACAAACACACACACACACACACACACACACAAACACACACACACACACACACACAAACACACACACACACACACACACACAAACACACACATTGAGCTTTATTATAAGTATAGATTATTTATGACTAACGTATAAAGAAACATTTTCAATCAAACACTCTTACTCTATTTTAAATTTGAATTTTCATCTGATGAATATGCGAATAAATTACAAATTAAAAGCTTCAAAATGTGCAATGCAAATGGCTTTTTACAAACTGCCCAAACTTTTAACAACGATATCAGAAGATAAGGTTCTAATTATAAGCTGGAAGTTTAAAAGAAAAACTTTTATGTCTTGGCTTTGAACGTATCAAATGTGCTGCTTTTGCAAAATCTAAAACGATTCAGCTGTCTTGTTTCATACAACATTTTTAAAAGAACTGTCTTACGAAATAATGGTTTTCTTTCAGATAATCGATATTTTTACTGAAAATGGGAAATGAATAGTCTGGAAGAGGGTGGAACGGACGGGAGGAGACATTCCCCATCACCTATATATTTTTTTAAATTCAAAAATGGAAGAAGAAAAAAAAAACGAACACAAACATAAAGTTTAGGATTCTCCCTTCTAAGTTACGCCAAAGACACCCTCCTCCAAAAATTCGGTGAAGCATAAAGTTGAACATTTTTCAAAATCGCGAGATTACGGTCAATAGATCTCTTCTGTGTCTTTTGAAAAAATGCTTACGTTTGCAGAAGAAAAACCTTTCTCTTTCAAGAAAGTTCTCGGGAAGTTTACTTTCTGCTCTTTGGAGGCTTTTCATCCGTAAACGATGCAAAGCATGATATCTTTAAAAACGTGACGCAATTTTTTTTCAATCCTTTCGTTTTCGAATAGCGAGTAACTTGGCGTTAAATTATACTTAAATTCTACATTTTTCCAAATATATGATTACTTGTTTGGATATTTTCGCCATGTCTATCTGAATTTAGAAATTTTTATAAAAATATATGATAAGTTTGAGTTCAAAGTATGAAACTTAATTTAAGAAAAAATCACTTTCTAAACCGTCTGTCATTTCAAATCTGCTCCAAAATAAATTTAAAGAAGCAAAAATAGATGAAAACAACTTAATCATGTCTGAGACTGATTTAAATTTAAATATTTTTAGCTCTTAAACTTCTAAACTCAGTTTCTTTCTAGTTTTATAATTTGACTTTAAGCTTGGTCCTTAATCTTCCTAAAATAATTCGAATATTCTTAAGAAAAAAAAGATTCGCATTCTTATTACTTTGACTTTGATTTAATTTTTGAAGTACTACTCACAAGTTTCAAATAACCAATTTAATTTCCTGAAATGGATGGAAAAAATATTCAGATATTAATTTTCTGCCAGTTTGCACGTTGCAAAATTTTGTTTACATACATTTCCTAAGAAAATTTAAAAATAAAAGTTATACCAAATATATACATAATTTCACATTTTTTCTAATAGGTTTTTGAGAGAAAAGTTGATCTTGTAAGCAACACATCATTTTCTATATTTTTCAACAATGTAAATGATTTGATACATTAACCATTAATCATTCGATTGTCAAAACTTAATGAATACAGATTATTGAATTTTTTAAAAAAAATATTCTAATACCGATTTTAATAATAGGCGAAATTATGTAAGTCTTTCAAATGCATACTTGAATTAGAAAGATGATTTTACTTGAAATATATTGAATAAAATATGATAAAAAAATAAAGCTTCAGACATAGTGAATGCTGTAACATATCTTAACTATAATTATTAAAAGCAAAGTTCATTCATATATTAAATCTTTGATTAATTATATCTGTATTACTAAATGGTAATGCATTTATATATTGTATATTTAATAATCAGACCTCAGTTTATGCACAAACTGGAAAGAATTGAAATCATTACATACAAAGTCTATAATCTATCTTAGTTTGTTACTAAATTACATATATAGATAAGATGCATATATAACAAACCGGTCTGGGATAAACCTTTGAAGATTAATGTGTCTGTATATCTAATAAGATAGCAGACTGGACTGGCATTATTTCAAATATCTTCATTACTGTTATAGAAATACTAACATGTTTGCCATTTAAATGTGGACTACCATTCCTTGTCAGCGGTATGGTCATTGTTTCTTCAATATGCATTTTGAATCCATAGATTGTATCATCCAAATAGTATAGAATGTCATAAAACACCACTGCAATATCTTCAATTTATTGACAGGCATTTGGAATATCGAACAGCCTAGACTGCTATTCGTGAGTTACGAGTAGTTGTATACAACAGAAAATAACCACATTAAGAAGTTCATTCGATCCATTTCTCTGTTGACAATATGCACTTCTATAATGGAAGCAATGCAAATCATCCATTCTTCGTGATGGAAAACATTCCACTTAGGTTATTAAAATATTTATTCAACTGAAGTAATTAAAATAATTAGAATTTTATAAATTATAGTTGTAAAATACATATAACAAAAATAAGCATTCACTTGTATTAACTCAAAAGTGCAATGAAAGACATATAT
>JAPMOQ010031793.1:3253807-3287966 GCA_026543055.1 Argiope trifasciata
ATTAAGCTCATTAAGAGAACACTGAAATTTAAAACACCAAAAAAAGGACAAAATGTATTAAATGTTCATTTCATCGTTTTTATTCCCTAAATATGTGCTCACATTCGACTAAAGTTCGTTGTACACTGCATTAATAAAATGGATATTTGAAAACCGGAAAGGAAAAAATATATTCTAGTTATCTATTTTGAAAAATGTGATTCCTATTGTAAAATATCTTCATACATTCCAACTATCTTCATTTTAAAGGGAATTGCATAAATTGCTAGGGATAATTTGGGTTGAAAATTAAAAGAAAAATGTTTATACAATTTATGTTTTTAGTCCTTTTATATAGTGAGAAAATTCAATTTTAATTCAGAAAAGCCATTATTTACACTTTAAGGGAATAATGCTGGCTTCCTGACATAGGGGCAGCGTGTCTTTCCCATGATCTGACAATATGCACTTGTTTGTTATTCTGTGTTCTATCTGTGAGAAGTGTGAATAAGCCCCCTATAAGAAAGAGTGTGCAAATGAATGTGAAAGATGAAGTAGTTAAGTCGTACTCTTAGTCCTAGTTAACTCTAATAAAAAACAAGGGACGCTCATTTAGGCTTAAATCGCTGACAGCTTTCTGCCAACGGGCTTGTACAGTGCCGCAAGTAACAACTACAATAAGCGGATAGTGGAATTTCAGTTATACAAAAAATTTCAAAAAATGTTCTTTTTATGATTTTTTTCATGAAAATATGTATTCACATTCGAATAAAATAGCACTGTATACTGTATTATACAATAAAAGTGATATTTGAATATTTACGCATTTCAGAATAAATATAATTTAGGGACTTTTTCCAAAATATTGTTCTAATTATATTTAAATATTTTTTATAAGCTCCGGTCTTAATACATTTTAAAGGAAACGACACAATAAATGTTAGGAATGACTTAAGTAAAAAAAGAACAGAAAATGCCATATACGTTTTATGCTTTTAGTCCTGTTGATAGTTAAATTTCAATTTTAACTCAAAAAAGCATAACATTCTTAAGCATAAAATCGTGTGCCTAAAAATAATTTTTTAAATGAACATTTTTTTTTCTGTATTTGCAAAGCTATCAATTTTGTTCTAAATCTATATAGAATAATAATAAAAAATAATAATAGAAAGAAATTCTAAATTAAGCTGACAATGGTCAAAATTGACAGAAACAGGAAATTTTATTTTCCTTGTTTTCTTACAAAAGTATACGCTAATATTGAACTAAATTTGGGTTATAAGACCTATATTTTAATCAAATGAATATTTCAAAGACCAAAATTTAAAAGCCCAATTTATTTATTTTCCGCAAAATAATATTGTAATTAGATTTAAATATCTTTGAAACTTCCAAGATTTCAAAGAAATTTAAATCTATTGGCATTAAGTAATACATTATTTAATTCTATTTAATTTTTCGACGAAATTAAACATAATTGGTAAAAAAATATTTCTATTAAATATTAGAATATATGCATGTATTTTATAATTTGAAATGTTTTAGATACTTAAAAGAAAATTTTAGTTCTTAAAAACATAAAATTCTTATGAAGATTTAGTAAATTTGAATAAAATTATGACTAAGAAAAATAGTATTTGATTACAATTATCAAATCATATACAATTTTAATCTAAATATATTTATATTGTGTAATATTGAAAAAAAAAACAATAGAAAAAATTAAAAATTGAGTCATCTGGAATATTTTTAAATGACAAAAATAATCATGCATCTTTGAATTTTTAAAAATAAAATTTCATTTCAAATGTTTTAATGAAATAAATTCGGCATATTTATATTTTTATACTGATACCTAAAAATTTCTTAACTCTTAAGGGACAAATTTGCAAAAATGCTTAATATAGTCTCCTGTTCTCTTAAGTTACATTTATATTACAAAATCAAGTCAAATATTACTTTAAAATTTTGGAAAATAATAATTTGAAAAAAAATCTAAAAAGTAATGTATTCTACTTTATAGATTTAAAAAAATAACTGATATATTAATTTTTTGATATATACACATAAAAAAGGTCATAACAAAATATTTCACAAAAAAAATCTAAGAATTATTTTATTCTTAGATAGTTTTTTCTTAAATCAAAAACAAAAATGCTTCCAAAATTAGCAATACCTCTCACTTAAAGCACTTACTACTTCTTATTCCGTTGCTAACACAATTCATTATCTCAAACTCATGAGGGAATTCTGTGACATTGCAATATATCCACATTTTCTAAAACTTCTCTTGAGGCATAATTCTCAACGGTAAACACACATAACTTATCACGTTCATGTCTTACTGCCTCATATTTTAATTCTATATAATTTATAATTAAAAAAATATGCTAAAAAATATGTTAAATTAACTTTTAAGAATAACAATTTATTATCAAAGCAATATACTAGATTAACAAGTTAAGTCTATACATCCATCACTCCTGAAACGTCTGCATATTTTATGTATTCGTCTGCATTTATTTTATGTATTCGTTTTCATTTGTTTCTAAGCCGGCTTTTTCATAGCTTATCTTTTTAGCTTAATGTCCCCCAGTGTATATCAGAAAAATAAAATCTGCAAAGGTATAGTGTTCTCGGTAAGTTTGTGTACAAAAAAATAATTAATTCCACTGAGAGCTCGAATAAATTGCACAAAAAGGTAGGGGAAGCTTTAAATTAAAAAAATGCATTTGTATAATAATTTAATCATATGTGTGGATTTGTTCAATATTTTATTATAAGTATGCTCAGCAGAAATTCGTCATGTCTAACCGATTTTCATACAATAATATTATGTATTTTTCTGAATACATTCAAATTTCAAAATTTTTTTTAAAAATTTATGACAAAAATTACTAATTTATGACAAATTTATGACAAAAATGTTTTAAATTGTGCTGCACTGATTTAAGATTTAAAAAAAAACGGAAATAGTTATTTTCGTTAATCATAATCGAACGCCGTAGAACGAGATTTTCATTAAAAAATGGTCGTATAAAAATTCTTATTTATTTTTCTATTTTTTTAATTCAACTACCGGAACAAGAACAGGGTAATAACAACTCTCAAAAGCTTCATGAACAACTTTCGAAAGGAATTAGTTTGACATTTTGAATATTTATAGTTATGTAATAAAATATTTAATTAAAAATTTTGCTACTTATGCATTTATTCTGAAAATTGACAGATTTCATTTTACAGTTCATTTATATATTAAATGATCTCATATCCTGATAATCATTTTGGTTCACAGTAAAATCTCGAATTATTTGATCATTAAACTTCGATTTTTTGAACAAATCAGTTACATCCAATATTATATCGCTAATTTCAAAAGATCAATAACTATCCAGTATTCATAACAATATCTTGAATTTTAAGTCAAAATACATGCGTTTGACTATTTCAAATACTGCTTTAAATGATATGCTGTACTATAGTATAGTTTAAAGAATGCAAGTAATTAATTCTTAATGCATTTAATTGTGGAGTGGAAATAAATACTAAAGGGTCATTGATATTTTTGGGTTTTCCCCTATCGGAAGTCATGATATTTTGATCTTTTCAAGAACATAACGTCAAACTTAATTACATTTTTTATTAATCATTATCATAAACTATCCGAAATAATTATCCATAAGGTTTTTAATTTCACTTTTTTCATTCTAACGCTTTTATAAAATCATTTCTTTCATAAATTTTCCTTCAACTTCTAAGAAGAGGAATATCATTTTTTGAAGTATAATCACAAGAACGTAACAATAACCTTTATTAGATTTTTTATATTAAAATTGAAAGAAATACAAAGTGTAACATTGAATTTTAAACATTCCATTCAGTAATAATGAAAAATTTTGGATATCTGGCTGACATGCTTAGCATTTATAAGATTTTAAAGCCCCAATGTTCTTTTTCTTTGAAATCAATTTCTCAATTAACTTACCCATAAAAATAAATATCTAAAATGCTCATAAATATATATCGTCAAATCTTTTTTAACTGGCAGTTCATTACAATGTTTTTAATTTTATAAATAATCACCCATATCATCCATATTTTTTTATTTCATTTTTCTTTCCATTCTAAAACTTTTATAAAATTTCTTCTTTCATATATTAAATTTCAACTACTAAGAAGAAGAAAAAATATTATTCAGAAATCTAATCTCAAGAACATAATATTAATCGCATTTTAATTAATTACTTTCTAATATTAATTAGCTTAATTCTTTTACTACTTTAATTACTTTTTAATGAAAAATTGAAAGAAATACGAAGTTTTAAACTTGATCTTAAAATTTCCATTCAATATTAATAAAAGTTTTTGCATATTTGGCCTAAAAGTGAAACATTTATAAGATTTCCATGTTTTTCTATATTCTTTTAATTTTAAATTGATTTCTGTATCAAAATTAACCATATAAATGAATGTTTAAAAATACTCGGTAATATCTATCATCCTCAAACATTATTTTATCACCATATTCTTAATTTTCGAAATAATCCCTCATAAGAATTTTAATTGATTTTTTTTTCATTCTAAAACTTTATAAAGTTTCAATTCTCATATATTATCTTTCAACTTCTAAGAAGCAAAAAAATAATTTTTTGAACTGCCATCAATAGAAAATAACATTAATCATAATTTGATTTTCGAAATTTAAAAAAAAAAAATTAAAAAATACAAATTTTAAAATTGAGTTTAAAAAATCCAATTCAATAATTATCAAAAATTTTGAATATTTGGTAGACATTTGTATAAGATTTCATAGCTTTTATAAGATTTCAAAGTCCCTATACTTTTTTTAAATTTTAAATCAATTTCTCAAATAACAATATCCATAAAAATAAATGTGAAAAAAATTTAGAAATGTCTGCCATTTTCTAATATTATTTTAACTGACAGTCCATTACTATGTTCTTAATTTTCGAAATAACCACCCATAAGGTTTTTAATTTCAATTTTTTTCATTCTACCATTTTTATAAAAATTTTGCTCTTATATATTATCTTTCAACTTCTAAGATGCGATTTTTTTTTATCGGAGCGGTGCACAGTAATTGAATTTCTTATCTCTGTTTACTCTTGCGCTCCAGAGAGATACTGTCACTTATCTCAAAGTGAATTAGTTAATTTAACGTATGAATTTCCGTCCCTTTGCTGACACAGTTCATTAAAGCAGCTGAAGAAAAAAAAATTAAAATTCATCAATCCCAGTAATTTTTTCCCGAAAGATGAAAGGTTGAAATATAATAAACTGTGACACAGTTACTGATTTAATTAAATTTGGATACACTTTACGTTTTTCTGGAGTATATTTACATAAAAAAGCCGCCAAACATGAATTCTGGAAGGAAAATAGGTATAACTATCTATGCTAAAAAGAGAGAAAAGAAAACTCGTTTTAAATCATTATAGATTGCAAACAGTAGGGCAAAAATCTTTTGTTGCCAGAAATTTTTTATGAATATTATGTGAATAGGAATAGTTTTATGTATTTCATTAAAAAGAAACGCCAATTTACTTTTTAAAAAAAATAAAAATAAAATTTATTCTGTTTACATTTAAATGTGCGAATTTAAAAATTCATGACAAAGATAATATTAGTATGCGTAATTTTTTTTCTTGCATCGCATAATCCATTGCAGAGTAAATTGTAATAGACTTTAAAAAACGTTTATAATACATTTCTTTTTTTTACTACAGTAAGTGAATATTTTATTCTTTATCTATTTTGTAAACTGGTTTAATTTAAAATTTCTGTCTGGTAATGTTTGCAGTTTAAATGAATATTTTGTTTAAAAAAAAAGGGTTTCTTATTTGTTTTTTTTTAAATAGGAAATTCAAGAGTTTTATAGTTGTTCATTTTTCCAAGCATCAAATACAAATTTAGTTTTTTTTAGATGAGGTGGAGGATACTCATAACTGTTCACTTCATTTTTATTTTAGTATTCTACTTTAATCAAAAAGCAGAATTTAATAAGAGTCATGAATACTGCTCTTTCGTCATTTCGGATGGAAATTAAAAATAAGTTCTTGAAATGTCACAAACAAAATGAGCTATGATTTTATTTTAATTTTAAATAAAAGCGCTGCCACAAATTTCGACACTACTTTTCAAAATATTAATAACAGACTTTTAGCACAGCAGTAAAAAGTATTTTGCTTTACTTTAACTCACTCTGATTTATGTCGATATTCTTCTAAGTTTGATGACATGCTCACTCTATTCGCAATTTGGCTTATTTTTTAATATATAAGGATAAGATAATTTTTTGTAAGGACTAATAAATCAATTTTTTGTCACACCATTATTCCGTATAATAAATATAGTTACATATTAAAATTCTTTTAAAAACATAATAATGATTATAAATAAATTGTAACCATTATTAATGTTATTATTTGTCATAATTATAAAAATGAAAGAAAATAGAAGACAAAATATTTTAAGTAAATCATTGTAAATTACCCGATCGAAAACGCACTATAATGACAACGATCAATGTTTTGCTGAATTATATTTGGAATTATGATGTCATAATCTAATCATCTCTTGTACAGAAACACACATGAATCTTTTTCCTCTTACTGATAATGCTATATTTATATTTAAATTCTTAAATAAAAGAAATTTGCGGAACTGTTCTTTTATGAATCATCGTGTCTTCAATCCAAATTTAAAAATACTAATATTTCATCTATTTTGTAGATGAAAAATATACTGGGCATCTTTTGATACACCTCTATTTAGAAATAACACATTAAAAGTCCGAAACAAATTCATGCATGCGAGACCCAAAGTGCTAAAGTGAAAGCCTTTTTTGAAGCACTTTGTGATCCGCCCCTTAGCTAATGAACCATCTGGCGCCTTAGAAGCGTCAATTCTGTCGCCTTAGATAGATAGGCGACAATGCCTTAAAGCTTATCCTGCTACCGAATAGAGAGAAAGTCTCTGTAGAATAAGGAAATAAGAAGTAAAAAAGGCATCATCCGATTAATGGACCGTTATCGAAGGTTCCTTTTAAATTGCTGCCTCTTATATGCCTCAAGGTATGAGCAGGGCTTGTTTGATAGAAGGCGCGACCTCTGAAAGGGTTCGCTGTCTTCCTCTTATCATCGATTTCATGCCTCAAAACAAGTTGGGACACTTTCTTCTTGCCGCTTTTTCTCAGGGAAATATCGATATGGCTTCAGTTCTGATTTTAAATTAAAGCTTTTAGGCTGGGGTGTTTTATAATTTAACAATAAAAGAAATGCTATACATTCATCATCAAAGAATGTGCCTGAGGATTAAAATAATCTAAATTTAGTATAAAACAATGGAAAAATATTACAAATTTAATAATACTTTTATTATTCTTCTATTGATTAATAAAAGCGATAATTTAAAAATGATTATATTTCTATTGTATTGTGAGATCTTAACAATTTTTTATATGCCTTGCTGTTGATATAATCATGATAATTTGTGTTTTGTTGCTGTATAATTGTGGCTTAAAGATTATTTCCACGAAAAATCCGTCGTTTTTGTGGATATGTTACCTTCGTATTTGGATACGGCCACGGATATTTTACCTGCGTTCTCATAAAATTAACTTATCTCTTTGGAGTGATGCGAAATTTTAGGTATTGGTTTTCTGTCCTCTCTCTGGTCAAGGATTAAATTTAATGTGATAAAAATACCAATTCGTTTTGATCCCGCATAAAAAACTAAGTCATAAATTTTTGAACACAGTTTATTATATATTACAAAAAAAGTTGATTTTCAGAGCGCATCTGGTTATAAAAAGTTAAAAGTCTCAAGCAAATTTACTTCCATAACGTTAAAAGCAATATATTTTTAATTTTTTAATCTCTAGGAAGAGAAATCATACCCTCAAATAAAATTAGATTTCTCCATTTTTTTTGGATAATGAAGTATAATAAATTATCTAATAACTTAAGGTCTTCAATATCAATAGACATAATCAAATCTTTAATCCTATGTTAAAATTCTTTTCATTAATCAATCACTACTATTATAAAATGTCTTATTTATATTTCTATTGTTTCTTCTTTTTATTGTTTTTTGTTTCGATTACGTTATAAATTTAAAAAACGAAAAAAAAAAATACTCCTGCCAGCAAACTACTTTTTCTTTACATACTTAAAAATGCTTTTCTTAGGAGGGAAATAATTAGTTTTAAGCAAATTTTACTTTTAACATCGTTCGAGAACCATTATCAAAGCTATTGATTATTCATTTTTTATCAGCAAAAATAAAAGCAAGGAAAAAACTGGCTGAAGAAAAATTGATAGAAATTTAATAGAAAAAATAGAGGATGAAACAACTTTTTTCTTCTTGCTTATGATGAAATGAATAGCATTTGTATTCTTGATAATATTATATAAAATTAATGATGATACTTAAGTGATTAATATATCTACTCATGCACTTTATTAAATAAAATAATTTGAAAACAAATGAAAACTTATTTATTTTAATCAATTTAATTTGCCATTATGATATTAATCCTCATTTTTAAATAGCTTTACATTTGAACAATATAATAAATCCTGATAATTAATTGTGAATTAATGTTACGGTTATAAATTTAACACAATTTCAAGTCCGGTAAATCTTTTAAAATACAGTTTAATTCTTTAACTCAATGATCAAAGTTTTCCAAACAGTTTTGGTTATTTTTCATCAACAAAATTAGAATAGGATCAAAATGTATGAGAAATTAGGTTAATTAAAATTAAGAAATATCTTTATCTGAAAAAATTAAATGGCGATACATCTTTTATTCCTTTAAGGAAATTAATAGAAAAAGGAAAGTTACTCCTTTATTTCGATAATCATTTATAACATATATTGTGTCGATACCAAATATCCGATAAATTGTTTGAAAGATTTTGGTATTTTCAGATCTGACCTTTCGAAAAAAATTAGGCTGTTATGGCTGTAATTCAATTAAAAATATATGAAGTCATATATTCATATATATATGGCATCACACTAATTTTTATACATCATTTCAATTTTTAAATTAATAAGCAAATTACAGCACTTGGTCATTGAAAAAAAATCATTTTGTATCCAAACACAAAAAGTATAAAAATACCTTTGTTATAATGATATTTACTAATCTAATGTTATAAAAAAGCATTATTGACACATTTAAATACTATAAAATTAGGGCATTTAAATTTAATATTTTCAAATGTTATAATAATAAAAGTAATTTTCTCCTTTTATGAATTTATTTTTAATTCGTATGGAACTTCTTTTCTGGTGGCGTTGAAACTTCATAAATAAAAATATGTTTCATCATTTTTAGAATTGTTTAGGAAAAATATTTAAATACAATTAAGTAACTAAAGTAATTGTATGCTAAAGACTTAAAGAAATATTTGAGAAAAAGAAAAAGAAATATATGCATCTAAAATACTTTAATAGACATTGTGAAAAAAAAACAATTCATGCTAAAAAAATACTTTACAATTTCCACCAATAAATATCGTTTGAGTTTTTGTTCTTGAAGGGTGAGATTTGTGCAGATGATTGATGTTTAATTTATCGACCAAGGACACGTGCAGATGTCTTGGAAAAATTTCTCCTACCACTTACGGCTTTTGTTTACCTTATTGCTCAAAAATGCTTTCAAAATTTTCAGAATAATGCATACTTTATAATATTTAAAACTAATTTATCATTCTAGAGCTGTGTTGTATATTTGCTGTCATGCACTGTTTCTGCTAAGATGAAAAATATTTAAAAGTTATTAATAATTTTATGATCTAAAGAGTTTCATCCAGTATTTTGGAACAACAAAAAAGCTTATTTATCAAAATTCTTATAATTCTTATTTTTGAAATCTCTTTTATAATGAGTACAATAATATGAAAAAAGTAAGGCGAAATTCTATAAATTGACACATACGTAGAAAATTCATTTTATGGTTAAATTTTATAATATTTAAAGTTTTTTAATTAACATTCAAAATTAAATTTAATGAGACAAAATCGTGTTTTATGTTTTAAAATTAATAATAAGTAATAACACTGAAATTAGCAATAGTAAAAGGTAGGAAATTAATATTTTTAGCAATCTATTCTACACTTCTTTTAATTTTACGATATCATTAAAAATTATAATGCATGGAACATAAATCTATAATTTGTGAAAAGTAACAAAATAAAAATTTCTTGATTAGGATGATTTATGAAAATTATTTAATGCAATTATTTAAAATTATTTAATGCAATTAATTATATATTACTCAATAGGTAAAAGTTTCAAAGTGTGTTTTTCTGTAGCTTTTAGTAATTTAGTTCATTATTACAAAAATTAACTTTAAAAAGATGTTTGCATTTTTAAGATTTTCCTTTATGTAATGAAATGTGTTGCAATTAAAACTATTCTTGAAAATTGCTTGTTCAATATAAATTCCTCTATTGTCAATTGTATAAACCTTATGAAAAATGTAATAGCATTTTACTATCTACTTCATGAGAGCGTAATCTGAATAAAGTATTTCATGAAATACGCATCATTTCATAGTTTCAAAAATATAGGGACTTAAAAATTTATTTCAATTTAAAATTTTTTGAATATATTGACATTATTGTATTAATACATGAAAAAGTGCATTTCTAGAAATGTTCATTTTATTTGAAAGAATGTTTATTCTTTTATTTTCTAAATCAAGTGAAGCAAAGAAATTCCTATCACCGAAATGATGGTTGATATATTTTCAACTTTTGTTACTTTGGAATAAACATATTGCTATGAAAACAGAAATATCAAGAGATGCAACCGAATTTTATTTCCTTTATATTTTCAGTGCTGAAGCAATATTTTTTTAATAATAGTTTTTTCTTTAAAAGCAAGCTTGTTTATCTTTTAAAAAATACTTTAACAAATAAGTTTCATTAATAAAAGTATCGAATGAAATAATTGATAAAATATTATTTATGAATCACAACACGATTCTGTAAAATGCTTAAAAACTACAAAAAGTGAAATGTTTCAATTATACATTTCATATTTTTTCTTATCAATTGTTTACTGCACTTTCAACAATCAATATTAGCTTGAAGACATGGGGAAACTGTTGCTCTGTAGTCTTTCAACTAGTGTATTTGTCAGTCTTAAACAAAATTTTAAAGTTAAATACCAGGTTCACGATCCAATTAAAGTAAAATTGAAATGCGCTTCCAGCCGCTTCAGGGTGGAAATGAAGTGGGATAAAAAGGGAAAGAAATTCAATTACTGTTCCGTGTAATCCTATCGAATGATTTTTGTTTGAAGAACAAAACAAAATAAAATGAGAGCACGAAGGAAGTCATTTTTTTTAGATAAAGAAAAAGATAAAGTTCAAAATTAAAGAAAAAAAGTGCGCTCTACAAATAAAGCATTGTTTTGCCATTTCGATCTTTTTTTCTCTTTTTTGTCATAAATAATTTCAATTTTCCTTTGTATTTATTCTTTGAAAATGCTTTTAATAGAAATATAAAATTAACACTTTGAAATAAAAGATGTTAGGTACATGGAAAACATGACAAATGCATTTAGTATACAATTAAAAAATTAATTTATGTATTATTACATAAAAATATTTTGTAACGTGTTTCAAAAGGATATTTTTATGAAATTTATTTATGTTTTTTAAATGAATTACATCTGCTATAAAATTAGAAATCTTGAACAAATAAAATAATCTTGTTTATTTTTAGAAATTAAAAGGCTAGAGAAAAATATGAAACATTCTAAATGGTTTAATGTGATTCATTTGTTTGAAAATTTATTTCAAAGATCACATTCTTTATTTAGAATCATTAAACTCATTTAATTAATTAAGTCGATCACAATTTGACTTTTATATCCTGCCCTTTAGTTGACAGATAAATCTGAATGACCGAGTCGTTACAGCAACTTTAGCTAGAATTAATGTTGATTAATTAACCGTAAAAACCATTACAGTCTTTAGTACAAAACCTCTTAAAGGAGGAACTTCAGGGGTAGCCAACCCACATCGTTTCCGTACCAATTCGGATATCGAGAATTAACCACTGTACTGTCAGCATCTCATCATCATATCTGTTGTACCCACTAACCCCTCCCTCAATGGGATAGCTAATTATGGAAAAGGAAGATGATGATCCTTAAATGTTAATACTTACCAATAATTGTTCAAATAAATATTTTTCTAAACATTTTAGAGTATGCAAGGCTTTCCAAATATATATTTAGTATCAATCATAAAATTCACGCGCTACATAATATAAATGAAATACATACAAGGATATGAAGATAATTCCCGATTCAAATATCATTCAAAGCAAATGCATATATATCTAGATTGTTATCAAAAATAAATGCATTCCTACATAATTACGTCATAAATTATTATTTATTGTAAATTCCATAAATTTCCTCCAAAATGCGACATTAAAAAAGTTTTCATGTGCAAATTTAATTTTGCTTTGTGAAAGATTTCGTAAGTTATGGAAAGTATTTGTATCATTAATCTTCCAGATATTGCCGATAAAATTCGAACTAATCAAATCAGTTGTTACTCCTTTTGCTAAAGAAGTTTGCTTCTTCAATTGTAGATAGGTTTGAGCCCTAATTATCACGTTTCCTGTCTATCCATAAAACATATAGCATTTGATAACCGATGAGCATAAAAGAAATTCGCTTTGCTCAGTTTGTTAGAATTTTCTATATAAACTCTTTTAATAGCAATAGCAAGGGAGTTCATCAAAATGATTTGCATTCCTATAATAATATATAGAAAACTATATCTATTTATTCCCCACAATGTCAAACACAAATAATATTGTTTTCTATTTCTCAGTAAATATCAAGTAAGCCGACTTGATATTTTTCAGCTAAAAAATATGAAACAGTATCATATGTGTGAGTGATTGCTTTCATAAAATTGGCTAGACTATATATGAAAATAAATTCCTTAGATTAGTTCTATAAAATTAATCTGAATTATCAAGCTTTAAATTATTTGTAATAGTTTATATAAAAGCTAACTTTAGTTGTATGAAAACCATTTATTTAATGCAATTCAATAAATGGATACTATGAAGACATTCCAATTATTTTTTAATACTTTAACATTTAAATACCTGTATCATCCGTTTATTAGAGTGACGATTCATAAAAATACTCTTACAATTTAAACAGAATAAAATTCAATTCTGTAGAAGAAAGTACTTTGGCAAATGAAGTGGAAAGCGGTGACCAAAATTCAAAGTGAAACGTAAAAATAATTCAGTTCATTTCCTTTCTATCTCTTTAATATGATGAAATTATAAAATGCAATGAAACGTACAGTTTGAAGTGTGTCTTTCCGTTCCAGCTGATGGCCTCTTGTTCACATTATACATATGCTCTTCAGGAAAGAGTGAGCATATAAGTGAAGAGCAATTACATTCCATTTCTTCATTTCATATTTTTTCAAAGTTTTATTTCCTATTGAACGAAAAGATTTTAGTTTAAGCACATATATATTTATTCTCAACTTAAAACTCGGTTTTATGTTACGTTTGTCAATTTTTTGAAAAAGTAAAATAAATTTATTAAAAACGTTTGAAAGAATTAATTGATGTATTAAGTCAGATAACGTAAAATGATTTGATCGTCACTTGATATAACAGAAGCAAATATAGTTTTTCTTTAGAATCAAATTGCCTTTATAAAACAAACAGTATGTGGGTTTTCTTACATAGCTATGTTATACACGTATATATTTGCAAATTCCATGTATCATATCTTTGTTCAAATACAAATTCAAACAATAAAGGAATTGTATCTAATTCTTTTTTCTTATTTTAGTTATATAGGTTTTATATTTATAATTGTTTTGCATTATGTTTGACTCTATCAAATATATTTAATAAAAATTATTTATCCCAAATATATATATATATGTATGTATGTATGTATGTATGTATGTATGTATGTAGAGAGAGAGAGAGAGAGAGAG
This sequence comes from Argiope trifasciata, assembly GCA_026543055.1. Taxonomy (NCBI): domain Eukaryota; kingdom Metazoa; phylum Arthropoda; class Arachnida; order Araneae; family Araneidae; genus Argiope; species Argiope trifasciata. The sequence goes on from JAPMOQ010031793.1 coordinate 3,267,819, forward strand.
AGAAATTAAATCACATGTAATTTTGATGCTATAATTTAATGCTCGCTCTGTACCGACTACAATGTATCTTATTTTTTCCTATTTAAAATATAAAGGATATAAGATCTAAAGATCTCAGGTACCTAAAAATGATTAAAAACCGAAAAAAAAAATTATTCGATTATCTTTTTTGCTTACACACTTCTTCACATCGTATAAAAATATTTAAGCTGTATCTGTATTATTTCAGAAGTTATTAAGGTTTGGAACGGATTTGAAAGAACCTCGGCCTTTAAAAGTGGCATTTAAGGACTCAGAATTCCCGGACTAGTGTCACAAACCAAAGGAATATTGTATTATTTTACTCCTTTTTGTAGATAATTGTGTCCTACTGGAAAATATCCTTGGTGATTTTATCAAAAAGCTTTGGCCAATGACAAAAATATGTACCGAAAATTATACTTATTAACGACTGACATCAGATGAACTTCTTAAACCTTGCACAAGGTTTTTGGCATAGATTTCAAATGAAAATATTCTCAATTTAATATGGAGTAAGCACTCAAAAGAAATTCCTGTTCTACTGTGTTGAGCCCAAATTAAAGTTGCATTGCAGTGAATCATTGAGATGCCCAAATTGAAAATAACATCTATCTAAGCAAATAATTCAAACATTTAGCCGTCTGGAGGGATTATAGGCTGTGTATCAGAGAAACCATAAGAAATCTGCTGTGTATGAGTAAGTTCAGATGAAAATAAAACGTTCTTGTGCAGGAATAGAATACAATAATTAATATTGAAAAAAATATGGAATGGCGTAGAACCTGGATGCTTTTGAATCATGAGTTCAATAAATTATAATCACCAGTATGTTAATTTTTTTTAAATTAAGATATTTTGTCGATTTTATATAACTTCTTTTCGATCAGGTTTCTTTTTATTTAAATAATGTGTATTTACATCTTTATAAAATGCTTTGATTAGGAATTAGAAATATTATCTCTAATTCATTTTCTTACTTTATATACATATGCCTTATATTCAAATAATAATTGCATTAAAATACTTTTTAAATTCATCTCAAAAATATTTAATTTTTGAAAGAAGAGAGAACATGCATTTTTGGTAAATATCATTTCATAATTGACCCATTCGTATAGTTTTCCCCCCCATATCAGGAAAATTAATCCATTATTTGCATCACTTATGGTTATTCTAACTACACCGAGAAAATAGGGTTGTAGGCGTGACTATTCTCACAAAAACTGATGTGGTAATTCCTATAATATAATTTATTATTTTCTCCTACTGTGTCTTCTAGATTGGCATATTTTTCTGGTAACTTTCCTTCAACGTTCATAAATAATGGGAACAGCTTTTCCATTGACTATTATCCTCGCTTGTGATGTCAACATCTCCTTGCTAGGCTTCGGGATCTATTTTTGGCTATTTTACCTGAAGCGTGTCCCCAATAAGGAAGTGATTTGTGCCTCCTGGAGATTGCAAATGGGGGAAGCCATATATATAAATGATAAATTACCATAAAAGCGCCATGCTCACATCTTTAATAGAAAACTTTCACCCTGTAACCAAGCCATTCATCACAATTTCTGCTGCTCTGAGTATATGTAGAGGAAAGACATTGATTTATTTCTCTAAGCAATATCTATCAAGATATATCCAATCCCATGGCGGCAGCATTATTATATATGCTCAGCATCTCGCGACAAGTGGTTACAAATGTTTCGTATAAACGGAAATGGTCTACGAAATGGGAAATTGGGATTTGTCAAAATGGCGCATTCAGCTAAAATTCTAGGGAGAAATGAATATAAATTTAGCATTTGCATGGCTAAACAACGATTCGCAAATAAAGAATGCAAGGTATGCGTCTTTCTCTTTGTGACTGAATTTCAAATGGTTTATTCCGTATGAAATTTATTTGTTTTCTATTTATAGCGTGTTTTAAATTTTTGTGAGAATCAGTTTTTGTCGCTGACAAATGTATATCCCGTGGAGTTAATCTATGAAATGTATTTTTACCATTCATCTTTTCTAAACAAAATCTTGAAAACTAAGATCTTATGATCTAATCTTTGTGAATAAAGAACGTTCGATCTTAGATTAAAAGTTATTGAATCGTGTTTAATGAATTTTTTATTCGTTGTATCACATATAGATAACATGCGTTTTAACCTAATCTATATATTTATTGTATATCTAATTATTTATTATTTATTTTTTACCACAATCTTCTTTTCTAAAGAAACTCTTTAAAAATAAGATATTATGACCAATTTGTGTGAAAAAAATGATCGTAGATTAACAGCTGTTAAATCACATTCAGGTATTAAACATTGTAATACATAAAAAATAAGTCTCCAGATGCCTTTGAATAAAAGCAATTATACAGCGATGTTTCGTGAATACTTTTAACAGAAGATTTAATTACATCATTACAATAAGATTTATTTAAGTATTCGGAATTCAATTAAAGGTTTAACATATGAATAAAAGTAAGAATTGACATTTTGTTTATAGTATAAAATATAAAGAATCACGATTTAATGCAATTTGTGTTATTTATTTCTATTAGTAGAACTATGCAAATAAAATGGGAAAAAAAATTCTTATTTAATCAATTATTTGTAAATTTAACGATATTTGCTGTATATAGATTCAAATACTTTTATCAAATGTTAGATCATAAAATTAAATGACAAATTTCTACCCTGATATTTAGTTAAATATTTTTTTAGTTTTTTCAAACAACTCTTTTTTTAAAACTTATATAGTTTTGAAAGCAATGTAATAATCTTTATTAACAGTTATCATAAACAAAATTTTAAATTGTATTTTATTTAAAAAAATATCATTTATTGACTTAATGAGTAAATAATTCATTAATTAGTTAGAAATATTGATCCCATAGAATTATATATAACAGAATTGTGAAGTAGAAAAAAAACTATTAAGTAATTGTGAGCAAATTGGGAAGAAATCGATAAAACCGATCAGGAGGATAAAAGGAGAAGTAAAAAAAATGGCAAATAGAATTTCAATCGATGGAGCTTTAATTAATTTTAGAAAAAAAATGAACTCCAATTTTTATAGAAGACAAGGTGAATCTTTAACAGAAACTTTCATTTTTTTTTTCTTTTTATCTTTCAAAATGATATGAAAGTGCAAAAAGAAAACTGGTAAAAGAGAAGACTAAAAAAAGTAAGAAAATATGTGAGTAAAAAAAGAGACTTTGTTCCTTATAAAGAGAGTTAATGAACTTAGATGTTTGATAAATGTTTTATGCTGCAAGGCGCAAAAGTTAACTCAAGTTTCTTTTGAGGTGAATATAACGTGTGAAATATTCATAGCTTATATTGTTATACGCGTATGAATATTTAATCAAAGTCTATTTTTTCTAAAATGTACGTTAAATGGAAGCATCATGACCATGGGCGTTTTCACTCAGTTTCTAATATAAAACATGTTTAGATTCATGATATTTTAATGTAAAGATCTTGATTTGAATTTTAAAATGCGGAGAAGTTGAAATCATAGTTTTATGCAATATTAAACGAATTCAAATAATGTACGGAGAATCATGAAATACCATTGATATTTTACATAGCCTTTAATATTAAATGCACTTTTTATTTAATACTGGATTCAATCTTAATCCAACTTTAAAATAAATTAAGTGCAAGACTCTTCTAAGTTGTAAATATTACTAAATAAATGCATGCATAAGAATGCATGGCTAATCAGGAAGTAATTGAATTTTGATTCATGGTTAATATTTTTATTTTTTCAATTAAGGATTGTCTATAATCTAATCTATCGTTAATTTTTAAAATATAAACGTTGTTCGAAGAAAGAAGGGACCAAGTGTAGAGGTTTATGATAACATTTAATGTGTTCGAAGCAAATTAAGAAAAAATGAAATCCAAGGTAATATTTAGATACAGGACAATTCATACATAAACATTTATCACAAAGATTGTATCCATCGCTTTAGCATAACTATTTTTTTATAATATTCAATTATATCATAAATCATAAGTAAATATTTTATAAATTTCCCAAAAAATAATTCATTTTTTAAAAATTTCGGGAACAAAATCTTTTATTATTCATCATATTTATAAAAAAATGAACACATTTTTCAAAAAACGCATCAATGAAAGAACTGTCATGAATGATGATTCAACAGTTCTTAAATGTGCTGATAAAGATTTTACCATGATATATATAGTTGAATATCATACTAATAGAATGTAGTTAAAAATAAAAATACGTTACAAAATCGCACAAATATTACTCAGTGATCCTAACAACAAACAAAAGAATGGTGATAACTTATTTTCTTGGACCAGGAAGGAACGCGAATATTTTCATTTAACAAATACTGAAATCGCCGAAGCCCCCCCCCCCCTGCTCAAAATAGGTGACGATTTACTATCTCAACACAAATTATTCATCATACATGTGCAGATACATAACTATGTATTTTTTCAGGATAAGGATGCAATACATAAATTCCTACAAGATAATTAGTATACAAAATAAGTAGCAATAATTATAAATATAAATTTACCAAGAACTAAATTACAAAATCGAAATAATTAAAAAAATAGCAAAAGAAAATAAATACATAGACAAAGTAAGAATTACAAATATATATATATATATACAACATAAGATAAAAATAATATTGTAAAGCAATACAAATTATAGAATAAAATAATTTCAAGTCTAGCAGTTGAATAATTTTAGATACAAATTAAAAATAAATAAAAACCAATTAAAAAAATGAACCAATTTAAAAAAATGGAGAAAAAAATATATAGGCATGAAAAGTTCTTTTCTAATCCAAAATTACGTGTAACAACTGATGAAAAATTGTAATGTGTGCTGGTATTGACAATGAAAGATTGTACTTTGAATTGTATTGAGGCATACATAAAAAATTAAAATATTACCAATCGTTACCTACAAATATCAATGAAACCGTTTTTTACCAGTATGTTTCAAATTAAATGTAACGTTGAAAATATTCCAAAAGTCAAAGTGAAATTTATTAATTTTCAAAGATTAAACAGAAAAATATGTCATAAGACGCAAACTATGTATCCGTAATATTATAAAAACCGTATAGTTAAATTGATACACTGTCATTTTTCTGAAATACTGTAAGGAATCAAATTGATTTATAAGTTAACTTTCCTCTGAGTGTATCCTTTTTTATTAGTGGATTAATCGAAAAAACTGAAGAGTAATATTCGCTATCAAGTTTTCTTGAAAATGCTAATTTTAAAATATTGGATCTTTTTTTTTTATTATTTTACGAATAATAATTGATTTCGGTTTTGCTTCATAAAAATATAATCAACAAATAAATACTTTAAAACATGTTATGTTTTATTAAACTTAACTTCATAAATTTACTTCCAGAAGATAAGCTTAAAAATGATTTGATCTTAAATTGCGAAATAAATATTTATATCAGTAGAGACATTTATAAATCATTAAAAATTGTCATTCATCTTCCACTCTTAAAACGCGTTCCTTATTCAATAATAAGTTAATACATTCCCACATGCAAATAAATAATATTAGCGGGGAATTAAAATTTGAATGATGAAATAAATAAATTGAAACTGATCAACAGAATTAAGATTAATATATCTGGAATTCTTAACAATTTCAAAGAAGACAAATGGAGTTTTATAACGACTTCTTTATTGCGTTTAAAGTATTCCCCCGGAAAAGCTATTAAGGTCTCGGATTAGGAGCATTTGTTTCCATTAAATAAACATTGTTTCTAGCTACATCCGGTAGTTTCCCCACCAATTGTTTTAAGTAATATATCTTGGCCAAAAACTAGAGCAAGTTTTCTTTAATGGATGTAAATTTTCTAACGTAGGCATCGATTTATAGGCTAAACAAACCAAACATGACAGCTATGTTCAAATATCCTCGCGTTCAAAGAGTTTCGGGCTTAAATAGCAATTTAATTAAGGGAAATAAGTTTAGTTTCTAAAGAAAATAAATGTCTCAGTGCTCTGGTTAGTTTAGATAAATGATAAAGATTTGCAAAGCAAACACTGAAGGCTTAACATTTTCAAAGAGTTGTATTTAATTGTCAAAATATACTTATGTTTTATTTTCGTTTCTATGGTAGTTAGGTAAATGTTTTTGTTTCATTTATTTCTTGGCATCAAGGGCAAATATTAAGTTTCTTAGTAATTTAAAGGCATTTTAATGAAAATTCGAGTAATATGAATAATTGAAATAAATAATAAATCATGGAGAAATCAATACTTACAAATATTTTTGATTAACTAAAAATTAAAGACATTTTTACTGAGATTTTCATTTAAGAAAATCTTGTGTTCAATTTATAAATTGATGTGTATTATTTATTTTGTAGAGATAATTGTTGGAAAGTTCGACAAAAAATTTTATTTTAACAGTATTTCATTTTTAAAGCAAATTACTTATATTTATGTATCTATACATCATAATCAATAAAATTAAGAGAATCAAATTTCTTTTTAACAATCAATTTTTTTATATATTTCCAAATAAAAACTACAACATCAAAATAATAAGTTTACTTAAGGTACCCGACTGCGTTCGAAGTAAACTTTTTAAAAAATTAGATTTTTTAAAAACTATATAAAACTATGATTTTTAGATGTATTATCAATTATAATTCAAAATTCTATAAATGCAACAAAAGTATTTGAAAATATAATATTTTGAAAATGGGAAAATTTTTAGTAAATTTTAATGAAATTTAACTAAAACGGTTAATAAATACTCTACATAAAATTGCAGTGTAGCAAACCTATTTTTCTTTGTACACATGTTATAAATATATGAAGGAAATAAACCAAAATTTAAGACACTCTTGATTCAACTGAGATTCAAAGAATTAATACGTAAAAGTATACGTATGTTTTCATAAATTCACAGATTAATTTTTATAAAAATATGTATAAATGCAAAAGAAGTTCACCAACAATGAAATTTTCGGTCCATTTCATTGCCGATATTGTTTTAAAACAACCTCTGAAATTTTTATGTAAATACTCTAAAATTTTTCAGATATGTTAAAAATGCAAAATTTTTATGAAAATTAAAGTTTGGAGAAAATTGAAGTTAAAGACGCATTTTTTTAGCTGAAAAACTGTGACTCTGGATGATAGGTCAAGAAATATCTTAACTAAATGCAAAAATGATAAATGCAAACATAAGTTGAACGTTAAGATTCTTATAAATATTTTCTATGAATGAGATGATTTTTCTTTATTGCTTTACAGAAATTTCTAATTTAATATATATTTTAAATATTCTAATTTAAATATATATTCTGCTTTATTTCATGTCCTTTTGGAGATAATTTCATAAATTCTGACTTTTAATTTATAGCAGATTTTGGATAATAGATTTTTTTTTACCATTTCAGTTATTTCTGGAGTATATTGTTGTCTATTTATTTATTTATTCTGAATGAATTTATAAACTTTTTATTGATTATTCATAATCTTATTCTTATAATTTATTGATTTTTGAAAATTTCTATGAATTCTTTTGCTTTACAATTTATTTATATTAAAAACGATAGAAAAAAAAAACATTATTCCTGATAAATCAAATAAGTTTGTATCTCTTCATCAAAGTTCTTTTTAATATAGTTGTAATAAGGTTCCAAAGAATTACTATGAAGAATGATTATATGTCCAAATTGCACTCAATATTAAAATATTACCTTACTTGTTTTTGTTAAATAGGCAAGACGCACTAATAAACAGAATTATCTCCACTAATCATCGCAACTAATATCGCTACTTCAAGATGAATTGTGTAGTTATAAAATCTTCAGCTAATTTATAAAAATGCAATTGACAGAACATTATAAAGCAATAATTTATTTTAGTAAAATATATATATTTCAATGATAATTTCGAATTATAATAGATTTTCTAATAATATGCGTTGAACTTTCCTATCATTTTGAAAATGACATTTTATGGCTCATAATGTAATTCAGTATTTCAACGAAATCATATTTCGTTCACATCCTATTTGTTTCAACCTTATAATTTTGATCAGATCGTGCTTATTCCTCATGATGTAATTGAAATCATTGCTGAAAGTATAGTATGTTAACAGTTTCAGTACAGAGACAGTTTCTTAAATAGTATAAAAATATTGCCATCAGTGTTTAGTCATTGTAAAATGTTCTTAATTTGGTTAGAATTGAACTTTAGTGTAATTCTAAACTTTGCAATGCACATTTAAATTCTACTTTAGTATCAAAATTCTACTTTAGCTACCACATAGTATCAAAACTATTTTTGATGCTATGTGGCTCAGTTCATTACTGTCTTTTGTATCTCATATTTATCACAACGAAAAGTGCCTTACATTTAACCTTTTTTTTTTTGTTAAAATATTTCTTATTTTTAAATTTCTATTCAAGCAAATATCAAGGCTTAGCTATAATCACTTAAGTAATGCGTCGAAACAAATTTCACTGTTATATTTAGAACCAAGCTTCTCATGAATACAAGAATTATTCGATCAGGAAGTTATTTATCCTGTTACTGTTTTTATGTGAATACATCCTAGCATTTGATGCTGATATCTCATTTCCGTTTAAAAGTTCTATTTTTCATGATTTCCTTTCTATTCAGTGGAAGAAACCAGTTGAGACTATGATATCTTTACATTGGGTTCAGTAAGTAAATTTATATATTTATATTTTTATACGATGCGTCTTTATTTATTTAAAATTTTGAATTATAATTAACCAATAACATAAATATTTTTACATAAAATTATTTATTTTGTTGTTTATTCTAGAAATTTTTCCGAATATTCTCTTTTTAGAAGTTCTTTCAAATATATTTTGAATCATTTTAACTGTTTTTTGTAAAACTTTCCATCAATAACTCTTTGGAGAAATGTTCGTCACAAGTAGAATTGTATTCAAATATCTTATCGACACGTTTGTTGAATAATTTTTAGACAGTGAAAATTTAATACCCCATTCAACTGTTATTACCTTTTAAAATTTTTATGCGGTTTCACTTCATTTTATTTACTAAAAGATTATCTTAACAATTTTATAAATGATAAAAATATCTACATTTTGTTATCTTGAACTGCTGCATTGCAAGCGTTGTTCAATTTTTAATTATCGTGACTTTTAATTTAAAACAAAATAATTTTTAAATATTTCATTACGGTATAGAGAAGAAACAATACTCATAGATATATTATTAATTTGAAAACAACGTATTGTTAGGGAAATATATGGTGCATTTATTATATGCATCCTTTTCAATCTATTAGAAATAAAGTTGACAAATATTTTCTGATTCTGATAATATTCATATTTTTTAATATCCGAAAGACGCTTTCCAAATTCTGAATGAATACAGAATATCTCTTAAAATGTTAAATGTTAACTTAATCTAAATACTCTTTTAATTTTTTTCGCTCCACTTTTAACATATTTTAATGAGCTCATGTTTCTTACAATCATTTTAAACACATCCGAAACTGACTATTCATTTTGGAAAAGAAGAAATTGTAAATAATATAACAAACGATTAAACCAACTTTTATTTGTTAAGCTAAATTATTCATATAAAATATACTTTTGTTTTATATTGAATAAATTCTCAATAAATTGTTTAAATGGTTTATAAAAGGCTTAAGCATCAATTTTTCTAGCACACACACAAACAAAATAATTGTTTAAAAAACCATTTATAAAAAATTTTAAGCTACCATTTTTTAAACTATTTTTTTCTTACTTTGATAAAAATATCATTCATTTTGGATTGCAACAAATTTCAATCCAAATTGATGCAGATGTAGCAAAAATAAATAAATAAAAAAATTAGGTAAAAATAAAAAATAACATTTTTAATTATTATCCTGGCTGTCTTCTTAGTTATACTGCGAACATCTATTACAACAAAACAGCTCTAAACTATTGGATTCTTGTTCAAATATTTTTCTATCATATAGAAGAAATAAAATACAGTACAACAGCTTTTGATTCCTAGGTGTGTTTTTTCAGAATGGATAACGTTTAAGCGTTCATTTTGTCATTTAGAATTCCTAAAACACTATATATATTATTAATTCATATTTAAACATAAATTTTGAAATTATATCTTCACCATTTCCATTAATTTCCGCCACTATGCTGCATATAATCATTTCACAATCCTACACCACGCAAAACTCTTCCAAGTTTCAAAACTTGCGACAAGTGCATGCAAGATATTAATCTAGCCCATGCAAGCACGCGTGTTTCGAAATTTCCTAATATGCAAATAGCCATTCGTCTTGTTAAACGTTACCTGATGGGATACAATTGCTGCAGAATCTGAATTTTGGAATCAATAAACGGTTCCATTGCGACACGTATACATCGAAATTGGATTTCCTAATTGCGTTTAGCAGATGTAAATGTTCGATAAAATATTGCTAATAGCTTCCGACCTGACCCATTTCTCATCAACAGAAGCGTGTGAATTCAAAAGAATTCACAATATTCATAAAGTTGAATCGTGATTCGAGACTGCATCGATCATTATGCGTTTAAAATGAAATTTTAATGCGATGCATTTTATTGTAATATTCAATCCAAATTTGAAGGGCACCAATGTTTGCATCTTGCAATTCTAAATACGAATTGAACATTCAGTAATAATGGCTATGAAACATACACATTCAATAATAATATACATACTTACATTATGTATATTATTATTGAATGTAATATTATTACTATACTAGGTGATTATAAATGAATATTACAACTTTGAAAGATTCTAAGAAAAAAAAAATAGAACAAATAATAACCTATTTGTTGAAAGAAATTACAAATAATATTTGGACATATAAATTGAGCACAGTTATGAGTGTTCATTGTACGTATCCCCTAATATACGAGTAATGTTATAGAAAAATAATTGCAGTTGTCAGAAGGTTAACTTCTATTGATTAATCGGTAAATATTCATTTTCAGAAATAAAAGAAAATGGATTCATTCAGATTAAATCCATAATGTAATTCCTATTTTTACACTTAAGCGTACTCGCATAAAAAGAAATTCCAGTACATTTCCGCTTTCGCTTAGTGGCTGTATTGTTTGAGCATGCTCAAAGGTAAATAAGTGCATGGAGTGATCGGTTTCACCATAAGATCAAGGCGAGACATTAACTCACTCTCTCTAGTAATACACAAATATTATACACTACTGCACGACATTGATCCAAATTCTCAATACTGTATGATATTGCGGAATACTGATTTATATAATATATTACAGCGCAGTATTGTACAATGTTGTGCGATAAGCTGTGTTACCGGATCACACTCTTTCAGCATCTTTCATGTGATGCCTTGAAAACTTTTGCATGTTTTAATTTTATCAGTGTTGGTTTATAGAAGTAGAACAAACCCTTTTTTGATGTAGCCCTGATAAAAGAATCAAATATCATACACTGACATAAGTGCATAATTCCTAATCCTTCACACGAGAAATAATTTTTAAAAAATGTTAAATGAGTTATCTTACTGTTTCGATACCTTCATATTTCTGTAGATGCTCACATTGAACACTTATAATTGTGTTAAATTTGAACTTCCAACTGTTATTTTTGAATTTTTATAAACAACAAGGCTATACTTTAAAAGAAAACTTGTAAGTTTTGGATATTTAGTTGCATTTAACTGCAATTTTGTTGTTAAGTAAATATTTAATATTATACGTATTCACTATGAAAGAAAAAAATATCATTTCATAAAACTTATCATTCTTCATTTATAACTGTATTAAATTTAACTGTTACTTTTGAATTTCGATTAACATAATTGTACTTAGTTTTATTTTCTTTTAACAGAAAAACAAAGTTGTAATATTAATTTATAATATAACAGTAATATTTCTGTTAATTATATGTTTAATGCTTTAAGTAGGAAAATTACTATAGTTAGGAAAGAGAATAATTTTGAAACAGATCATTCATCACATTGAACATTCATAACCGTATTGAATATAACTTTTCACTTTTTTAAACGTTAAAATAAACTTTTTTTTTTTCAAAAATTTTCAAACAATATTATTTTTGAATGCCGATGAACAAGTCTGTATTTTTTTTTTAATAGACTAGCAAAGTTGTGATATCCCTTTATAATATTCATATCATTTTACAATTAATGATATATTTAATGCTATAAGTAGGGAAAAGAGCATATCCTGAGCTTTCTAAATCCAACACAAATTATTTATTGCCATCAGCTGTCTGAATCTAATTATAAAAAATAAATTGATAAATAGCAATATACATATCTCATTTCTATTGTTAGAAAATTAATGCAACAAGTAATACCGTAAATATAGTAAAGCAGCAAAGTAAAGTGAAAGTTCGTGCATGCAGTAAAGTACTGCAGCATGGAGTGTAGTATCAATGCAGAGGATGAAATGTTCTAGTTTTAAAAGCAAAAGTGATAAACAATTTTTTCTTGATATAATCTATCTAATTCACAAAGCAATAGTGATTAACACATTTACCCATAATTCACAAAGCTGTAGTTACTAACACATTTATCGTGATTCACAATTCAATAGTGATTCAAGCAGTAGCATCATATTCAACCGAAACAGGTACATATATATTTGTTAGATTAATTATGATCCTCATTTAACTTGTGATATGAAAAACTACCACTTCCATTTAGGTACCTAGTTCTCAATCAAGCCCGAGGAAAACGATGGATTGGCCAAGCTTAAATTTCATTTAGTCTGGAATATTTAATCCTTTTGCATATACAGCAGAATATTTGAAATTTGATAGAGTTTCTGATAAGCTCCCGACAGGATGGATTGGAATATCTTGCCAAAATGTCAAATTTAAATCCAATAATGTTGAATTATATAAGATGATTAACTCGCAGATAATTAATTTACCGTTAAGATTAGGGGAGATCATAAGTGATCTGGATAATTGAATTTAGGATAAGCAAACTATATATGTTGAGTAGAAGGTTGGGGTGAAATATAATATAACATAGTACTGTATTTTTCCTGACTTTACATGTAAAGACGCATTAATTTTCCTTCTTATTTATCATTTATTTATTTTCTTGGAAATAATGTATAATAAATGAACACATCATTAAAAATTATAAATTTATAATAATTGCTTAAATTTAAAATTTAATTTCAGCATAAAAGCTCGAATTAAATTTTAGTTTCCTTTTTAAAAATGGTGTCCAAAAATCAACGCAAGATCTGAATTTGTCACCATACGTGCAGTAAAATATTCGGAACCTACTGAAAAAATTATTCCGTAGTTGATATTTTGGGGTTAAGGGAAATGCAGTGTTGTACGATAGAAAAATGTGTAAACGCAAAGTTTGAATTAAATAAAAACACATTTTTTCCCTTTAAATTAGTATATATTTATAGAACCTTAAAGTACCCAAGATAGGCTTTTACGCGGAATAACACATGAGACAATTGGCCACTATGGCTTTGCTAGAACACGCCCTTTTTTTCTAAATTTTCCATGATCATTTTGTTTCAAAGTACCTGAATTTCGCTGACGCAGCATTGAATTCCCTCCTTGAAAGTACATGTGATTAAGCGCCTATTAGCCTATACCTTTGCTTCACATAACCCACAGAAAATCTAATATTAAGAAATCCAAGTGTTAAATCACATGATCTAGGGAACCAGTTCTAAAAGTATTGAACTGTGGTCTAACGAATTTCATTAATCCTAAATTATTGTCCAACAATGAAAATATCTTGTTCTATCGTGCGATACTCAATTTTTTTCTAAATCTAAAAGCTGTCAAAATTTTTAATAGGGTTACCAACACTTTCCTGAAGAAATTGTGGCACATTCAAATCTTAAGTTCATTTTGGACACCTATTAAATGAAGATCAATTATAGGTCCATAAAAATTATATACTTTAAAAGTTTCTGTTAAAGTCGTTCTAACAAAATAATGGGTAATATTAGTTAACATAGCTATATTGTCTTATTTGGCAAATTATTTATAATTTTACAAAACATTATAAAAATCCATATAAATTATCATTGATGAAACATTGTATCATTATCATTATTATACCATTATCATTTTTATTAATGATATACTGTATCATTATCAGCAATGGTCATTTAATTAAATTATATTTTATGCATTACTGTTATTTCAAATCATTATAAATTATCATTTAATTTTTTTTCAAAAATGTCAAGTTTTTAAATATATTGATATATTAAAACCAAAATATTATATTCGCAGCATTTTTAAATTCCTTTAAAATTTCCCTGAAATCGTAAATATAACTATCTAACCATCGACAATAACAACTGCTTTCCTCTGTAATATTGATTTATGTGTTGCTGTTGTTTCTTTTGGAAAGAAAAATGTTGAGTCTACCTCTTCATAAAAGATATTTTCCCATTGAAACACTTCTGGTGTCCGAAGGGGTACTCCTTACGAATTACTCTATGCCTGAACTGTCAAAGTCCATTAAGTACTTTGACATAAGCAAACAGTAAGGATTGAGAGGCTAGACACAATATATTCTTCTTCAAAGATAAAACAAAGAAAGGGGGAAATGGAAAAAAATCCATATCCTGCACTTAGCCGCTGTAGTAACGAATAAAACTGTTCACCTTTACGAAACTCCATGGATTGTTTTTAATTCAATATTTAGAAATATTTTTTTCGTTTTCGCTTTTATATCACAAAAGAAAGCATTGTTCCATCTTTTATGTCTCGAGAGACCTGCCTTGCCAGGCATAAAATATTCTCTTTTCTGTAGTTTGGAAATAAAAAAATGCACCAATTTTAGTATTTTTATTTTTAAAAGGCTTTAAAAATAGCAGAAGAAATGTGCATTGCTGAGGTAAATACCACATAGGCCTTTACTCGTTTCTTCTGAGTTGATTTTTTTTGTATTCTTTTTACAATAAGATGTTCACATTGATTGGATTTTCGGATTCCAATGCACATAAACATAAAAACAGAAAAATACATTGTCTAGAAACAAGATTATAGGAATTAGAGAAAAAAAATATTGCTATCATGTACAAAGAATGCGAAAAGAAATAGTTATATCCTTTCGGTAAATACTTGCTCAAATATGTTTAAGAAAAAAAAAACTTTATTTAGAAGCTTTACTTAAACCTATGACATCCATATATTTACAAGTGCTTTCTTGAAAAAAAATATTTCAGACATAGCATTTTTTAATTTGCAAGGGTAAACTGTATATTTTATTTGAATTTTTTATGTAAATTTCATTCAACATTAAAAAATCATTCTTACATAAGAGAAATGGATTATTCCTTGGGTACCAGCACCAATATTCTTTTTGTAGGTTATATATATAAATAAAGTCTTTAAAGAAAATTTTATGAATGGCAATAAAATTTGAACTACATGCGTTTTTAAAGCTATATCTAAACAAGTTGAGAAAGATGAATAGTTATAAAAAAGGAATCGAATGTTTTATCTGAATAAAAACTCAAAGAATTATGGTTTAATCATTACCAAGATCGAATAAACAAATATAATTTTTTTACATAACTTAATTCTTAAAAATACGGAATACCTAATTCATGTAGCGCCTTTAAGAAATCATTTAGCATAAAAAATATATTTAAATACATCTTATATATAATTGCAATGATTTTGTAAAGAAACTTGCTCTAACATGGCGTTAACTGAATGGTTAAATAGTAGAATGCTATGAACTGAAACTGACAAATCAATAATTCCAATCTGATTGTACTCAAAGTTCCTAATATTGCTTTGTTATTGATTTGCGTTCTGCTATTTCTAGCTTGATCTAGAATGTTCTTATAATGTCTGTATCTTTCTAAATCTGCAAGATTAATTTCGTCTTGTGGATAAAACCTGATGAAATGTTTAATTATTTGAATAAAATCTCAAGTTGAGAGTTGGGAGTGTTAACTTTAACTTTAGTTAACAAACGGTTTATCTATGTAAAATTCATCTACACGACAGTATTAAAAATTAATTTGTAAGAATGAAATTGTATACTCTTTTTCATCATTGAACTAGAGACAAAAATTATCAATAAATTCTAATGGAATTATTGGAATCGTATTGAAAAAAAGTTTTAAACAATAATAATTCTTCAGCACCACATACAAAACCAGTGTATTAAATACATTTGAAACATTTTAAATCATTATTGGAATTCAAAACAACCAACAAATAAAATGAGCATTTCCTAAATGGCTTTCTAATTATCCAAGCTGCTGCTATCTTATTTATTTGATCCGAATTGGCTTCAAGCCCTCTACGGGTGCATATGCAATTTCGACTACGTCTTCAGTAACTTTCACCGGAATACCCTCCCTTCCCTTCAAACTCCAACAGTGGGTATTAACTCTCCATCGATTACCTCGGCATCAGATGTTTGCGACTGTATTCCGGTAATCATTTAACCTTAATCCTGAATTAATTGATTTCTGTAAATTAACTGATACTTTAAGCCTGCTTAGGCAACTAATGCACTTAGCTGCTCTTCAAATCATCCAGAGCAGATTATCGAAGCAAAACTCATATCATCTTCCCAACATTTAACACCTCACTCTGATGTAAGCACAGAATTAAAACACGATACTTCAAAGGATTACTCAAGTACGTACATTTAGTACATCATAAATTTCTATTAAATCAACGAATTTTTTTAGTGTTCCCGCTGTCGTCATGCCAAGTATTTCACGGCTTTGCGTCCATGTCATAAATAATGATTTAGAGCCCATGCATTTTTCTAATAGTTATAATGTATTTAAAGCACATTCTATTTTATTTTTGAGTTTTTGAAGAATTAGAATTGAGCATATCTGATTCAGTGTAATGTTTTTAATGTGATTTATACTCTCATTTTTATAGAGTATCATATTTGACGATTGTTGTACAAAAATTAGTACGAAAGTGAAGTGACTTATTCCTTTAAAATTAATAATTTTTCTCTGTTATATATAAATATTAATCTGAGAAAATATATTCTCAAATGAAATAATATTCAAAAGTATCATTTAGTCTAATTCAGCCCTCGCTGTTGTAGCAACATATATTTTCGGATTGACTTTGAAATCGCATAAAGAGTTCAAACTGTGTCAAGTTTCAATATTTTATGCTTTGTATTTATTAAGAGATAATGGTTTAGTTTTTTATGACATTGTTCAGTATGATGTCCTCGGTTTGAGATAAGGCTTTTTTTATTTTTTGATGCATATTACATGGATTTAAATGCAAAGTGCTATCTTGAAACTTACATTTTTTATGGAGTTTCTTCTCTCATATTTTAGTAAATTATAGAGAAGCCTCATAAAATAGTTTATGTTAACTATATAGTTTTTAGATTTAATTTATTAGTTATGTTAATTCCAAGCATAGTGGTGTACATAATATAGAAAAAAGTACTATTTGTGCATAAGGTTTAGTTTATCAATTTTGAAAATGCATTTTCGGTTTGAGGCCGTTTATAGCAATTAAGGCTTTATTTATATTCTTTTTTAAAATATTTGCTTAAAATTCAAGATTAAAATTACTAAAATATTCATTTTATAAAAATGCAAAAAAAAATTTAATTTACATTAAATAAAATGCATGATAATTGCGTTAAACTTGAATTTCAAAATAATAATAAGATTCTCATCATTACTTCAATTTGCGAATGAATAATTATGTGTCATGAAGCTTATTTTTATATTGCTTATTTTTATATTTTCAGGTCAATGAGGACATTAATGTGAATGACAAATTATAGATATTAATCTGAAGGACAAATTATATTCTTTGATTAGTGTAGATATTTTTGTTTTCGGCCATTTCCGAATTAATAAATGTCAAAAGACAAATTCAGCATCAGGTTATGGATCGAATAGAAATATTTAACTTTCCGAATTTTTGAAAATACGCAAAATATTTTCTATTGGTAAGAATAATGGATTTTAAAAAGGAGTTGGTATAATAGAATTGCAGGATAATAGAAAACACGTTTATGAGCCTCCGATTTGCTGAGTGTACAGTTTCAATTATAAAAGCAAAAAAAGTTAATATTTTGAGAAATGGGAATTGGCACTCCTATTCTAGAAATTTGTATATGATTAAAATACTTATAATTCTACTACCAAATGCCTTCGAAACATGCCATATTCTTGCATCAAATGCATTAAGAAAATTCTCATTAGTCTGAGATTTCAGTGTATGTGGCACTAATTATGAACAAACCAAATTCCTTATTAGATAAGTGATAATGTATCCACAGATCTATAGATGCTCTGACAGGTAGAAGGTTAGAGCTATGTTCTCAGTTCAAATAAATATCATGTGATGAATTTTTTATACTGAAGAGATTGTATTTATTGTAATGAAACTTCGCCGAGGCGTATATTATCTGGAGTATAAAGAGCTGAAGAGATTATATTGCAACAACAACCACTGCCCAAGCATAAATCAGAGTGAAAACGTGTAATATCTTGGAATTTGAGCATTTATTATTTAGTAAGTGATGAGTCATGCATAGTGTTTGGAATTTTATCCATATAAAGTGTCTCATACACAGAAATTTTCATTTGAAGCGAGAGGATCACTTACTTTCATATTTTTTAAACGAAAGACTTCAAATAAATCTTGTTTCAGAAAACTTCTGTGAAACTATTCTGTTCTTTCTTCCTGCAGGGCATTGTGAACATGCTTATTTGCCAAATCTGGCAACCGAAAATCCCCAAACTCATCAACAAATTCCGTTGCAGGAATCAAAAATTACTCTGTTGCATAACTTCACATTCTAATTTATAATTAGGTCTTCTTTAACGAGAATGTTGCCTCAGGATCAACATGATGCTATGGAAATGGTGTTTGGTATGCAACTAAGAACTGAAGTTTTTTAATTGCATCAGGGAATTATTCCATGAACAATATCATATGCTAGTCAGGGGCCACCACAAATATGTTTACCTTTTTAAAACATTCTAAAGGGCTTTTGGGACAAAGGAGAAGTGAATTGATCATTCCAAGCGTTTTTGATTAATTCTTTCTAAAGAACTACTCCAAAATATGACTTTTGGCTAGGGGATTATTTAACAAACAAGGCTTGCTGATAGGCTAAGTGATAAAACAAATTTAGTTGTACTAAATGATTGAATTTCCCAAGATTTTTCAATGTATTTGCGTATGAAATGAGTACTGTTTTTGAATATGTAGTACGATGTTTAGAGTTTTTAGATTGAAACAATGCAGGGAATATGGAACAAAACATGCAATTATGAATTTAAAATAAAATAAAAGCATCTTGAGGGTTATTTTTATTTTTCTACAACACATTAAAAATTGCTGTTGACTACGATTTTTTTTGTCATAGAACTGCAATTTCATAAATTTATTTTCTGTCAGAAAAAGAGGTGTATGAAAATTTAAGAAATAAATAATAGTACATTAGCACCAATTTCTTTCAATGATCGGTGCCATTTTTTTTTTCCTTCTAAAATCAAAACCTTACTTTCAAGAATAAAAACACACACTTCCGTTGCTCCTTATTTTAAAGTTTTTGAACAAGATGGGCCTAACACTTCTTTTTAAATGGAATCCCTGTAATGTTTATATCTCATTGATTGAAATATAAAATAAATGGCCAAAATTACCTCTCATTTTAAGAAGAAAGACTTTTTTTAGGGTTCAGGAAAATGCTGCCTTCATAAAGCAACTTCTCGTCCATGAAGAAAAAGAGGTGTATATATATGTCCTCCTAGTTAATTACTTCTCCTACATTAATGACTCATAATAAAAAAGTTTTTTAAAGTGTGAAAAACAAAACGAACAATTCCTTCCTGTAACGCTTTAGCAGTTAGCTTAGCGAATAGTTTTCTTAAGAAAAGTTTTATCTGTACAACTTAATGTTAACTGGCTAAAATTCTCTCTTAGATTTTATATTTGTTGGAGTTTTCTAGGTAACTTAGAGGAAGTTAATTGCTGTTTTTCTTCCTACGGTATTTTTCCGGTAAATAACCAAGATATCTTTTAATTTATATAAAGGACAGTATAATATAAAAATGTTCAATTTCTTATTTAAAAAAAT
>JAPMOQ010031793.1:3288366-3299358 GCA_026543055.1 Argiope trifasciata
CATCATTTCTTGAATATTTGAAATCCCTGCAGAAATCATGAGTTACATAACATTAAACAACATAAATTTCCCCCAAGACACAATAATGATCCATCTTAAGCCTAAGCCAATACAAAGAATAATAAATTTATATTTATATTTTACCCAAGAATAGGACAAGAGTTTCAAGATAAAAACATAGATACACTTGATTACAAGCAAAGTAATTCGGTGAGACATATATTAGATTAAGAAGTATGTAAGAGTATGTACAGAGTATCAATTGGATTGCGTTTCTTCAAAGAATTAAATACAAATTTGAAGTATTCCCTTCGGTGAGAAGTGAATAGGTGTAATTTTAGATAGCATTAGGAAATGAAAAGACAGAATACGTGCTGTTATTTCTGGAGAAACTGACATCGAATTCAGAATAATGTGGAAATGCAGATGATATCGTCTTGCATTATATGAATTGTTCCTCCCATGTTTTAAAGCCTGTCTCATATCCAAAATGTCTTCAGTATTTTTTTTTTTTTTACTTTCTTCACAGAAAAATCAGATTATTTTATAATTTTTCTTCAGACTTTGTTTTCTTTGGGAAATGAAATTTTTTATATGTATCATAAAATAATATTGCTTCATTTGATTCTATTAATTTCAATTTGAAAATAGCAATTGGGCGTCTATTATTACATTCATGGTATGAAATATATAAACACCAAAATTTTATATTAAACTGAATACTAAAACAATGCTTGTGGGAAAATAATGAATCATCTTTTTATGATAACATCATAATTAAACTGAATTAAGTAGAAGGTAATTCTCAATATTTACACAAAAAATTATGCCTCCTGCAATAATAGACTAAAGATTAAACAGTAAAGTAAGGGCTGATTTATTCTATTTATTAAATTATTCTATATTATAGCATGAATTTTAATACATGAAACAAATTCATGTCTAGGATTAATGCTAAATTCATTCCTATCAATATTCCAGAAATAGCGTGCTATAAAGCATCATGTTTAAAAAAATTCCTTTAGTATCACAAACTTTATCATAATATATTTTTTACCTTCAAAATGATATAATCTAAGAAACTGTTTGGAAAAGATTATTGTTTTAGTGTACTTTTGACTTAATTTCTAAAACACTGATTTGTTGCGGATTTGATAAAATTACGACAAATAAGATGTTCGAAGGTTGAAAAAATTATTAGTTGACAAACATTACATGTAGAACAAAAGCGAACCTTAAGCCATTGAATATCAATGGCTTAAGGTTCGCTTTTGTTTTCATCTAAAAAAACCATTAAAATTTTCATCTAAAAAATCATTTATATTATATCACTAAGAACAAATTTGAAGATTCATTTTTTAAATAAAAAAATAAAATAAAAATAGGGAATAATATTTGCTTATCTCATTATAATTTGCTTATTTCATATTCATAATTAATATTTGCTTATTTCATTATGTATGAATCGGGGCATTAAAATTTTCTTTTTACAAATTAAATTAAAGACATTTTCCTTGATAACATTCTAAATAAGCTGTTTGACAATAGTTCAGTGGACTAAAGGAGTAATATTATGTAACGGATCACTTGCTAAATTTTCATTCTTCAATTTTAGCACGTCCATATTATTTCGTTTAGGTAACGAAAATTTTAAAAAATCATAAATTCATTTGGGTCTCTAAACCATACCTAATGCAGATCATATTAAAATAGAATTAAGTTTAATTCGACTTTAAAAGAAATTTACATATTATGTTTTTATCAAATTTGTTCAATAGACTATTTACATTACTGTATATTTTTCTCATCTTGAATATCTTTGAAAAATTTGAAACCTTGTTACAAACCAATTTTATTTCCATTCTACATTCCTTTTATTGTCTTGTTCGACATTGTGTTCGCAAAGTAATAATTTCCAAACAGAGGCGCATTCGTTTTCATACTGCGGAAAATGTCAGCCTGTATCCATTTCAGTGACAAAGATCGCTACTTATTTCGTACAAATTGACAGTTATTATCCGAATCGTTCGTGTTTTGTATTGTAATGGGGCCATACGCCGTCTGGATTCCAGCGCAATTAAGGACTTTATGGTCAGCGAATTGTTATTTAGGGAATATCTAGAAGTTACCGAAATTATCATCTTGCAATTCTGTATACAGTACAAGAAACAATATATTGCTTTTCTCCTTATCACTAAATAATGTGCAATGCTTTTACAATGCACGTGGGTGTTATTTTAAAATTATTTATTTTTATAAAATTATTTTAAATACTTTTGATAAGTTTGTCTTCAATGATATAAAAATAACTTAAGCAATTATATTTATATCGGAAATTTGACAAAAATCGTATTATTTTGAAGGTAAAAAATATTTATCAAAATACACCAATCATATCTCTAAGGAAATATTCTATATTAAATGTATAGCTTGTCTTATTTTGTATGCAATCAAATGAATTACAAAAAAAATATTTAAAAAATAAAAATTGTTTTGATATTAACTTTACAAATCTATAAAATTAGCATTTATTTTATTTAAAAATTTAATTAAAAAGTCCTAAAGACCAGCTTATTTCTGGCAGCTACGAATCTCATATCAATTCATTTATTATGATCATAAAAAATAGTGCATTTCGGCAATCATTTTTACTTTCATTGACCATTAAAATCATAGGTTTTACATAACCCCTTTGCCTTATTCAAATTTGAATAAATGTTAATACTAAGTCATAGTGTTAAATTGTTACGATACACCATGTGGTTATATTAGCTGATTAAATATATGTCTCAGAGTAATATTATGATGGACTTTAATGTTATAGAGTTTGTCCCATTAATTGATTTTTTTTAAATCTTATTTGTTTCTGGTTTCATATGTAACTCGGTTATTTCTCCAAATTCCATAATGTGTGTTGAGGTCTCGACTCTGAAACCGAAGGATTTCAGATTCGAAATCTGATTCCACCAAAGAACCGTAGTGTACGTGGGCCTGGTGGTCATTAAGCTGATCTGGAACAAACGTCATCCCGTTGGTGGAGAGAGAAGGCTACCAGCTGAGGTGATGCCCTTGTCATCTGACCACAGCAAAAAATTACTGCGTCCTTCCCAAAATAGATCTAGTGTTGCTTTAAAATGGATAGTTAATATAACTAAACTAAAGTTAATCTATAGACTCCTTGCATGATTCAACCAGCCATTGTCTATTCATATACACATGTTTTGATCCAATTTCCTGTCATTCTAAGTATATCATTGATCTCCTCAATTATGCCTCCTGAAAACATGCCTTCTCATAAGGCTCAGCAAAGAATGAGATAAGGTAATTACAGAGATAAGGATATTAAAAAATGTAAAAAAAAATCATGTTAAATTGAAGATTTTAGCTTTATGTGTAAAATGTATGAAATTAAGTAGAACTAAGACGAGCAATTTCAATAGAATTTTAATTTGCATACAAAGGGAACAAAATAATTGATGAAAAAGCAGTGAAAAATGCTTTCAAAAATTAAGAAATGAGAAATTCATAGTAGAAATATTTTTAAAAAATGGTAATTTGTTTAATAATTTATACTTGACGATTACATCTTATAAATATGAAAGAAGTGTGTTTTCTATAAACTATAATCAACATTAAATATTTTTAATTAAAAAAACTGTTCATTCACATCAAATGCTCCTAATAAAATTTCACTGCACGTTTAGCTTATTTAATCTACAATTAATCAACTAAAATAACTTGAATCGAAATTTATAATCCTTTTGAAGTAAATAATTACATTAAGCATTGTTCAATTCTAAAAAATTAGCACCTCAACCAAGAGAAATTTTTAATCATTTCCTTCCTTGTTTGACTTAGCTTGAAACCTGGAAACAGACAAATAACGTTAGCATTTATTGTAGACATTACTTCTTCGTCTACAATAATTTCCTTTTACGCTAAAATTCTACTAGACTCAATAAATTTAAAATGATCTAAACATTTCAAGAATCATCTTCCTTAAGATTACAAGCTTAAAGAATTACCATGCGCAGCCAAATTAGAAATGATTTGCTGGGTTGTATATCACATTAACTGAGACAAGTGAAACTGAATTAAAAGATACTTACTGCAATCCGTAATGAGTTTGAGAATCTAATAAGTTAAGTGCAGATGCAGATATCTCTAGCACACTCCCTCACAAAGATCTCTGACATTTTATTTATCACAAGGTAATTGCGTCTGGCTCAGTAACTCTGTTTTAATTTAGCGACATTATAAAAGGTAGATTCCACCTGAGATGAGTTGCACAGTGAAAATCGCTTGCAGTCCTCTTGACTTGAAA
Source organism: Argiope trifasciata (assembly GCA_026543055.1). Taxonomy (NCBI): domain Eukaryota; kingdom Metazoa; phylum Arthropoda; class Arachnida; order Araneae; family Araneidae; genus Argiope; species Argiope trifasciata. The sequence goes on from JAPMOQ010031793.1 coordinate 3,292,691, forward strand.
TGTGAATTAACCGAATTACTGCTAGCGTTTCCGGAGATTGATCTCTCAACTCTGTTGCTAAGAGTTAAGTACCTTTAGGATGAAAGTTAACAATGCAAGGCTGGCAACAGTAATGAAAGAAATACTTTTGAGTTCCATGCTTATTTATTCAGAAGATGCTGAGTTGTACCGATGTGGAAATGTTAAATGTGAAAGAGATTGAATGTATTAATAGCACATGGTTACCTTGTAATTAATTTATATGTTCCTGTGCATTTAAGAAAACTTCATCGACTGTTTCATGCTGCTGTCTGCAAGTATGCAAATTATTTAAGTTTAATCATCTCTCAATATACAATTTTAAAGCTCATATTGTTATTTATTGGAAATTGCTGAATTGTTTCTATTGATGTTTAGCACTATTAACTCATCGTGAAATTCAATTAACTCTTTCATTTGTTCATAACTTATCAACAATTATTTTGATTTAGATTAGCTTTTTTGATTTTTTACTAAATATATTATATATTCTGATCAAAAGCATAATATGTAAGGTTGATGCAATTATTTTATATCTTAATGTCATGTTTTCAAAGCCTATTAAACAGGGATTTCCTAAAACAAAAGAATTAAAAGACGCATTCAAATAATAACATGAAATCTTCTTTAAAGTTATAGAAACTAGTTATATATTTTCCGTGATTTATTTCAAATAATCAAATCTTCTGTGGAATATCTTTGATTTTTTAATCCCCATATGCCAACTAGAATTTTTTAAAAAAGGAAAATTTGCAACTCTAGACCACCTAAGAATATAACCATTAAGACAGCAATCAATTCAGTGAATACGTTTTTGTATGAATGCTTTAAAAATTACCTCAGATTTTGTGGTTTTCTAACTCCAATAACTGAAACTGACATTACTTCTGGATTTATATGTATTGCATCAGCAAGTAATGTTCCAGATCTAAAATGTAATATTACAAATCATAATGCATTTTGCTTACATTTGTACACATTCACTTCTTTTAAATCTTTTTTCAATTCTTAAAGTATACTAATTTCTTTAAACTGCTAAATTTATAAGAAACTGAACGTATGTAAATGCAGTACTTTAATTTTATATAGCATTAAGTACGGTTTTCCAAACATAATTTATTTTTTAAAATATTAACTACTTTATTAAATCACGTAAAATGAGTCATCCTGTTTTCAATCAGCTGTAATTATTCACCAACCTAATATTTCAGCATTCTTGTTTTTGCATAGCGTAAAAACATAATTGGAATGCAATTTTTCTTGCTTTGCAACACCGTTTTTCGATAAATGTTTCCAAATATTAAGAAAAGTGTAAAGAAAGAAAATATGTACTCTGCAATCAAATCTGTTACATAAATCATAGGAACTTAACCTATAAACTTTTGCTTATCTGTTAGATATATAATGCATGTAAACATAATGCTTTTATAATATACTTATCTATTTTAAATGTATTTTAAGTCAAATTATTTCAACTGTTACATTTAAACTTAGGTGTGTGAATTCCGTCTAAAATTTTTTGCTAATTCGATTCAAACAATGATAATATCCAAACGTAATAATTTGTACATGTCAGTAAGCTAACTTACGCTGCGTAACTGATTCCTCCAGTTTATGTAACATTAATTAATCCACTTCCCAGAAATGTTCTGAGTAATTAATTCGTATTAACATAATTTGTACCAGTTTCGTGATTTCGCTAAATTACACCTAATGATAAGTATCTAATAATTTATTCTGACAACCGTTCATTATATTAATTGAAATTGGAGTTTATTTTGTTGAAAAGATGTTGAGCGCGTATAATGAATGATTGATTCTGGACTGAGTACAATAATATATAATATTGTATAATGCACTTGTTGTACATTCATTTAGGATTCATTTAATTGTGAAATTATTTAGAAACTGTATTCGATTTTGGTAGTTACTTGTTTCATATAAATGGTCTACAAATACAATGATTATATTTTGATATATATTAGATAAAATATTTATCATATAATAATATAATAAAACTATGTTAAGATAATGGTAATTACTTTAAAGCAAGTAATAATTTGATAACAAATTATGTAAGTGTATTAGTGCCTTAATAAATATTGCAATAACATTCTATCAAGAAAAAAATAATTATTCAATCATTGAGCTCGTTACTAAAGGTAAGTTTTTTTTAAATACAAGTTGTAGATATTCAGTTCTAAGCATGATTGCAAAAAATTATAAGAAAATAGTTGACAAATCGAAGTTAATACTGACCTTTAATTAAGGTGAAAAAAATTATGGTATTACTAAAATTCTTTATTCAAAATAGTCAAAGAATGTTAAAAGATTAATTTATTATTATTCATTACGTAGTAAACTAAATGTTGCATATTTGAATTTAATTTAGAAGTATTTTTAATACATTTGTATAAATTATTATTTAGAAATGTTGAGATTAAAATAAAGTATAACTAAACTTGGATTAATGTAAAACTAAACTATCACAATAATTTTCAAATGAAAATATAAAAGTGATATCATTACTAAAATAACTTTAAAAAATCATTAATGAAACTGTGAGCAAGTTTTTCTTGCATCGAGATATTTGAAATAAAATGAATTATGCACTGATCCGTCAGGCGATTGATAATGTATAACATCATTGTTTTTGTCAAAATCATTAACATTCAATTTCATTTGATAAAACTCAGAAATTTTAAGCTATAATTTTGTTGGCAACAATATAATACATATATTCATTATTAAAAAGAAATATTTCTTATTAACTAGGATTTAGCAAAATTATTCAGTAATGAGCTTACCTAGATGGATCTGGAATTAACCTAAAAAAAGAGAATACAATTAATATAGTATTTTATAACGTAAAAGGCTTTAACTTATTTGCCTAAAAATAAAACTATCAAAATGCAAGAATTGTCCTTTAAATATTATTTCTTTATTATTAAATATACCATGCGCTAATGGACAATATTTTATGAAATGAAATATTTCTCTTTGATTATCTATTTAATAAGAAAATAATTAAAATATTCGTATTTTATTAAAATTATATTTCTTTCTTCTTAGGTTTGATGCAAAATACCAACAATAAAGTAGAAAAATTCTAAAGATGGAAGTAATGAATTAAAGGTAAGATTTATTTTTTTAAATAAATAAATCATATTTTTGGGGGAGGATAAATTAACCCGTGTGTCCTTGAATACAATCCTCACCACAGTACTACTTTCAAATAGTACTTTTATTTGGTATACTAGCATAAATCCACTTTTGAACACATGCATATAACCGAATTATTCTTCTTCCAAGGTTTCACTACTATTTCCGAAATCATTGACGTCATGTCTTTGAGACTGTGATTCAAAAAATGATTAATCAGTTAATTTCTAAATATTTATTCTTCATATATATTTTTACATGTTTATTCTTCATATATATTTCTACATATTTATTCATATAAATCCAAACAGTTATTAATGTCAGTATCATTATGTATTATTTAAACGAAGTAAGTACTCATCAAAAGATTATTTGATTTTAATATCTTTCACGCAGTTAGCATTATAACATTTACCATTTTTAAAATGTGCGTGTTTAAGGTTTTAAGTAATAATTTCTTGAATATTGTAGGGTTTTCAAAATAAATTCTAATTCTGTTTATAAAAGACTGAAAGGAAAAATTACAGTGGGGTTTATTTTGATTCTATGGCTCTGACCACGTAAATGAATTCAGGTCTCAGGTTACGAGTTAAAACCATTCTATCTAACATCTAAAGAAAGCAAAATAGCCGGTAGTAAATCTTAACTATATCGAAAAGAGACAGATATTGTTAAACATTAAGTTATTCTTATCCATAAGTTATTTTGAACGAGCGCCATTGCGTTAAATCTCAAAAAGAGGGAAATTTGAGATAAAAAATGGCGGTATTAAATTATCTGGCAGACGATCAAATGCATTAAAAGACATTTTTATTTCATTTTTTTTCTAAAATTTTGTTCTGTCAGGAAAATTATACTGAATGTAAATATAAGGGATTTTTTCTTCAAATTGAAATTTGCTAAAATAGTGCGAGTACATGATCCTTAAATTCAGTACTTACTTTACAAAATGATGTATGTTTGTTAGATTTACATCAATGGAAACTACCAAAATTTTGAAAAATGTGGAATATTTCTACTTTTTAAAAATCTGTAATCATGTATTATAGATTTTTTTTATATTAGTTATTATTTTGGGCCACTATATTATTCAAAATAAATTCAAGTTGGATTTTTATCATTTTAATTTATAATTCAACTAGATTTCATTTCTGTAAGCCAATTTTGTTATGCCTTAAGTTAAACTTATTATTTTCTGTGGACTTTAAGCTCTGGAATCTTCTAAACTCATTTCATCCATAATACAACAATAAACATCAACCATAAGTATATTAAAAATATATATAAAATATATTAAACATAAATATATTAAACACCATCTTCAGTATATTATACTTCTTCTTTTAGGATATAACGATGAAATATTTTAAATTAGATGGGTATAAAATAAACTATGATTCGATCGCATACTTTAATTCCAATGAAAAACATGAAAATAAATAAAAATTATTATCTATTGTGTAAAAATAATCTGACAGTTTTTTTAAGTCACATAATTCTTATTATAAATATTTTTCATATTTTATAGAAATAAAATCTATAAACCAAATGTATTTCCTTTCTGATAGTACATTTTTTAACGTAATATGAGTTATTCTTTGAGAATAACAAAACTTTAGGAATTACTGAAGAGTATTTTTAAGGGAGTATTTTCTCATCTCATTTTCCTGGAAACTAATTCAATATTGAAATGACTGTTTCCATTTCAAAGAAGGATGGTGATAAATAAAATAAAATAAAATATATGGATAAACGGAGATATAAGAATAAAAAAAGTACATTTAGCCTGAATAATTTAGTTTCATATATGTCTTTTTTTCCAATTGCATCAAAATAACATCATTTATGAATTTTTATGCAAAAAGTCCCAACTACAAGAATTTTACAAAAGTTTTTAAAATTGTATCATGAATGCGGTCACAAACCTTAAAAAGTACATTATTTTATTTTTATTTTTATAATATTAGAATGTTTCAAGTATGACTGAAAATGCATTTTTTCCCCAATTCATCAAAAATTTTCCTAAATGTCATTATTTTACTAACAGAAATATATCGCTTTGTAAATTTAATAAATTATTGTACGAGGAAATAAGAAGAATTTTAGCCTCTTATAAAAATACTTAAAATGCCTTCATTAATATTTCGTTTATAATTCCACATTGAATATTTTCTTAATTATTTTTTTCATATTTATAGATATACATGATGTATTTGTTATTATTTGGTCAAAATACCTTTAATTTAAAGAAAATCGAATAGAGATTTCGTATTTATACTAATGCATAAATAAGAAAACGGTAAATTACTTTACCTCAAAGGCATAAATGCTGATGTTGCTTCTTCCATATTAAATACATTGACTGGATTTTTGTCATTTTTCCCATTGTTTTCGCTGAAAATAATGGCAAATCATTTAAGTAAACAATAATTATTCATTTAATATTTTATGAAACAATATGTAATAACTTTAAATGTTCCAATTATTTTGAAGCAATTCATTGCAGGACTAACGAATTAGATTGTAAGGCAAGGCTTTTAATGTTTGCATTTATGCATCGATAATGTTTGCATTAATAATAAATTCTCAACACCATTGTTACGATACTTTAAAAATATTGGCCGATATTCAGAATAATGGACATCATGATACGATATTCATAATGCAGTATTGCACAGTATCTTATGTTAATAAGCTGCTAACCTAAATCAACTTGAAATTAAAATGTGCAATTTATTTCGCTTCTATATTTTTTACAATGGGAAATGACTGCAATTCGTCCCCTAGTTTATCCATAATTATCGGGTATCACAAATGTGGCCGATCCTTAAGGCACATATCTAGCAATCTGAAGTACCAAAAATCGACAGTGGCCTATGTGATTAAGAAGTGAAAGGTGAGCGGTGATTGTCGGAATGTGCCCTTAGTCGGCAGACCGACGAGTGTTCTCCAGAAAAATTCGGAAGAATTGCACCCTACCGATAGCCCGCGAGGAGTTCCTACAGGCACCCGGGAGTATTGTTTCAATGAATACCATCCGTAAGGAAGCACATCTGCTTAGTTATCATGGTCGTGCTACTGCCCGGTATTGGGACAAATGCGTACTAACCACTTTCGTACAGGTCATAAAAGACCAATAAATCACTCTAAGCCCATTGAAAAAAAGGGGTAGGGAGTAATTAGTCTAGGTTTGCAAAAAACATGTTATCTGTTGGCAAGAGTATTTGGCGGGAAAGGGTATTGGCGTTTTAACTAAGTTTTGATGCGTAAACATAAGAAAAAAAGTTTTGTCTCTATGTGTACGAGATATGCTGGCTCTCAACACACCATACCGTTTAGCTACGAAATTTGGCAAATATTTACTTTGAAGGATAGAAAAAAGATTTTTTTTTAAATTTAATTAAAAAATAAAAGAAATATTGACTTTATTTTCGTTATAACTTTCTAAAAATTTACAGTAAAAAAAAACAGTTTTTACAGCATTTTAA
>JAPMOQ010031793.1:3299458-3316167 GCA_026543055.1 Argiope trifasciata
GATAACTGGACGACAAAGGTGGTAAATTTAAAGTATACGACGAAATACATCAAGAACGCTTGCATTACTACGCTTGAATTCTCTGAATTATTCATTCACAGTCTAAGTATGCTAAATATAGTTCTCAAATAAAAATCAATAAATTTTAAAAGAAAATGTAAAACAGAAATTCCATTCTAAAAAATTACGCCTAAACTCAATTATTACCATCACAAACGATTCTAATTGTTTTAAGAGAAGCTGATCATTTAAATGTACATTTCAAACGATTAATAGTACATAAGTCAATAAAGAATTTAACAATTGATAACTTTCCTACTATTTGAAATTAAATCTGTTCAAAGCTTTTGAACTTCTGGGAATCAAATACATAATACATAGTAAAAAATTTGGAGGGAAAATGTTGTTTCGAGATTTGCATTATCACAGAACCCCTGGAAGGTTTAAAATGGCCATGAATTCTTCTGAAATTAGAAATAATTACACTGCTTAAAATATGGTTAAAAAACGCATAGATAATCAGTAAAAATTTCAATAATGGTGTAGGTTTATATTGTACAAGGGTAAATTACCAGAGCTTCATTTAATACTATTGTTAATGGCTTATTTTACATACAGGAACGATCTATAAAAAAAAATTAAAGTTTCTGAAGAACATATACTGCATATATTAATGTAAATTTATTACTACGTACATTAATGTAAATATTTTTTTAAATTCTGTTTTATATTTTATCAATGGATTTGTAATTAGGGTTTAATAAATAGTGTCACTAGAAGAAAATTAAATTTGAATTCAGCTAATATCACCTACAAATTTTCGCAGATAAAAAGTATCAGTTGGCAAAATATTAATATACTGATTTAGTAAGCTATTTATTTTATGCACCGTGTAATAACAATATTTCATAAATAAAATTCAAAGTCGTATAATGAACAAATAATTTATCTTTATCTGAGCAGATTTTTCATTTAAATGTAACAGCATTGAAATTAAATCTACAATGATAAACAGAAAAGTTTAAATTTGTAAAGAAATATATAGCACGGAAAACTAACATTCGTAGTTGGAATCTTTTCTTACTGCTTACGTCATTTCAAGATTTTTTTTATAACTATTCCCATCTTACAAATCATTTCAATACTTTTAACACCATTTAATTGTACTCCATACTTAAGGTATCCGACTGGGTTCGGAGCCTTTTTTTTTAAATATGCTTCAAATGCTTGTTATTATTCTAGGTTTAGTTTGAATATGTAACAGAATAATGAAAAATATTCAAAAATAAAAAATATTTTCATAACATTTTGAAAAAAAGGGAAAATTGTGGTTAAAAAACAGAAAAATTAACTGTTACACCAACAGTTGTAGAGAAAAAAATTATAAGCAGAAATCAAAAATATTTTAGAAGAAGATTGTAATAACCAATATGCATGCTTTGAACTAAAATCTTTTGAATATGTGGAATATATACTGAGATATGGCTAAAACAATAGTATAAACAAGAATTTTTTGAAAAAAATGTGCTCAATTTGTCTATGAATACCTGTAAAATGCCTAAAACTGCATTTATATTTTAGTTTTTAGTTCAGAGCATAAAAAATATTATATTAAACAATTCTACAAAATTTCATAAGAATATATTCAGAACATATTGAGATATTGTGTTTACGGTAATGCAAAAAGTGCAAAAATTGAATTCTTCAGAAAAGACTTTTAAAGTTTTTATTTTGAAAAAAAGCAAAATTATTATCGTTCAATATAGCTAAAACTCTCCTGATTTATAAGTTGTACCTTCCTTTATATCATCCTTCACTGATTTATTTTTTCTAGATGCTCTTCTTTTTTTTCTGGACAGTTTTACAGACACTGTAGAATGTCGAATTGAATCGGCTATTCTGTTATCATCAATGTTGATGAAACCTTTGACTTGTTCTTTCTTAATAGGCACACCTAACTTTTCAAAAACTGGTAATAAGCCAGTGTATCCAGAATTGTATATTAAAACAGCAATATATGTGCCTAAGCGAAGAGTTTGAAGTTCAACAAATGTTTCTTTGGGTACAACATTCCACAGTACACCGTTAAAACTTTCGTTACAATTCTGTGTTTTTCCGTGCAGACATTTTTGCAATAATTTTTGGTCACACAGTTCCATATATGATCCTTTTATTTTATTTATGATAGTAGGTGATAGGCCTGGTTTCTTTTCTTGAAGTTCTATGCCTGAAAATCTGGCTCTCTGGAATTTACACCAACTATTTGGTCCTTCAGGGCACTGACGATGCATGGGATTATTGGTGCCGGAACAGCAGTGAAAAAAAGAGGCAATGACGGCACTTTGCATTTTTTCCAAATTTCCCACATTACTGCGAATGGCGATTCCATAATAGTTTTGCAGTCTATCTATAAATTTATCGGTTACTTTTCCTTTCCCGCTAAGCCCTTTCGTGTTCTTTTTTAATTTACGGAGATGCCCTCCAACTCTTTTTTGTACATGACCAATGCACTCAAGTTTTTTAACTGAATTTTCACCATATATATCTTTTACAGTGCCAAAACCTTTGGAATCCCCATCACCGTAATATTCACTATATTGCAATTGTCGTAAACTTTCTGATCGTTCAAATATACGATAGGCTCCTACCACTTCCATATTGCCTGCAGACCCTTTATGATTAGAACATATGTGGGTTTTACTACTGTTAGTGCACCTAGAGATTTTGGTTTGACATACACGGCAGTACTGAGATAAGATTTCGATATCCAAAATCTTCCCAGTATCAATAGAAATGGCACTGACACAACCATTCAATGAGCTGTACCTACGACGTTGCCAAGTACCATCAACTGAAACACCACAGCTGATTATATCTTGGTTACTGGCCTTTTTCATATCTCTAACTTCTTTTGCAGCTGAATTCAAATTCAGTTGAGCACATGATTCAACCGTGTCCAGAAGTATCTTTTCTTGTTGACGAAATGAACACTTAGATAAAAAAGGTAAACTGAGAGTTGAACATAGTTTCTTTCCTGCAGTGTAACCACATCCTATCAACCTTAATCCAAACACAATAAATGTGTTTATACTGTTATTTTTGTTTGTTTTGGGAGTAGATGAAAAACCTTTCATGAATGGGCAATTTTTGCACTTCAAAACAAAATTTGAACACAGTCCAAACTTTGAATCCTCACTGAGATGTAAACCATTGGAGAAGCAATCAGGACAGCAAAGTACAGAAAATATGTTAAATAAAACAGACAAATCAATTATGCGATTTCCTGTCAAGTTATTGTTGATATCAGTTTTCAGAATATCAACATAAGAAGAGCAGTCAAGGTTCAATTTTGCTGTACTAGCAGTAGTGACATTTGAAGTTGATGCACTCACCTCATCACTTTGAGTAAATCTATTTCCATGAAAACTGCGTTTCTTGGAATGTTTAGATCTCGTTTTAGGCATACTAAAACCAGAAACAGATTTAGAATATACCAAAAAAAGTGATTTGAAGTTGAAAAAAGCTCGTAAATGATTCACTTGAGAAGTATTCAATAACGAGGAGAAAATAAACAAACAGAACTTCAATACAGCACATTTGTTGCCAATTTTAATGAGACAAATTTTGAAATAATAAATACATATACTTATTATCAGGCATAAGAGATATAAAATTATAATTTTAGTCATTTTTAATAATTTTTAACATCGAAATTCCTTGATGGATTGCAATATTTACATCAACTTCCGGTTTCGAAATGCCACTTCCGGTTTGACTTTTGTCACACTATGCTCAATTAAAACGGCCGTAACTTTATTTCTAAAGAAGGTAGAACAAAAAAAAGGATAGATTTGGAAAGCTAAAAGAACAGGCTTTGATATTATGCATGAAAAAATTTTTCATTACTTTTGTCAAATTTGACGATTTTTACCCAGTCGGATACCTAGAAACAATAATTTTTTTAAAGTTCCTATATTTAAGTAACAAACATTTCAGTGTTCAAACTTACTAAATTAAACAAACGAATCAAGAAGAAATAAAATAAAAACTAATGAAACCAAAATTCTTTTGTTTAATGCAAATCGTTATATTCATGTAAAATAATTCATTTACCAAAATCTAGATTATTGTTCCAAAGTCGATATAGTATTTATATGAAAAAAATATCATTGGTCATTAATTTTTATCATATTTTTTGAATAAACTCCTTGAAAAGCAATTCATGCTTCATAAAAAACCAAGAGGAAAATATCGCATGAAATGGTATTAAACAACATTAAGTATTCGAAATTTTGTTAAGTATGTTAACTCTCGCCAAACCTGACACTTTCAGATAACGTTTAAAATGTTGCAGCCTCTTCTAAAACTCATCCTTTACAGTAACACAATCCCATTGTAAACGGGACCATTGATTGACAGTTTTATGACTCGTACGCAAATGACTCGTACGAAAGAGTCATACAACCCTACTGCCCATAAGCCTTTGATCACAACGCCCAACCGAGCTGCTCAGTTAATGTGGTGCAAAGCACATCGAAATTGAATCTTAGATCAGTGGAAACGGGTTCTTTGGAGTGACGAATCAAGGTTCAACCTTTACCGATCGGATGGCATGGTCTGGGTCTGGCGTCTACCTGGAGAACGTCTCCTGCCAGAATGCATTGTGCCAAATTCAAGTTTGGCGGAGGTGGAGTTATGGCCTGGGTGTGTTTCTTCTGGTATGGGCTAGGACCCTTGGTCCCCATTCATGGTAAGCTCAACTCCGATGCCTAGAGCACTATTTTGGATGACAATGGGCATCCTACGTCGTGGCAGCTTTACGGGTTGGACCCCTGTTACTTTCAGGACGGCAATGCCAGTTGTCATGTTTCGACGTCAACCAAGGCGGTTACGGTGCCAATGGAGTTCATCGAATGGACTGGCCTGAATCCTATCGTGAACCTCTGGGACGAGTTGCATCGCCAAATTTAGGGGTGCACTACCCGTGCAAAATCGGTGAAGGAACTTCTATGTCTTCCCCAAGCCGAGTGGAAGAAAATGCCACTAGTTGTCATACAAAAACTTGTGGAAAGTATGCCCCAAAGAGTCCACGCTATAATTACCTCTCGTAGAGGCTCTACCAACTATTGATTTTGAATGAAGTTAGCTTTTATTTTCTATCACAGGTGTCCAAATATTAATTGTAGTCAGTGTATACCCGAGGGCAGTAAATTATTAAAACTCGCTTTTAAGAAATACATGCGTTCATGAAAAAAATAAGCTTTCATAAAATATTAGAATCAAATTAATCTGATATAAATTATGTTTCTCCACATTTTTGTACTTCAAACATATGAGCTTAGATCATATGTTTCAAAAAACAAATCAAACATATGAGCTTAGAAAATGTATCGTTTACTTAATATTTCATATTTCAAACAAAATAATTGTTTTACTATCGCAGGCTGAAGATATCTTTTTTGAATGAAAAAATACATTATTACCATTGCTAATTTCCATGGTGATTGCACATTAGCATGTCTTACATAGGTGAAGAAAAGATCGGGGAAAAATTATTCACGTAAAGATGTTAAAAATGGAATAATTTATATTTTTTTCTGAAGTCGAACTTCAATGAAGTTGGTTGCTATTAATTTAAAATGTAGACCTAAATATAAAACTGTAAGCCATTTTAATTTAATTTTTCGTATTTCTGTTTAAGGCCAGAGGATCGAATATAAAAATAGTTAAATTGCTCTCAAAATTATACAAAAATAATGTATATGCATTTATGAAGTATGCAATTTCTATATATTTCTATATATTTTCATATTGCCAATGGATTTGTTAAAATCCATTGTATTGCATGATTTTGTTCACCCAAAACGCATGTAAAGAATATTTAAGTAATTTTCAAAAGATTAATTTTTAATCTTCTTGAAAGCAATAGCAACCTATATTTTAAAATAGGTTATTTTTACTTTTGGATACGTTACTGAAAATTGATAATTTAAATCAAAGGTACTTGAGGAAAATTTATTCAACTAAACGCAAGCTGCAGAAGTAAAGGAATATCACAAAACCAGCTTTTTATTATGATTTAGCTGCAAGGATTGTATCGACACCTTTTCCAGCAAAAAATGCATTATCTTGCTCTAGTAATAATTTATCTTCAAGTTAGAATCCCAATGGAGTTCAAATGGCAAATATCAGTGATAACAAAAGGAACAATTATTTTTAAATCTGTTAAAACCTTTACAAAGTTATACTTATGGGACTCAGGAATCAATAAATCATTAGATACCCGTGTTCTATACCAGCTGTCACATTGTTTTTAAAGTGAAATGCCTGCAGGAACATGCAACTTTTCTTTCATTCTTCTTTTGTTTCGATTCGCAAATGGATTTGCTTTCTAATTTTTCTCTTTGTTCCTCTTATTTCGTGAATGGAAAACTATTTAACAAGTTTGGAATTCAGAAAAGGCCATTTTCCCCTTTTCAGATGGGTGAATATTTTACATATATTTGTTAGAATGTTTTTTTATTTATTTTTAAAATTTGGTATTCTGTTCTGATTCTGTTTCTTTCTTTTATGTTTGGTTGTTGAAACACTAAAATGTATTTATTGTCCGAAACATTTTAGCTGCTATTTTATGATAGATTTCGGCATTAATGTAGCAATTCGATGTTCGAAAGCCAAGCGTTGAAAATAAAAACTAATGGCATCATTCTTTAAATGTCTTAAATTATAATATTCAAATTTGTTTTGAATACTGAAAACAATGAATGATGGGGAATAGTTAAACTGCATTTGAAAATACAAAGCACATTAATGCCTTTTTTTTGTCCGGTTTAGTTTAGTTATGCTCGATTAATGCATAGTTGTGTAGCTTCACTAATCTGAGTGCGAATCTTAGAATTTGGAATTACTGTCTGTTGTCGTCATATATTTGAATAATAAAACGCCATTTGACCTAGACAGATTCAGCACGCACCGCACCCACATCATAAAAATTGCAATGATACGGGTTTCAAGCACGCGATTTTAGAGCTTGCAAGATATGTCCTGCTACAATCATGATCCTCACGAAAACGTCGAATAACGAGCAATTCATTTAGCGAACGAATTTTACGAAAAATTTCATTTTAAAATGTGAACTACATCTCGGTTTTTAAGAAAACAAAAAGATGTAGAATTTATTTATGGCCTATATTATGTTTGTGAATTAGAGAATTAGTTCAAACTTAAAAATATTTAAAAAATACTTTAAAGATTCATAAAAGTTGAACCAATAATAATAAAAACGATATTCTAATATAAATACTATCTAAGTATGATTATATAAATATTTGCATCAGAGCACCGAGTAATAGTTTATGTTAATTTTGAATATAAATCAATTTTCCAAAACATGTAAAATGGCTTTGTTGTAGAATGTTCAGGGGCATCTTGTAATTAGTGTACCATTTTCATATATGGAAGATTTTATTATATTTCAGGTATATTTATTACATTTTATACATTTATAAAAGTTGAATTAATAATAATAAAGGAGTATGCATTAGGTATATTTATTATTTTTATATGCTTATAAGAGTTCAATTAATAATAATAAAGGGATATAATTCAGTATATTTCATATACTTATAAATGGTGAATTAATAATAATAAGAGCTTATTTTAGGTGTATTATATTTTATACACTTATAAAAGGTGAATCAATAATAATAATAAGTATATTTCCGGAATTTATTTATCATATACTTATAAACGGGAATTAATAACGATAAGGATTATATTTCAGCAAATTATAATTGTTGAATTCTCAGTTATATAGGTTGCATTAAATAAATAAAGATACCGTGAATTCCATCTGGTGGAAATTGCCACCAGAAATGTTCAATTAACTAAAACTTAGAGGATTGCTAATTAGTAAAATTTCTAGCAAGTTAAAAAAATTAAAAGTAAAAATCAATTCTGTTTGAGCTTAAAAATTTTAAATTAAAAAATCAAATCTGAAAATGATTATGACTTTTTGTAGTCAAATAATTTATTCGGCATTTTATAATTTATGTTAATTACGAAATTTATATTTAAATCCCACAGGGAAACTTAAGTAAATCTCTGACTGTTTTCGGGCAATTCTCCGATTTGTACAAATTTTCCTGATTGGTGGCTGCAATTCTTTGTCAAAACAGCATAGATTATATAATTATTAGATCTAACTCGAGTCACGTAACTTTTCGTACAAGTATGATAGCAATTTCTATTAATAATTACTAATTACCTTTCTATGCGGGCATCCAGAGTCAGTGGTTGCTCCTGGTCCTGTTGAAGAAGCTCGGATGCGGGCAGTTTCGCTGCTTTTTTAATATTATCCAATCTGAAACGTGCTCAGGTTTCATTAATTAGAAAAGTAATCAGTCTCAGGAGAATTTAATTTGCATACGTAGCGAGCAGAAAATGAGAGCACTGTGTTTTAACTTAAAGTTGCCTTCTCCGGGCAATTTTTGCAACACGCTTGACCAGTTTCGTTCTTTAGTGAACTTTCGTAAAAGTTAAAGTAAAATGACACAATTCTGAATTACTCGAGAATATTTTACCCTCAAGGTTTGATTTTCTCGATACGAACTTTTAAGAATTCTAGAACAGTTATCATAATAATGCCTGGTTACCTCTTTTAGAGAAACGGTATCGTGCATTTAAATGATCCGAATATCTTATTAATTTCAGTGACTTTGATTTCTTCTTTCAGAGGATTTCGGAAGCAATTAATTTTGAGAATACTTTTGGCAGTTGGATCAAACAAAGTAGTTTGGAAATCTGAATACTTTCGAAACAGTATTTTACTGCCGAAGCCAAATTTCCAGGAAAACTATTTTCAAAAGAATTAATACGTGCTTAATTTTTAATATAATCTGAAATGTCGATGGTACTAATGGCTAATTTAATTAATGTATGAGAATTCTGGGTTTTAAATTATATTCTGGATTAAAAAGTATTTATTAAGAATAAAACGGCAAAATAAAAATGTTAGAATAATGTTAAAAGATTAAATGTCTAATAAATGAACATTAAATGTGCTAGTTTTAAACAAAATTACAGACAATAATTAAAAAAGTAATATAAGGCAAAAGCCTTCAAGCTGTAAAAATAAAATAAAGCATTTAATTCACATAAAATACTCAATATATTTTATTATTAAAATAATATTTTGCTTTATTAATTTGTTGATTGTTTTAGATTTGTAAAAAAAATAATATAATATTAAAGTAATAATATTATGTGTAAATTTCTGCTAGATATATAATCATGTGAACTACTATTTGGATTTCTTAATAATTCAATCAAATATGATAAACATCTCTAAATTCAATGTTTGTATTAAAAAGGATGATTTATTTTATTTCATATTGTATTATTAAATGGAATATATTTATTGCAAAGACTCTTGTTGAAATTTCTTCAAATATTAGACCAGAATAAGATAATTGGCATTAAAAATTATTTTACCCCTGTTCCTCGAATGGCAAATTTTATATGACCAATGTTTTATGCATCACAGCACATAAAATTTGCGAGAAATGCCACGGTTCTTGGCTTTAAGCCTCAATCAATCAGTTTACACGTTTAAGTCAAAATGATCCTAATTTAAATATTAAAAGGAAGACGCCCGTGTAGCACCACCTTTATCCGAAAAATATAAAAAAGCTTTGAGAAGTATCTAGAGCATACGAATGAACTTTCTTGAAGTTATTAGAAATGACATGACACGACATTTTTCGTGACATTTAAAAATCGTGCTTAAAATAAAGCTTGGAGATCAACTAAAGTTTCTTGGTACAAATGCATCCCCCATTATCTTTCCGGAACTCAAAATATATGAAACGACTTGACTGCACATAATGTACATACATTAAAAAAATACACGAAACAATTTATAGCCTATAGAGATTATTATTCAGTCACTTCTAATTTTTGTATTCATATAGAATAATACTTACGACAAAAGTGTGAACTTCAGTTCGTGTTTTTTCTGTTTATCATTCTTCTTGAGTGGTCTGAATGCAAAGACAGATAAAACAAAGTTACAAGAAGAACAATACTTACTTAAATACAAAAAAAGCAATTTCTCCTATGTATTCTCATATATGACTAAAGTATTAACGATGGTCATTGATTACCGATTACCATGCATGAATAATTCATCAGCAGACACATTACTTCCGTTTCTAATGTCGGAAAAGATAAATGCACAGGTAATTTCTTTCCTTTTCTGTCTGACTGAATAACAGCGATTTAAAAGAAATGTGGAGCTACTTAGATCTGAGTTGTGTGATATGCATTTTTGCGTCGTTTTTGAATAAAATTACTGTACTATAAATCCAAAAACCATTTGATTAAGTTATGGAATTCCACCTTTCTTTCATTTTCTCTATAGGAAAACTGCGATTTTTTATTCTCTTTAAGTGGATTTGGATAGTTTGAAAGACACTTTTATGGAAATAAATAGAATGCTATTTTTATCATGTACATAAGTTTTGATTTAATAATAAGCATTATTTTTACATTAGTATGGAATTTTATGTCGAAATATTTCCTTTACAAGAAATTTCTAAATTTATCGAAGAAAATGCATATGAGTTTTTATCATTTTCTGCTTAAACGAGAATGATAAAATAATTTCTGTTCAAGATTTTTTCAGAAAAATTTATCTATATTAGCTGGTTGTAAAAAAGAAAAAAAAAATTAAGAAAATATTTTATTCTGTTTATAACAAGTTACATATACTTTTCACTCTGATGATACTTACTTGATGATCTTATTTGATCAGGGTCATCTAGCCAAGCCTACACTTTTTGTATTTATGCTCTGTATCTATTTTCGGATCTTACAAAGCCAGCAGTTTAATAGCTTCAAAATTTGGAAGATGATTGATTAAGTAGCAAAATTTGAGATACAATTGACTTATATTTGTATATGAAATGGAATAAAAAAACAATTTTCGATCATAGTATTATTACACATTTAAACGGTAGCAACTTTTCAGTGATTAACTAAAATTTGCCTTCAATTTGGAGAAGTTAACTGATTAAAAGCAGGATCTCAGTGCAGAATCTACTTACTTCTATCCTTATCTAAATCCAACATTACACTCTTAAAGTATGATAGATTGGTGTGCAAAATATTAGAGCACGAATGAGTCGCATGTCCATAATTTTCTCGCATACTTTTTAATATAGGCATTGTCCCAGAGAAGATTTAAATGCCATTAGAGTACAATAGTTCGAGGTTTTAAAATTTGGCATAGATATAACATTTCATTGATTTCATCACATGGCGAATTATTAGGCCATCAATCCATGTCATACAGTTAATCAAAAAAGAAAATCGAATTTGTATCTGGTTATCAAATTTTATCTATTTAGTTCTCTTCGTCTTGTAGTTATCAATTTAAATTGTATTCGAATAACCTAACATACATACTTTCTCTTGGCAGATTTTGTACAAAATTGGGGTAGGTTTCTCGCACCAAATTTCATATGTCACATCAAAGTGATTTTGAGTTACCTTAGTCACAAATGGACATTTCCAAAAATACATTGTTCGAATTAAAGAAGATTTAAAACGTGAATATTAGTCAAAATGTCGACTTCGAATTTTTGACTTCCCCTGTACTACATAAAAGAGAAACTATAAAGGAAGGGAAATAGCTTCTTTCTACTGATTAATTTTCTTCAGCATTTTGAAATAATTATAATTAATTCAAAGACATCTAAAGTTTTTTTTTTCTTTTTATTGTTAATATGTCACCAAAAAGTACAGCGATTCATCAGATACACTTTTAGTATAATGATAATTCAAGAGTAATTTTAGCCGCAAGAATCAATTTATTGAACTATTACCCATTTTAATGCTTATAAATTATAAAATTGATTTCCTCTAAATAGAGTAATTATGGGATAGAAATCTTCCTCTTACATATTTATTTCTGTTTGACATTTATAAATAGAAGCCCCATCCCAGTTAATTCACTCTCTATATTTCATTTCCCAATCACTCAAGAGATAAAAAAATACTATTATCAACCTTATATACATTATTTATTACCTTAAAAGTCATCTAATTTTTTTTTTTTAGTTTCGTTTTGAATTTTGTATTTCCATTATGTATAAAAAAGTGCGTTTTTCTTAATTCATGGATATTATTATCTCCTAGTTAATTAATTTATTAATTACACAGGATATATATATATATTGTATATTATTTGATTATTGTAAGTCTTGTTAGATATAGTCACAGATGTTCCTTAGGTGACCCCTTTGTCAGGTGCATACACCGAGCCGACAACCTAATGTCACTTAAATGTGTGTTATCTGAATCAAATCCATCAGTAATGGTTGATTGAGCTCCACTAGATAAATGCACGTAAAGGAGTGGATATTTCATCTTTGTATAACTTCACAGGAAGAAATCACAAGGTTTAGGTCACGACTTTTGCGGGGTCATTGGATAAGTGCCATTTTTGGTATTTCACGTCTTGTGCAATCTTTTATTGAGAAAGATCTTCATTGAAGTAATCTCGCATGAGCAGTAAATAATGTGGTATTGAACAATACAATTTGAGAATGAAATTGCTAATGCCATCCTCCAATTGTGGTATAAACCAAACAGTTAAGTTGCCCAGAAAAGGGGCTGTTGTTAAAGTTTATTCTGAAGAATATACAAAAAAAAAAAAAAAAAAAAAAACTTTCTCCTCTGTAGATGCCGCCATTTAGACTGACAAGTACCTGACATGTATGTTATTGCCTACGTTACTTCGGTCATGAATTAGACACAAACTTTAATAGTACATCTACGTTGCGCTGAGATGGCTCTAGTCTTTGTTTCTTTTTTACAACACCTAGAAAGCGCATATAGCTTAATGAATCTTCCAATAAATTTTAATATTTATACAATTTCGACTTGTATTTAGAATACTGATAAAATGATGCCGTCACCTTAACTGGTTTGATCGTAGAAGTTGTGTAAGCTCCAGAAATTAGGTTTCATTTTTAGCAGTGGAAAGGAATCCCGCTATTAACCCTTTCGATTCAGACGTGTATATTTTAGAGATATATTTCATTTCCTACTATGTAAATCTAATTTTTGCATGGGCTATCTCGGAATGATCGATTTTTACATGCAATTTAAAAGTTTTAATCGTTTAAAAGTCGGATCGAAAGTGTTAAAAATATTGCACAATGAATTTCTGGAATTTGGGCTCCACACTCATAACCTTTCTACTTGTTGTCACTTCTATGCACCTCATACTCTAAATGTATGGGGCACTTGAGTCCTAAAATTACTTTTGATCAAGTAAATCTCAACACTAAAAATATATATATCAGGAATAACCAAAATCTCATATTAATTTAATTAGTATCTTACAGGAAAATAAATAAAATATAAATTTAATACATTTTTGAATTACCTTGAATGAAAATATTTAAGCAAATGACTCGATAAATTAAATACGAGATCATACAAATTTCACTTAAATCATTCCTTTTTTAGTACATAAATTAATTTTGTACTCTCTTGGAGGCAAATAATCTTTCCGGAATCAAAAAAAGACTAACCAGCTCAAATATTTTATTCTAAAAAGGAAGAAAAAAGAAACATTTTGTACTGAAGGGTAATCAGGAAGAAAGAATAGAAATAATGAAGGTATAAGAAAAAACTGACATTCCTAGATGAATATTAATTTTTTTGCCTCGAAAACTCGAGGTGTTTCCATGCCCTGAGGAGTTAACAAGTAATTATGACATTCGATAAAGTGCACATTTGTTCATCCTGGAACAAATGATTAATATTCACAATTTGAATACTGTTTTCTTTTTCTATTTGGAACTGCAACAATAAAATAATTAAACTATTTTGTATTTAATAATGTTGTTATTCAAAAAATTAAATAAAATGTAGTGCCAAAAATTAATTGCTTTCATGTGTCAATGATTAGTTTTATTCAGATTAATTGCATTCATTCCAGAAAAGCGATCTTTTTTAGCCTTAAGGAATAATAACTTTCTTTTTAATTACAAATATCACTAATTTTTTTTTTACGTTTTTAATCTCATTAAAAAGGAAATAAAATACATTTATGACTTTATTCATTTCAAAACACCAATCCTGATTGACTTAAATTTGAAATCAAATTGAAGGATCACATTTTTGATTAATTTATTCCAATATAAATCCACACTAAATGTGGATCTATGCTTTTCACCAAGGAGTGACCATCATTATGTGTGCGTGGAGCTTCGAAGCAAAAATTTGAGTAGAATTAAATTTCTTTTGATTATTGAACCAATATATATATTTTTATTTCCTAGTGTACAAAGTATAGAAGTGGTCAAAAAATTCAATTCAAATTTTGATGGATCTCCTTTTCCTTTATACCTCAACTGAAATTTTAAAAAAATCATATTATTGAATATAGACTTCATATCAAAATAGTAGATTTCTATCAAATCTCAAGCAAAATCCTTTCAGAGGAAGTCTGTATGTCTGATTATCTTAATGAAATTTAACACGATATCTACAAAATGAATAGAGTTTTATAGATCAAATTTGGTACATAGAAAAACTGTAGATATCTGTCAAACTTTTATCCAAATCCAGAAATGGGTTGATTATCTAACAGTCTATACTTTCAGAAGCCTGTAAATGTGATAATCCAAAACCGGAATGATTTAAATACTGAATAGAATTTGGTAAATAATTTTTGGCAACATTTGGGCTGTATGTAAAATTGTTATATCAGTATGTAAAAATTTCCTAAAACACAAATTCAGTTTTTGGAGACTATTATCATGGAGTAATCACCATAAAATTTGACGAGGAACACATGATTTATTGGTTAAAATCCTCGATTCAAGACAGAGTATTATTGCCCACCTACATCATGCAGAAATTTATATGGATTAACATCTTTATTAGAGAATATACGAGAAAAATTCAAGTATATCCCTCCCACTAGTTTAAAACATGACTTAACTACTAACATGACTTAACTAGCATGAAAATCTCTACACTCACGATTATAATATGAAACGATTATATTATATTTTGTCCCATTTTAGCGTATATCCACTTTCTAAAGCTCGGTGCGATTTATGCTTTAACGCTTTAAACAAAGAATCGAGATTTTATCTTTTGCATAAAGCTGCTTTAGAATTCCAGCACTTTCTGAAATCAGGTATAAGATCGATATAATTGCCAGACAGGAAAGTAGAAGCTGAAACTTGCTTATTCTATGCCCGCGGTAAAGGTAATACTCCTTATCAAGTTTTGCCATCGGAATTTATGGCTTGCTGAAATTGCGATTTTCCAGATAATGCGTTTCACAAAGCAGCACACTTGCGTTACTACAAGTCATCCACTGGCGCCATTAGCAATACTTTTACCTTAAATTTCAAATGCATTACCTTTTTCACCTCAGCACCAACTTGATTACAAAATTAACGATAATACAACTGGATCTGCTAGAAATTTTATTACAAATTATATCTATCTATCTATCGACCCCCCCATATATATATATATATATTAAGAACATTTTGAGAAAAAAAGGGACAATTATAGAGGAAAATCAGAAAAAGTAACTGCTACGCCAACAGCCATAGAGAAAAAAAAATACTTGTAGGTATTAAAAATATTTCAGGAGAACATTGTAATAACTAATATGCATGCTTTTGATTAAAATGTTTTGTATATATTGAATGTATGCTGAAATATGGCTAAAAAGATAATATAAATAAAAATTTTATGAAAAAAATAATCAGTTTGTCACTAAATGACTCTAAAATGTCTAAAACTGTATTCATATCTTAATTTTTTGTTCAGAGTATTAAAAAATGTTCAAAACAATTCTACAAAATTTCCTGAAAATATGTTCAGAATATATTAAGATATTGTGTTTACGGTAATTGATAAAGTTCAAAAATTGAATTCTTCAGAAAACGCTTTTAAAATTTATATTTAAAAAAAAAAATATTTTTCATTTGTTCTGACTCAACAAATACACCTAATTTTTCAAAAACTGGTAATAAACTGGTGTATCCAGAATTGTGAATTACAACAGCAATATGTGTGCCTAAAATAAGAATTAATTATTCAACAAATGCTCCTTTCCTCGACATAACCGACAGAAACAACACAACTGATTATTTCTGGGTTACAGGCATTTTTCATGTGTCTAACTCAGTTTGCTACTGAATTTAAATTCATTTGAGAAACGGATTAAATAGTGTCTAGAAGTACTTTTTCTTGATGGCGAAATGAAACTTTGAATTTAAAAATAAGATAAATTGGAAGTTGAGCGTATTTTCTTTTCCGAAATGTTGCCACATCTTCTCAACAGTAATAAAAAAAGAACAATTGTTTATAGAGTTATTTTTGTTTGTTTTGGGAGTAGATGAAAAACCTTTTTTTCGCTGTCTTGGCACATTATGGTAGCCGTTAAAAACAATGAGTACTAAAAAAATGTAGCTTCTAAAAATAAAAATAATAGAATTTCCACAAAATCATAATATTTGATTTTAATGTATTTAATATATTAGTAGCCTAGTTTAGGAATGGAATATCATATAATAATTGTGAATTATATGTCCTTTTGAACAGTGTACTGGTGATGTTAGAATTTGAATTGTGTACTAGTAATATTGAGATTTGAATTGTGTACTAGT
>JAPMOQ010031793.1:3316177-3331760 GCA_026543055.1 Argiope trifasciata
ATTTGAATTGTGTACTAGTAATATTGAGATTTGAATTGTGTACTAGTGATTTTAATATTAATATTTGAATTATTCGAATATACAACAATGTCGGAAGTATTTTTTAATAATAATCAAAACAAAATTAAAAATTACATAAATTCTATGAAAGAGCATTAATCAGAACTCAAAGTCATGACTTGAAAGATGATTTAGTGTTGAGATGCAAGAATAAAACGTCGAGAAAAAAAAACATCGCAGTGAAGAAGTGGATTTGTGATATGCTTTTTACATAAATATGTCATAATTGATAGCAAATTGTATGCAGTAACATCATCATGCCATGGTTTTATTTATCTGAGAATGATTTAATTTAACTTCAGAAAATTATTAATATAAAATCATTAATTTGAAACGTATATACAATTTATACAAATAGATTAGCAATTTTTTAATAAATATTTCACTCATATGATCCTAATTTTCCCTTCTTGAATTGTTTTCCTCTGAAAGGCAGGAGTATAGGATCTGCTAAGTTGTTAACATTTCAATAATAAAGGCAATATTCGATATTAGAATACAATTGTTAATACCCGTGGTTGCAATTTTGTAAAAGTAGATTAGCATTTTCTATCAATCGATGTATTTCTTTGTTACATAATGCTTAAATATCTACAAACAAAATTGAGAGCTCCTTAGTTCTATCATATAATTGATATTGTAATTGCCTTTAAAAGCGTGTTCTGAATAGCCTTTACGCAGGAAATACTTAACAATAACTTCAATAAATGGAGTTTCATGGAATACAATCAGGAAAGGCAAACTGAAGTGCTTTATTATTCAATTCGGTAATAAATTATCATGCACTACCTACACTACAAATAGTTTACCTGTACTAAGAGTATCACTTATCAGCCGGAATTAATTCCTATTGAAGATTTAACTTACAAACGAAGTCTTAATTACCATCTTCCTTCTAAGATTTCCCCTCCATCTCAGATTCATCACCTCTTTGCTATAGAAAGGCCTACTGAGACGTCGGGCGATCACAAAGGATTTTCTTCAACAAGCTTGGATAATAAAAGATAGCTTTCTTCTCAGAGGAAGCCCTAATGCGTTTCCGACGGATGAGAGTTGTCTTATTTTTGCTCCAAAGATTTACCGAATGGCTCGTATGACAAATAATGTGCTTTAATTAGGCTTGATTAACTTTCGAGTTAATGAATTACTTCTTGACGCCTTCTTCATTGTTGCAAGAGTTTTAATAAAAGCTATGTTATTTTTAGGAGTTGAAAAGTTTCCGTTTCTTGAGAAAATTGATAAATCATCCATAAATCAATTAGCTGTTCGTTGACAGGAGAGGTGGTATATAGGATTAGATTATGCATGTAATACTCGTGTCAAAAGCAAATAAAAGCGTTCATTGATATTTTTAAGATACTGGAAATCTCATAACAAATTAATTAGATATAAACAGTCTTTTGATCATGGAATGATCCTTTCATGATTGCCAACATTCTTTTAATAAGATAATTTTATGACAATAATTACAGGTTTTTATTTACTTTTTCTATAACAAATTATCAGTACCCAGGCCATTGTTTACTCAAGGGCATCTTTGATTTTATCTATTTGATGATTTTTAAAGGTAATATAATTCTTTCCCAAAGTTACACCTCAAATACAAAAATGAGATACTTCCGGTATGATAGTTAGCTCTTCCCAAGCTGCGTTGGTGCAGAATTAGTGTGAACCATCCACCCTTCACCCATGACGGGGTTTTCCTCATCCAGGATAGGTTGTACCGTAACCAGTGATTGTCCGATGAGAGGCTTCCAGCGTGGTAGTTGGCTTTCACCATTATGTGGCTTATAGAGTTGGCGTTGGGCCATTTACCCTCTCTCGAAATGGGGCCTGCCTTCTGCTGAATGGGTTGCACCATGACTACTGATTGTCCGATGAGATGCTTCTGGTATGATTGTTGGCTCTCCTCTGCGTTCGTGGTATGACTGACATGGTCGTCATCTGCCAGATAACGGAACTTGTTCCTGTCGGAGGGACTATACCATGACCAATGTCGGCCCTTGACTCAACCATTATTCGCTCTTACATTGTCATGGAGTTCGGATTATTTAAACTTTCCCCTTGCCTTTAATCTGGTCAGAATAGCCACTTGTGTTTGGTGGTAAAGTTCGATATATTAACACGTTTTATTAGAAGGTACAGAAATCTTAGAAATACGCACAGACTGAAAAACTATTTCTATCTTCACTAACATAAATGCAATGGGCAACCAACTATTAACCGAATTAATTTAAAATTTTAATAAAATCATGAATGGAGCCTAATAAATGAAAATGTACTGCATGATAAAAGAATTATTTAAAAATATTTGAACTAATAACATTAATCATTAAGAACGTTTAACAATTTTAAAATTACATTTGTTGAATTCGTTTCCATTTCTCTCTTGGGGGAAATACAACAAATTTCCTTTTTTTCTTTCCTAAATTTTATAAAGGTATAACTAAGCTATTTTCAGTAGCAACTATTTCACTATCATCATAGTGAAATAGTGAGTGAATTCACTCATTCGAAATTTTTAAAATTGTTCACATTCAGACCAGTATGTCGGTTTTGGCCATGTACTTCAGTCTAATACAAATAGTTATAGATTATATTATTGTTATTCTGTATTACCTGCTCAATTAATAGGACATTTCTTATGTTACGATTAATCAGTGTCATTTCATTATCTACATTGACAATTTGTAAGCTTTGAAATTTTTATCGAATTTTGACTGTCAAATGCATCTACTTGTCCTATAAATTATATTTACTTAATCACTGCTTGGATATAAGGATTCAATATTATTTTTGTTGGGTTTGTAATCATGTGTATATGTCTGCTGAGAAATATACTTCGTTTTTTTCTGATACAAGGGTTATTTTATTGTGGTTCTCTTTCCTTTCCACTTTCTCTCTACTTTGTAAGAAGGATAAGATTTGTAAATACATTAGAAATTACATTATGTAAAGCATTTATTCTGCTTATGGTCTTCTCTTATCAAAGTCTGGTGCCAAATTGTTAAAACTCCATGTAGAACACATGCGCTTTATTCACGTATATCTCGTTTTGGATCAGATGGCACCAATATGTCACGTTGATTTTAATATACATGATAATTTAATTAATTCCACTTCTTTTAAATCTAATCTTGACCACAATTTCCATTTATCACCTTTGCCCTTTCAAGACTTGTTGAGGAAAAAGTATCATCAGAATATTTTTCACTTCTTTACTTTAGTTCCTTCGTTTTGTTATCTTGAAATTTTAATAATATCCTTGGTTCTATATTTTAACATATGATTAGAGCAATTTTTCTAAAGCTGACACTTCTCAAAAAAGAATCAAATGATAATCTATTAATCTAAATGATAATCTAAAATCTATAATCAAAATTATCGCTCGCAGTTGTTTGAAAAATGCTCAAAGTTGAAGCATGTGATTTAGATTCGCTCAATATTTTGATTTTCACAGCAATAAATAATTAGCAATATATTTTAATAATAAAATAATTAGCACTATATTTTTATAATTTAAATCAAGCGAAGCAATGTCTATAAGTCTTCAACATATTTTGTAGTACAGGAAAATTTGGTTACTTAATTTTTTTGTTACAAAAAAAATTATTGAGATGGCAAATAAATTAAAAAAATACTCATTAAGACAAGACTTATTATCTCTTTTCTCATTTTATTATTAGAGGCTCTAATTAACACTATTGTAATTAAGTTACTTTTTCTTAAATAATGCAATTAAAAATAACTAGTAACAAAGCGTGTATTCTTAGCTGACAGCTTAAAAAATTTAACTGCTGAAAAAAAGACCCCAATCATTCACTACTATGCAATGAGTGTACAGGTGTTAGAAAATCACGAAGGATTCACCAGGCCATAAAACAATCAAGATAACTTAAAGGTCTATATTTACCTTCTACCAGATATATTTTATATCTTCTTGTGTATGAAAGGTTACTTTGTATAAGAGTTCACTAAAATTAATCAACTAGATTCTTAGTAATTGGCAGTATTCAACATACTGGAAAAGTTAAGTTCACCATATATATCTCCTCGTTTTTGAACTGCTGTGTCAAATTCAGAATTTATTTAAGTTACAATTAAAATCAAAATCCGAGCATATGTAGTATATTTAATTTTAAAAATACTAATATTTTATTTGAAAGGAAATATTTACATTTAAAAAGTTAAAAAATCCCTATATTTAGATAAATATTTTTTAATTTATAATATGCTTATTTAATATCGATACATATTTTTTACTTAATTTTAAAATATAAATGAATAAATTTACATTTGTGGAGTGAAAAAAATATTGATGTCTACATGAACTATAAAATGATCTTCGGGGAAGGTATATGTTAAACTTATTAGTATTAAACGTAATTATTCACATCAAAATTATTTATTTTTATAAAAGTGTGTAATTTAAATATAACAAATAACAAAACGGATGCTTAGAAATAACTTGACATTTTATCGTATCACATATTTTGATTCTTGTCTTTAATGGAATACAAACAATTCAACTATAAACACTGATTTACACTTTTAATACTCTTGAAAGCAGTGACATACATACATATGCCTTATGCAATGGATTTTGTCCACTAATTTGTAAAGTAACCCAATTGTAAAAGATTTGAAAAAACATTAGACTTTTAGAAAAAAATGGAGCTATAATGCTACCTAAAAAGAATGATCTTACCTTTTTTTGATGAATTCTTGTGGTTTTTTATCTGCTCGAGTATCCTCTGGCATTGTATTTAGAAGGTCTCTGTAAAAGTTTCCATATTTAAGAAAATATTTAAATCAAACACACATTCATGCATAAAATAAAATACAAGTAAGCATAAAATAAAGTTAAAATATTTTACTTACAAATTAGGTAACCGAGCCATACGTCCACAAGTGACACATCTGTAAGATATTTTTCAATTAAGAACCTATATCATGTATTAAAAATAATCATCCATTTTTACATTAAAAATATTTAATTGAATCTAAGATGCATTACTTAAATATGAAAAATATAAAACAAGCCCTCGAAGTACTTGATTTGCATTGGTGAATAATAGCTGCGAAATATTTATCTTGAATTCAAATATGGTATTTTTAATGATTTTATCAGGGGAATATATAATGTGGACGCATTTCTGCAAATCGATTGACAACAAAATTTTTCACAAAACTAAAAGTATTGTCAGAAGATAAATTATAGCTAGAAGATCATGTACTTAATTTAGTGGATATCAGTCGCTGTATTTACAAGGATGCAGAAACAAACACCGACAAAAATTAAAAAAAAAAAACTGATGAATTCGTTTGAAATTTTAATTAGTATATGTATTATAAATTTTATGCCTGTGTACAAAATTTTGTCTATCTAACCTTTAACATTTTATTGTTATCAAGCACACTTGTACTTGAACTAGAAAAAAAAAGATATATTGGGAACCAATAACGTTTAAAATTGACAGAAATTTACATATTCGGTTGTAATTTCATATATTAAATTCCAGCTGCCTAGCTCAAATCGTTGTTGAATTACTGTATTTACAGAATTCATACCTTCATATTTCAAGAAGGCCTGAAATGTGAAAGTTTGGTAAGATCTCGAGTTCATGTTTTTTGGAAATTAGTATACTTTCTCTATATTTTGTGAAAGAAAAGTAAAAAAGAATAAAAGTAAGGAACAGGAAAAAAAAAAAAGGTGATAGTTAAATGATTTCATTTCTTAACACAAAAAGTTTGGGAAATTACGGACAAAAATAAAATGGTTCTTTAAAGTCATTTAATATTCTTAGCCGAAAGAACATTTTTTTTCACCATTAACAAGCCATTAGTCACTTTATATTGACTTTAGTTCGTTATCACCTTCCACTTTTGAGATAAGAGCGCTATATACGCAATTTATGGCACGTGTCAGTATCAGAAGTGATTAAAGTTCCGTTGTGCATACCCACTTTACTATATTAGGCATCGTTTTTATAATTATAATTGCTATCTAACTGAAGCTAAAAGGCTTGGGCGGGCGAGAGGGGGTAAATGACTCTTGTGTTCTCTTATTTTTGATAATGTCCTCCACACCCACCAAAGCTCTGAATCCAATGACATTTTTAAAGGGAAAATGCTTCCAGTAGAGAGTGCATGCGATAAGTGCTTGTGTATTTATGTATGCCCTAAAAATTAATTTCCAACTTAAATATCATTTGAGAACAAAAAGAAAAAATGCATTGCAGTACACCATATCTCTCTTTCTAACTGTTTATTAAGCTTTTTTGTTGTATATACATTAATAATTATTATTTTTTAATTTATTGTAAAAGTTAGACTCATACTTTCGAATGATATCACAAACTTCAACTGGCATGAAGTTTGTAGCTTGTTTGTGTGCAATGAAAGCTACAAATACATGCCAGTTCATTTCACAGATGAATCTCGAGTAAAAGCTATGTATATACATAAATAATATGGGATGTTTATATTTACATTAAAGGAGTGAATGCCAATTACTTTTTAAGTTAAATTATAATTTAAAACATTGTTAAAATTATTTTTATTCTTTCGATGTCTTAAGATCTTATTCTTAAATTACAACATCATGCGGTAAAATCTTATACAAATTAACTCAAATTTAATCATTTGTAAAATGTTAAAACTAGACATCCTATTGTACTCATGATCTGTATGAACGTTTAAAGAATAAAAGAAATAATTTATTTTTTTTTATTGTGTTCTCTGATCTGGAAGTATAATAAGCATCATTGCTATACATTGTGAAATCGTTATCTGCTGAAGGTCATGTTTAATCGGTATAGCAACCGTAATTTCTCATAGCACGCGATGCCACAGAAAACTTATTATTGCATGACCATTAGCTGAGTAGAAGAATTCGCACGCGAAAAAAGTTTATGTTAGAACAGTTATTTATGTGTGATAACGATACATACCATTTGCATAATTGTTAATACTTTCAAATTAACTGAATTATCTGCTTACGAAATAGAGAACTATTAAAATAGCCACACGATGCCATCTATCAAATATAATTATGTATTGCAATGCTTTGTTTTTCTGAAACATCTAGCGAAAGAAAAGATTAGCATTTGTCTGTATAGAAGAACTGAAAAATATTGTTCATGATTCAGAAAGGAAAAGGCAAAGAAAAAAAAAACACTAAGAGATACTTAGTATTTAACTAGTTTCTATACCCCAGTGGTGATATAAGATGTCGTAATTTCTTCAAAGTACCTCGTATTTTATTTTATAAGAATTATTATTATTTTATAATTCATATAAATAGGAATTATTCAACATGCATATAGAAATAAGCAGAGAATATAATAAATTCCTTTAGTTTGAAATCCTAACCCTCTTGTCTCAAATTGTTATTTTTATTGTGTCAGCAAGTTTAAGCCGAGTGAGTGTCTCTTATTTCAGTAGCGCCTTCTAGGGTCATGAGTACGACTTAGCTACTTCGTGATTCACATTCGCTTGCAGAGCTCCTTTTTAAAGAGGGGAACATTGAAAACCTAAACAAATGAAGAACCAAGACTCAAATATGGGACGCCCAGCTCAAGGGAAAGACATTCTACTTCTATGCCAATACGCCGAATTTTATCTCAAATAATTATCTTTAGTTTAAATCGTTCTACCATTCAGGTGAGATATTCAGACTAATATATTATTTTAGAAATATATTAAGGAGGATTATGAATTATTCGAATTGAATTTGAAAGATTTAGTAATAGAATTTGCAGGAAAAGCTTAATAGGGATGTATTCCACGTTTGTTTCATGTGTTTATCGACATCATATCGAAATTCAATTATTTTGATATAAGTTTTCTCATAAATCATTTCTTGTCTAATTATTCAGTATTTTAAGCTATGATTCATTTTCGAAATTCTGATTTGAATATGTGTGTAATATGCATCTTTCAATTATAATTTTGGTTCTTTTATGAGTGGAACTTTCATCCTTTGCACGATAATATATTTAAAACATTTGCATTGCTTTTTGCAATCACATTGGTTCTGGACGAATTTTTTCTTTTATTTCTTATACCATACTGATCTGCATTTTTGAATAAATATTCTCATTTTTTTTCATGTAAATTCTCTTCAGACGTTGGAAGCTTTTAACAACAAAAAAAAAACATTTATTTTTTTTTTCGAATTTTTAGCTCACTATTTTTATAGTTCCTTTTCTTTCTTTTTTGAACTAAAACTTCTAACCTATCACTTTTGTGCCTTTTCATTTTTATAAAAAAGAAATTTTATGTGAACTGCTGTTCAGTTACTTGCATTTGGATTCTTTTCAAATGCAAAAACCAAATTTTGATAAACTTTAAAATGTCCTAGAATTATACTGGTTGCCATAAAATTTAACACTGAGCATTTATTATCTGAAAGGCATATATAACAGTTAATTATTTCGCAATAAAATCTATTTAACTGTTTGCTTTGTCTAGAAATGTATATTTTTGAAATGATAGTAATAAAGCAGACTTAAATAAATAATGTAACCACCGAAGGCATTTAAGAATATACTTCTAAAAAATATTCAAGTAGATGATTTGGAATTTAGAAATCAAGAAATTTCAATGAAATGAAAAGAAAATTGAGTATTAGTTTCAATGATTTCCACAGCTGTTCTTTATCGCTTTTGCTATATCGTTTTGTATTTAAAAAATATTTTACTTTTGTATTGCATTTAAACTTATTTTTTAGTATGACCTTCATATTTTAATTATATATCTAAACTTTAAAAACATTGTAGACAATAAAAGGAATAATAACATGCTATTTGAGATATCTCTGGATCTTTTATGAGTCATAGAAATGCTTGGGCTAAGAAATATTCTAAAGATTATTTGCAGTATTACACGAATACTAATTTAACAAGTATGTTAAAATGATAATACATACTTATACTAATTACATACGTATACTAATTTTCAATTTTTTGTCATTCATTCAAGATTTAATAGACTGGCAAGAACCAAGATAGTCTGATTGGTAGTGTGCAATGGATTCGCTTCCCTTGGGTTGTGGGTTCGAGCCTCAATGGGCGAAGACCCTTTTTGTTTGATGGCTGGTGCACGTGCTAATCTGTCGTAGCCACAATGTCTCCTAATCGAGACAATATCAATGCTGTACGGGATAAGAGGGGATCGTTCTCTGATCCAAGTCTAAATTACGATCTGTGGATGAGTGAATGAAATGTAGAAATAAAAACAGGTCTCATGAAAAGACTGTGACGCATGAGTGGTTAAATCATAATATAGGCCCTAGATGGCGCTATTAAACCAGCTGCGTTCCAGTGGCTTACAATCGCAGACTTTGTCCGTGGGCTTTTCTGTGACTAGTGCCATAAGAAAAAAAAACATAAACTAACAAATGGCATTCCTTAACTAAAAGGGACGTGCTATTTTCGTAGTACCTCTGCCTTTTTAGATTTGCTATTCTTTACTATGAAATTGCAGAAATGCAATGCAAATGGTAATATTATAGACTGCATTCGCACAGAAAAAAGTAATGTAAGAAGACTGCCGTTCTTAAATGTCCTGCCTCTGGTGTGGTGTGATGTGGAAATGAAGTGAGAGAGATACACGCTCAGGTCTCGTCCTCTTCATCTGACTGTGGCTTAAAATTGCGATGTTGTTCTGAAAAATGGCTGTTATCTTGCTTTAGAGCGGGATGTTAATCTAGATAAAATAAACTAAACTGGGCTTAGAATATCAGCATCATGAAATATTGTAAAATAACTGCTCTAATATGATAATAGGAAATAAATCTATCTAATTATATAAAAAAAATTCTATGATGAATATATGAGTTACTTTGTAACAGCCGCTGCTTCAGGATAAAGATATTCTTTGATGAATTTTTTCATTATGACAACGGTAGCAGCAAGGTTTCTCAAGCGATCGTTGAAGTCTCCTTGTCTCTTTTCTATTTCTTTTTCAGCCACTTTCTCGCATAATTTGTTGATCTCTGCTTCACGAGCAGGCCCAAATGCTGACTGTTCCTACACATGCAAGACGGAAAGTTGTATATGACTACATTTTATTTCAAATGTAATTCTAATAGTCTGTGTAATTTTTTAGTTTGAAAAATTTGTTTGAAAATTTCCCATCAATGTTATCAATTCTATCAATAAGGCTGTTAAAAACTAAGAAATGTATAATCTATTTAAGGTTTTAAAGTGAATATATTGGCTTCAAAATACGCGGGAACAATCATAATTCCCATAATCGTATAATTCAAATAGAATATTTTGCACTAAACATTTGACATAGGTCATCTATAATCATAAAAGTGGTACTTAAAGGTAATAAAAAGACTGTACTCAGCGCGATGAAACTACTCATAATGACTTCTAAATCTAACGGAGAAATGAAATAATATTCCTACATCTAAAACTGCTCGAAGCATGACTAAATCCTCAGTTGCAAAAATACAAAGAAGTATTAGTATATTTTATTCATGATTCAAATGTTTTCATATGAATTAGGTTCATTAAACTAATACTCCCCTACAAGACTTTATTTGTCAATTTTTCATATTTCGTTCCATTTTCCTTAAACACATTTTAAGGATTTAATAACAATTTTAACGGCTTAGTTTTTTTGTTATTTTATAATACTGCGAATATATATATATATATATATATATATATATATATATATATATATATATATATATCCAGCTGAAAATGTTTGATTTGTTGTATTGAAAAGAAAACTTTAAAAAGAAAATTGGTTAGTGAAAAATCCGAGATTTTTACAAACTAATTAAAATTTTAAATTTCAGGCAATTTTTTAAAAATAAACTGATTAAAAAAGTTATGGGGAAAGAAATTAGAAACATTGTGATGAAGTAACCCAAATCAAACCAATTTATTTATAAATAAATTAAAGTAGTAATGAAATCAGACTTTTTTGGCACAAAACTGATAATTGAAAAAAAAAAGATAATGTTTGTTTTTTTAGAAAAATAATAACCATAAAAAAAGTTATATATATATATATATATGTCTAAGAAACATATTTAATTGATTAAAGTTTCAAGATCACAGGTAGAGCCATTGGCTAGAAGAGCCAATTCAAATGTGAAATGTTGCTACATTAGTAACCGGTGTAACCGCCAGAATTTTGAATGCAAGCATGCAAACGTGCATGCATTGTGTCGTACAGGTGTCGGATATCAGTTTGTGGGATGGAGTTCCATTTCTGTTGCACTTGGGCGGTCAATGCCGGGACGGTTAATGCTGCTTGTGGATGACGCTGGAGTTGTCGTCCAATGATGTCCCATACGTGCTCGATTGGAGAAAGATCTGGTTATCTAGCAGGCCAAGGCAACATATCGACACTCTGTAGATCATGTTGGGTTACAACAGCGCTATGAGGGTGAGCGTAATCCTGTTGGAAAACACCACCTTGAATGCTTTTCATGAATGGCATCACAACAGGTTGTATCACTAGACTGACGTACAAATTTGCAGTCAGGGTGCGTGGGATAACCACGAGCGTTCTCCTGCTGTCATACAAAATTGCTCCCCAAACCATAACTCCAGAAGTAGGCCCTGTGTGTCTAAGCCGCAGACAGGTCACAAGCAGGCGTTCACCTGGCCTCCTTCTAACCAACAGATGGCTATCACTGCGACCAAAGCAGAACCAGCTTTCATCAGAAAACACTACAGATCTCCACTCCGTCCTCCAATGAGCTTTAGCTTGACACCACTCACGTCGCAAACGGCAGTAGTTTGGAGTCAGTGGAATGCACTGTACAGGGCGTCTGGCTCGGAGCTGTCCTTGAAGTAAACGATTTGTAACAGTTCGTTATGTCACTTTGGTGCCAACTGCAGCTCGAATTTCAGCTGCAGACGCAGTACAATTAGCCCCAGCCATACGCCGAATACGACAGTCTTCCCTCTCAGTAGTAGCACGTGGGAGTCCGAACCTGGTCTTCTTGAGGCAGTACCTTCCCTTGACCACTGCCGCCAATGCTCATGCACAGTGGATACATTCCTGCCAAGTCTTTCAGCAATATCGCGGAAAGAAAACCCACCTTCTCGTAGCCCTACAACATGACCTCGTTCGAACTCAGTGAGCTGTTGATAATGGCTTCTTCTCTTCTCAGAGGCATCCTTTACTAACATTAACCCACTACATCAAATCTCAACTGTAAATAACGATCAAGAACCTAACAGCGCTTATTTAAAGCAAACCTCATTTGCATGTTCATAATGTCGCTACTAGCGCCGCACTTATGCGCGTAGCTCGAAATTTGAATCGACGTCATCTTTCAGATGTATAAAAAAGCCTACCAAATTCCGTTTATCTAGCACAGCTGCTTCCTAGTGTTGGGATTTTTTTTCCATCAGTGTATATATATATATATATCACTCGAAGCAATATAAATGTATACCTTATTTTAGATTAAGCTGTCTAAAAACTGCAGCTTTTCAGTAAAGTAATCGATTAGCATAAATAATTCAAGACTGCAAAAGCAGCGCTTCTGCGAAGGCAGATACGAAAATAAAGATATATTACTTATTCAAATGATGTGTTGATTTCCCTGTGGGAATATAAATTTAATGTCTGAAATGCCAATTTTTGCAGCAATTAGGAAGTAAAATATGGTTGACTTCTTCACTGTTGAGTTTCTCATTTATAGTGGAGGCAAATATTTTATTTATCTTCATTTATTATTTAATAACTTTTGAATTAAATATTCTTATAATTTCAACGTTAAAAATTGAGTAAAGGATTACTTTTAAAAATATATAATCGCAATGACACAGAATACAGCTTATTATTATTCATGCTTATAAATGATTTGAAAATTTTCACACATGTCTGAAAAACTAAAGGAAAAAATACATAAATCACTATTATTATTTTTTAGAAATATCTAGTAAATTCATTCTTATAAAAGGTTGGCAAATTATCCCACACTAGTCTGAAAAAAATATAGGTAACGTAAATAAATCATTTTTTTAATTACTAGTAAATTTATTCTTATAAAAGGTTTGGCAAATATAATTCATTATTATTATTTTCATAGAATTATCTATTAAATCTATACTTTTAAAGGTTTTACCAAATTATCACACACTAGTATAATGAATTAAAGAAAAAAGTATATAAAGCATGATTATTATTATTTTTTAAAAATTCTAGTGAATTCTGCAATTACCCTTGTAAAAAAAAATGAAAGTTTTTCAATAATTGTTCTTGGTCTACATTTATTACTGAGAATTTATTTAAAAATGTCAAATCATAATTGCAGCGTCCTAATGTATTGCAAACATTATCCTTTTTTTTCAATTATCGGTTTTGTGCCAAAAACGTCTGATTTCATTACTACATTAATTAATTTATAAATAAATGGGTTTGAGTTGGTTTACTGCATTGCTGCAATCACTGTGTTTCTAATTTCTTTCCCCGTAACTTTTTAATTCAGTTTATTTTTAAAAAATAGCCTGAAATTTAAAATTTTAATAATTTTGATTAGTATCTAAAAATCTCGGATTTTCCACTGACAAATTTCTTTCTTTAAAGTTTTCTTTTCAATACAATAAGCCAAACATTTGCAGAGACCAGCTGCGTTTTCACCTCTTTAATAGAATAAAAAAAAACCACATTTTGCTGTCTGGCCCTCTACTTTTAATGGATGCATTAAGGAAAGAAATTAAGGGTTATTGTGTTAAAAAATAAGATTACTACTAGTAAAATATATGATGTATAAAGTAGCCTCACTTATTATTATCTGAAAATAATCAGTGAATCATTATTATATGAAAATAATCCCAAAATGTGATGATTGTCTTTGAAAACAAGTAATAAATTTTAAAAAAATTTCTACTTAAGCTATTTTAAAAATTTTTCCTTAAACCAAAAAACTATTTTTTAATTATTATTTTAGTTGTGCTTTTTATTAAATAATTATGAAAAAAATTAAGTATACAAAAAAGATTTTCGCAAGAACTCGTATTCTTCACATTCACGTGAAAAATACTGAAAACCTTGTATTTTACCGATTGAGCTACTTACTGACGATTTCAACTTTCATTACAACCTGCTAAATCTCTATTTTTAACGCATTAAAAATTGATTAATTTAATTAATAAATTAATACTTTAAAAACTGTATTAAAATAAATGCCATCCCCTATAAGTTCAAAAACAAATGCATTTGAACTTGAATGAAAGAATGAAAAGTATTTTATAATCGATTGAAAATTCGAACAAAATATATAAATACATATATATAGGGAGAGTGCGAACTAATTGTAGAATTGGAAAAACGAACACAGGTTTATCAAAACTAAACTATTCAAAAGTTCCAGATTATCGATTTTTGAATGTTAAAAATTGTACTATTTATTAAACAGCGAGGTAAAGAGCAAATAACATTCCTTCAAAGTTGATTTAAAAGCTTAAATAAACTTGTCTGCCCTTCTCGTGTCTTTGGAAATTCTTCACTCTGATTTCGAACAGTTAATGAACTTACCCATTGATTTTTAGAGTGGGTTGTAAGTAATTAAACTGACAAGACATGACATTCATTGAAATATTCCACAAACCTACTTGTTCTATTATTTTGTTTCCCAACCTTGCAATGGATTCCTTAATCTCCTCGATTGTCTCGTTAAATTCTTCTCGATTCAAATCAAATCCCTCTTCTTCATCAGTCTACAAAGGAACAACGAGATAAACAAAATAAATAACTAAATATCCAATATCCAAAAGTTAGTTAGAGGAATATAAACTTAGCTCCTAGCAGTAATTCTGTAAGCAATTTAGACAAAATGTGAAAAAAAATTGAGTTTGACATTATATTATAATATTAATTATCAAAGTATATCTACTCTTTAACCTTTTAATCTCACCCTTATGATTTTTTTAATATTACGTTTCTTGAATAAATATATACCATGGATGAAAACTGTTTAATGTCTTTATTTTGAAATGACCATGGGTTGAAAGTAGTTTTGTTTTCTTTAGAAAATTATTGAATTTAGAATTACACAATTGGACTTCATGTCATTTTTTTTTTCAGTTAAAACTTGAAATGTTCACACAAAACATTTTTTTTAAATATAATTGACTAAAACCTATCTATTTCTTCCGTTAAACAAATAAATGCTGAAATTCGTGTAATAACTTACAATTCATAAACATTTACTAAAATTGTTATAGTTACAAAAAACAGTCAAGCATTTCATGATTAATTTTTTAAAGCATCTGAATCATTTTTTTCTAATTTAATACCCGAATTATCAAAATACATGCACAAGTTTAGAGTGCAATTCATGAATGAGCTTATAATTAATAACAATTTTCTAATCCCTAAGCTCTCATTTCAATCTTGCACGCTCAAGTAGATCATTAGATGTATCCTAATGTAATTATTGGTGCTTGAGCTATACCACAAAGTAAATTGTATTTTAAGATTTATGACTTGTCAAATATTTAAAAAGACTTAAATTATTGTATTATTCCAGTTAAAG
>JAPMOQ010031793.1:3336760-3391846 GCA_026543055.1 Argiope trifasciata
CATGGTTCAAATTGTTAAAACACTATTCTTTATTATACCCCGTTTGAAAAATTGTACTTTTTGGAGGCATTTCTCACGATATTATTTCCTACGTCTTTCCGATTTCAGAAAAATACATTATTATAAACAATGGACTTTTTTTTAGAAAAGAAAAAAAAATTAGAATTGCTAACTTCCTGCATATGAATTTGAATTCTTGCCTTTAAGGTTGGCTTCTCTTACTTGTTGTGTAGCTGACCACTCCGCCACCACTGAACGTAGCAGTATCGATAGGATACCTTTAACGCTGGTTGTAGATCATGACGAAATTCTTCCAAATTTTCAGATATTTGTAATGAGCAATTTTAATTTTATGCAAACAAAATAAACTCTATCGTGGTTATAGTACGAGATATCGCACCAACACGAGCTATTGAACACTTCATGGAGACATAAATGGTCCAAAAAATACAGACATTACAAATCATTGCTTTTGAAAAGAAGAATGAATTAAAAAAATAGCCCTCATTGAAGAAATTTGCAAGGTCGTAGAAAAGAGAATGTAGTTGAATACATCGTGTACATATACCAAAAAAATAAATGAGTCTGAATAGTAAGGCTGGGTGATGAAGAACCATCACCACAATTTATCATCTCCAACAAATAACGATATTTTCGATATATCTTCATACAAATATTTATGAACAACAATTATAAGTTGTAAATAGCATCTCCTAAAAAAGTGACTCATCAAACTACTCCAAATAAAAAGAACATTCAATTTATATAGTAAATATATGCGTTTCCTTTTGGATAAAAATAGTTAGAAAATTCCCTTATGTAATTAAATAAAGTGTGACTATGCCAATGTAATGACTGCATGTTACAATTTATAATATAGAGAAAAACAAGTATTTTTATACATTAAAATATGACAGTATTTATAGAAATAATAATAAAAACTCTATTCTGTAAGAAAGTCAATAAGAACGAAGGGTGACAAAAAATAAGCCCTAACCGGTAATGAAAACGAGATATTAAGCCTAAATTAACTGTGAATAGCAATTTTGTTTCGTGATTTAACATGACCTACTCGACGAAATCGGATATATATCAGACAGTGTTTTAATGTTCGATTTAGTGTGAAAATGGGAATACGTTTAAAAATGAAAATGCGAATCTCGAATAAGATTGTGAATTTAATCTGGATTTATCCTTTTTGCTTTCCTTTTTGAAAATGAATACTTCGAGATTCAACAAAAGATACTCTACAACCTTCATATAACTGAAATTTTTTTTCCATAATGTTATCATAAGGAACAGAAAAACAGTGCATTCCAAGTTGACATGTTTAGGACAAGTATTTTTATAGAATGGATCAATAGTATTAGAAAGAAAAAAAAAATTATAATCTTCCTTTGAATTTTCATTTTAAAACATCATTTTGAACTTTATGCTGAAACTTCATCGTTAATAGCTAAAACTCGTACTTAGATCGTAAATTTCTTGAATAATCACAATGGAAAGTTAAAAATGCTTTGAAAAACAAAATGATTCACTTTGTTTCTTTGAAATTACATTCATTCAAATTCGAAAGAACAATAGATTAGATAGATTTCAATTAATTTAAAATTCATTATTCAATTTATTTTTCTCAATTGAATCTGTACTAATGAGATTTATTCAATTTGAATCTACACTAACGAATACTTAGGATCAAAATTGTGGAAGTTTAATTAATTTATGATAATTATATTTGCACAGAAGAATATTAACATGTAGGACAATTCTTTCTATAATAATAAATCGCATTGTTTACGCATGAATTGATAGCAATAACTTGAATTTTATTCCTTCTAAATATTTATTTTAAAGATTCTCTTTACTCAGAAAAAAAAACAGACAAAAAGCAGACAGTTCAAAGTAGATTTCCTTTGAATTTAAAGGCAAGAAGCCTGTAAAACTCATTTTCAAACTATTAGCGAAACTGAAATACCATTAACGATAATCAACGCCAGCTGAAAATTGGCTTTGAAATGAATTTTGACGGCCAGGCTTTCAGCTTTCAATTAATATCATAATTTCTTAATATATTTTACAGTCCATTGATATCTGGAAATAGTAAAGATGTCCCTAAATGGATTCTGATATCATTCAAAAATAAGAACGATTAAGATTTTTTCTTCTTAAATATTTTTGCAGATTTTAAAAATAAATAAATAAATTTAAATGCATTTCATAATTGG
This sequence comes from Argiope trifasciata, assembly GCA_026543055.1. NCBI lineage: Eukaryota > Metazoa > Arthropoda > Arachnida > Araneae > Araneidae > Argiope > Argiope trifasciata. Next base: position 3,338,986 of record JAPMOQ010031793.1, read on the forward strand.
TAACAATAAATTTCGCTGATTCTGAAATTGTCGAAAACCTACAGCTGGGTTCCAGTTTTTTTTTTTTTTTTTTTAATGAAGTAATATTTAAAGAAGATCCTATTATTTTTACGTGTTACCCATCTTCTACAAAGCGAGGATTCCAATGCCTTTCAAAAATATTAATTTCGTCTAATATCAAAGGAATCAGACTCACTATTTTTTTTTTTTTTTTTTTTAAGATTTGAAGCTTGTTTCTGGGTTTCGAAGCTATATCATCTAGGTGACTCGTCAAAATTCTAAATAAAATTTTATATTTTCCAGCTTAATTTTATAATTATATGTATTTCGTCTGTATTTAATTGATAAAACTTACAAAATTTTATTTTTACCCAATATAAAATAAATATTCCATACTTTAAAATAAATCTACAATAATCAACTCAGATATTGACACGAATTTACTTATTAACAATCATTTTATCTAATTATTTTGTCTTCGAGTTTTGCAGAGCACGTTAAATGCTACAAGATTTTGTTTTGTTTAGAGCTATTGAACAGGCTCTAGAACTAAACGTTTTCAGTTATGAAAACATTTAGTTCTAGATGAAACATTCTGTTCAATGTATACATAATAACCACTGCTTGAAAATGGACGTTAAGACAAGACAATTTTATATTTTTTTTCCACATTATGTGTGATAAATAATGTTAATTCTTTAACATTATTTATTATTCATAGTTTTTTATTATATACAATGCTTTTTTATAAATTAGTAAACTATGGAAAATTGGATAGAAAATATTATTGTTTTTTAATTGCGTTCTAATTTTGAAATAAAGACATCAAACAAACAATTGTAATATGGTAATGGTGTCAAAAATATAGTATACCAGCAACATATATAATGATTGCTCAACATTTTATATCAAAAAATCAAATTTATTTAAATGTTTATTAACTTTGTTTTTAAATTGCTATATGAAATTAAAGACATTAAAGTACTTATTTCCACCAACTCTAACAAATAAATATTATTAAAAACATAGCATTTTAAACGATAAATGCGTAGAAAATTTAGAGTACTATTTGAAGATTTTTGTTTTTAAAATATAGAAATAAAATTTGGTCATTAAACATGTAGTTGATCCTACAAAATTCTATATGGAAGACATTTCTCTCGAAGACAATTAAGGTCCAAATTAATTTCATATCTACAGATCATGTCATCTATACTTATAATAAAGCTCAATGTGTGTGTGTGTGTATGTGTGTTGGTGCTCTACAGGATACACTGTAGGACCTGCAACAGCCAAATTTGGTACATGTAAAATTTGGGAATCGATTACGTGCACCTTGAGAGATTTTTTTGAACTTCTAATTAGCATGTGAATTAATAAAAAAATTTAACGAAATTTTGATGTTTTCTGAAAAAAATTATTGTACAAACATGAGCTTTTCATCAAGTTAAAGATAAAAAAATTTGTTTTCTAATGGGACAAGTATTTTAACGTATAACTTAAATTTCTATTTTTAACGAATTTTTGAAAAAAATATTTTAACCATATTTTTCAACATTATATTTCGGACAAAACAATAAAATTTTACAACAAACTAAAAATAATAAGCAAGCAATACGAAAAAATAGCTTTTATTAGAATGCTGCCATCAAGTTGACAGAAGTTCAAATTAAAAAATAAATGAATTCTAATTTCAAATCAAATAAAAAAATGTAATTTTCAGCACGTGATTGGATGAAATTAAATAAATATTTAATGCTATGTTTTCTAAAAAATAAATGCAAGACAAAAGTTTCTTCGATCGTTTGCTGTGTCTATATCATTAATTCAATAAATCAGCTTTTTGTTTAATGTAAACATGATTGAATTTATGCATACCAATCAAATTCGGCCCAATGACTAATTTGTAAATTATTAGTATTATACATATATGTTGTTTAGTACTGTTATATCGATCTAAGTGAAGTAAATAATTACATTTTATGCAGCGTGAGTCAAAAAATATATTGATGAATAAGGAGTTTTAGATTTTTTCGTACTTTGCTCTGTGAGCTATATTTAAAAAATAATAATTTTACTAATTCTTCAAGAAAAAGTTATTACATCACTCAATCATCTAAATCAATCATAAAAATTGACTGATTTATAAAAAAAAGGATTATTACTATTAAAAAGTACTTTTTTAGAGCTTTTCATCCACCACCTTAAAAAATGTATCAATTTCTGGTCAATCAATGCTCGGAATTTCTCCAAAGCTGATAATCAAACGAATATGATTTTGCGTATATAAATGAATGTGTTTGTGTGCGTGCGTGTGTTGGGTACTACATTACAACATACCAGAATTACTGTGCTTGATATGTACATATTTACTTTGGATGATGAAAACGTACACCTTGGCGGATTTTTTTGAAACTTGAATTCATTAAAAATTAAGCTACCATATAGAATTTTTCTGTGATTACTTTCGAAAATTTTACAGCACAAAATTGTTTCGTAGATTCTCTTAAAAAGTCGTTTGTGTTTCATTGATAACAATGTTTTGACCTATAAGTTCAGTTACTATTTTTAATGAATTAAAAAAATATTTTGCCTATATTTTAATGTTCAGCATGTGTTTAAATAGGAGCGCACTATCATGGAATGTAAATTGCGATATTTTCCACATGATTCCATGACAGCTGATTGCGAATCAGAGATATATATATTTCAATGAACAAATAATTTAATGGCTTCTATAATAAAACGTGGCTATATAAGTTTAAATATATTTGACTGAGAAGTTATAAAAAGAGCAAGACACACAAGTATTTAATTGAAAACATTAGAACACATTAGTCCTGACGATCCAGCTGTTCACCAAAGGCAGATAGTATTAAATAAATAAATAAACCTTCTTAAAATCTGCCAGTGGTGAGGTAAGGAAAAAACCCGATTATTTGATTTTGCCAATTATTTTCAATGCATTCATAATTCAATGGATATGTAAACAGAGCAAATAAAAGAAATGGGAGCAAATTCAGAATGTTCAATTCAATTATGTTAACTTTGGGACTGCTAATTATTTTGTCAAATTGTATCACCCCTTTCAGTTACAGGTAACTTTTCGGTCAAATAACTTGTGACGAAAAGAGAATGGACAAAGCAGTTTATTCTTCGAAATCCCATTTTTAGTGGAATATATTAAATATTTCTACCTGCAATTTAAGGGTAAATATAGAATTTGAAACTATACTTTTTGTACACCTTCGACATCCGTCTTTTTCACCGTACCTCCTTTCTTGCGTTTTACCAATCTTTCAATTGATTCAACATTTTCCTCTACCTAAAAGAATAAAAAAAATGTGCTAAATAATCCATTTTTACTTCAGCAAATAGCACCATTTGAAAAAAGGCTATTATAGCATTTAATAAAATGGGTGGAAGTTGAGGAAACGTAATTATACTCTAATATCGTTGTTATCTAAATGCTTCTGCCTAATTTAATTCAAAACATTCCAGGGCCATCAAATATGTCCTTTCTTTCATTAATGTTTGTCCTTTCTTTCATACGAAAATAAATGAACCATTATTGAGGCGCTATTTTTCTTCCTTTAACTTCTGTTTTAAAAGCGTTTGTTATTTTTTTGCCTTCAAAATCAAGTTAAAAAAATGGACAGAGATAGCTTAATTCTTAAATGCCTTAATTGCTCGCAGAGTAAGTAACAGTTCAATTTTTTTTTCACGTCTCCAAAATCAAAGACAGTGGGGATTTTTAATACCCGAAGAACAGTAATATAAAAGTCAAAGATAAAACATTTAAATCTAGCAATATAAAAACTTTCAAGATAATACATTTAATATGCCATGTAATTAAACTCGCTTATATATTTAGTATAAAAAATCTTGTTTTTTTTATTAAGAAATTCTGAAGAAAATTAAATCTTAGTATCTAAAAGAAAATCTCGAGATTTGCTTTTGATGGTAAATTACTTTTAATGGCACATTTTTTTTAAATGTAAAGCATTAATGTCAATTATTTTAGTCAATTGATTTCCCCATGAAAAAGAAGAAAAATATATGGTATATGGTCAGATTCGATGCGATAATATGCTCCACATTCATTACTGAAAAAAAAAAATGTTAATTTGGGGTCAATTTTCTACAGTCGAATTCTAATTAACATTTCAAGACATTCTTCCATATTCAAATTCAATTTATTTACCTTTCACGTCATTTATTATTAAGTTATTAAGCATATATTTATTCAATAAAATTATCCTGCGAAAGTACATCAAAGCTACGAAACGCTTCTGAACCGAGTAAACAATTGAAGCACCAGGGGTCATAGATAAGATATTTGTGTCAAATCTCCTGTTAACCCAACTCCCCAAGGATCGCAATATAGCTCCGGGTGTAGCTTCCGCGGGCATTGCTACAACTTTGGTTAACGGTGGACGGACTGCGCTTTCCGTTTTCAAATTGCAGCTTAATCTTGCAAGCGAAGATACCTCAACATACCACATCAACCAAAAACAGCTGCCGGAGAAATATTTTGTACCAATGCAAGTTACAAATATGGGACGAGAGAGTATATAGACATTAAAACACAGCCTGTAGGACATCCGCGGCAACCAGGCTATGATGGGCGACGTTGTCGTTTTGCTCGCAGGCGATTTTATACAGCCAGTGCCGACGCTGATCAGACCATTAGTTCTCATATATATACATTAAATTTTCCACTTGAACTAAGTAGTGGATAATATCGAGTAGTATATATATTAATTTGGCGAAATATTTTTATTTGTAATGAAATGAAATGTGGTAACGCGAATTATTTGTAATGAAATGAAATGTGGTAACTCGAATTATGATAACTTACTTTTGACATTTTATATCGTAACGTTTGAACAGATGTGGATATTTCCTGCAATTCGGGTGCTGGCCATATCTCGGCCTCCGTATTAACATTTTTGTCAACTTTAACAGCTTCTTCAGCAACTGAAATTAAATTTTAATAAATTTAAAATATTTTGAATGAGTATAGAGAGCTCGAATATTAAACCTATGTATACGGACAACTTTTACCAGATAGTTCATAAGAAATGATGAACTTTAGAATAATTCAACATCTGCTTGAAAAAAAAATCTACTTAATTAAAGGTAATCTAAATTCTGAAGAATATATAAACTATGAAACTAAATTCTAAATATTCTGTATTCGGTGAATATTTCAACAGTAAAAAGGATTATAGAAATTAAAAAATATTTTTTACCCCCGAACAATTCTTTAAAATTTCGAATTTAGTCTTACCAGAATATATCTGAATATGCTACTGTTAAAACTGCTACTGCTATAGTTTTCAAAAATTGTTTTGTTTAAAAGCATCTACAACTGGATTTTTTTTAAATTTAATTTAATTTTTTATTTTATTTTATTGAATATGAGCTATTGTTTCTATTGAAAATCATAAGAAGTACGTAACTTAGTTCTAAATCCGAGTTGAAAATCAAGTGTATAAAAATGTTTGATGAATTTTAAAAAAGTATTAGAATTAAATATTTGTTTTTTACCATTATATTTCCATAGTATAACTAGCAGCAATTTCAATGCATAGTTGAGAAATAATTACAAAATTTTCATAAAAACAATTTATGATCTCAAAAACATTATCAGTACCTCTAATTTAAGAAGGATATGTTTTTAAGTACATTTAAAAAAAATGAATTATTTTCATACGATCAAAATCGATATTCTGTTTTATTATACTGGATGGTTTATTATAGATATCAAGGAATCATTATTTTTTAGAGAAAGAACCCTGCAATAAAGTGTTATTAATTTTGTCAAAATTGTCATCGTTTCAGTGCTTTTATTTTTTCTAGGTGGCAAGTATTGCAGTTAGTGGACGATTTGTAAGTCCTCAATTAGAGGATAAGTCTAGCTTTTTTAAATTTACGTTCTTTAAGTTATACACAATCAATTTATCTTGAAATGAATATTGCAACGAAGCACTGATGACATGGTAGAATCAATAAAAGTGTTTCCTTCCTTAATTTTTAATAGAGTTATAAATTTTTTAGTAAGAGTTAGCTTAAATACAAGGTAGAATATGAATTTTGGACTTTGATTTGACATAAACCATTTTTTTTTTCTGTAAAAATCATATATGTAAATACATTTCTCTTTATAGTTCCTTTTTTCAATTATTTTGTTCGCAGACCATCAGAAGAATTAATCGATATACATAATTCGTCGTAGTGTATTTTACGGTTTCAGAGAAATACGAAATTCTGAGATTTTTAAAAAAAAATCCCAGATTCATATATTATGAGGGCAGCAATAAGAACTCTTTTTGTTTGAAAAAAAAAACTACAAAAAAGTCAACAGATTTAAAATGCCTTAATTTTCGAAATCAAATGAACTAAATTCGCATTCACTGTTTGCGAAACAGAATGATTCTCATATAATCATTAGGGAAAAATCATTCCTTAAAAACATTAATATTCCATTTAATATCTGAGTTAATAAAAGTATTTGGAAAATAAATAAAGTTTAACATTTTATTAAAGAGCTTGCCCATAACCACTTACATTTTAAATCCGTTGCCATAAGATAAACTAAAAAGATTCAGAAGTATTTCATATTATTAACATTAATGTAGCGCGTTGATTAATTGTCTTCTTAAACAACACTAAAATTCATTAAGATGTCATTCCATCAATCTATTTAGGGATAATTAGATACTTGTACAAAATTAATAATTTACAGAAAATATTAAAATTTTGCGAGAAACATTTGTTAAGTTATTGTATCTCGATTTTTTCAACAAACTTTTCAAAAGTTATGAAATATTCATAATCCAATAACGGTGCATGTGCCTCAAACCAAATTCCTGATTCCCTACTCACCAGATTCCATGTCTTCGATTTTTTCATCCGTATCCTCCAGGTCCTCATCAATCTCTCCTACATTTGACAAGGATATTTCTCCCTTTTCATCGAGTATTTTCCTCATCACCGTCTCCGGATCCACAGCTTTATATCGAACAGTGTGTTCACTAAGGCGGGATCTCTTCAAAATGCTTTTCAGAAGCAGATTCAAGAGGTTGAAATTAACGGCTCCTTTCTCGGGGTTTCCGAGCGCCAAATCCACGAGTTCGAATAGCGTATGTGTGCTCATTTTATTTCTCTGAAAGGAAAGTTTCGCTTAACACCGGAGTGAAAGAAGAAGTAATATCACACAGAAATTATTTAATATAAGGAAGTAACTGCGTTTTTAAATGTATCAGACATTTTTTAAATTTGTAATAAACTTAGGAGAATAATATTTTTATGGGAGTTTAATTGTTGCGATACAAATAATTTCACAGTGGACTGAATAAAGAACATATATAATGCACTGACTTAATCATGAAAATGCATTCGTCTTTCCAAAATTTTTGGTTATTTTTTCAAATTTGTAATAAACATACAGGGATAATAAGTTCATGTGAATTTAATTATTGTTGCTATAATAATAGTTCCGAAATGGATCTTGATAAAAAAATAATATATACAATGCAATCATTTAATCATAAGAAAATAGCTGTATTTCCAAAAGTATCATTCATTTAAAAAATATGTAATAATCTTACGAGAATTATAAGTTCACGAGAATTTAATTGCTACGAGAACAATGATTTCATGGTTTATCTGGATAAAATACAAATAAAGATATAAAATATAAAAGCATAAAATAAAAATAAAATATGAAAGCAAAAAAATTACTCATTTCAATAATTTTTGTTTAGCTTATTAATATTTTAGTAATATAATTTATAGTTGCAAATAATTTATAGTGTTTTTTTAACTTTCATTCTTAGTTATATTCATTTTATTCTAATTTCAAATATGCATGCTAAATTTTGAAAATATTTTGAATTATTTCATCATTGTCAATAAAAGTTACTTTATAAATATTTATGAATTCGCATTGCAAGTATTTTTGGCAAATAACGATTAGTAACATTTTATTTAAATACTCTTTTCTCTAAACTTACTTATAATTGATTGAAAAATTGGTTTACAGACCATAACGAAAGGTAATGCAAACAAAATTTAAGAAATAGTTACACATTATTTTCGTTAAAGATAAACCTTTTTATGATACGGGAAAACAGGATTGCATTCAAGTTAATTTTAAATGCATTGAAAGAAAGGAATTTGTGCTTACAAGTGTGTATACATCAGATGTTCATAAGAAAAACAGCATTATTAAATTCATGAACATTAGAACGCTCCATATAATGTGATTTTGTACAGTTCAATTTTAATGGCGACCAAAAAGCGCCAAAAGTCACGCCAAATTATAAAAAAATAACAAGTGCATTATTATCTATTATTAAACATTTTGAACATGCGAAGCACATATATACAGTTTGATAAATTAACTCGTCAAAATGGCAATCATTTTTCTTGGAGCTTTTTGGTCGCCGTTAAAAACAATAAGTACCTGCAATTCTTATATGCTGCAATACATAATAAAATGTGGAGATGTGGAACCATATTCTTTAAAATCTTATTGGAGTTTGATTTGCAGTTTGGACGTGATTGAATTCATGTATATATTGCCCAAAAGGCCAACGTAAACAAAACGACAGTTAATCGAATTTGCAACACAAATGGTTTTAAAGACAGGTCATAGCATTCTATCTTCTTCTCTGATCATGTACAAAGATAGAAGTACAGAAGATAGGGGTGTTTCCGATAGTTGCATTTACATAGAAACCTTTGAAGAAGCTTCTAATATTGTTAAACATTTGTCAGATAAATGAAAAACATATTTGGATTGAACATTTCGATTCAGTCCTTGTACTGTTTTTCTCCTTCCAACCCATAATTTCAAGCAAAAACCCATAAACAGGTTTCGAACCCTACCTTTCAAAGTTAGGTTATGTGTTACTGGCAGAATTTGCTATGCAAATTTGGTAAACTCTAATCGCATAAATACGTGCAAGTTAAAGACATTTAATGAGAGCAGTGAAGAGATATCAGTATGTGGTTGATCTGTTGTATAGCCAATTTAAGGTGATTTGCAAAGTTTTTTATTGAAACATTCTGGTTCGAATCTATATTAAAGGTTTTTCTCCAAAGTTAGGGGATGTTAACTTATGTTGAGCTTTAATTAAAATTTAACATATTTTTTGCTCCAAGAACGAGCTTTTACTTTAATAAATATGTTTATGGATACCGCTCTTCTCGGTATGCTTCCTCGACAGTAAATTCTTCTGCCAAGCTTTGCTAACTTCCGTTTCAGTTTAGCCTGAATGATAGCAAATATGTTGATCGGGAATCCTGATAACCGTTCTGTACTCGGGTACAAACTTATTTCAGTATATAAAAGTCTTCAATATGTTGACATCTCCTCTGAAACTATCTTCAGGATCATTCGGATTTTAACGGACTGCATCTCTATACAACCTCTACACAGCATCTTTCTCATTGAACGAAAGTGTGTGTGTGTTGGGGCGGGGCATGATTGGCATGAATATCTTAGACCTAACTGTCAGGCTATCTGTAGAGCACTCTATACTCTTTTAGTGATCACTTCACATGTTCTTTTAACATTTAAAGTATCATTTTTTATCTACCCATGGATATTTTTAGCGTTGAGATTGGCTCAAAAAACGATCAATTTATTTCATTAGATGAAATTAATTTGATTAATTTATTAATTTGGTTAATTACCAAGTACGCATCAAATAAAAAACACGGCATTTTGTGTGTTGTAAGGAAATGAGACATCTAAGTTTTCGTCTTATTGGAAAATGCGTCGGAACTTATACCAATCTGTATAACTTTATTCAATGATTGGAAAAATTCGGCGGGAAGCATACTTACCATGCTCCTTGAAATAGTTAAATAGTAATGAGATAGCCGATAACTTAGTTAAAACTGCCTCAAATAATGTATTCCATAGTGATGCAATATTAATTTATTTTGAAATATCCTCTATCAAAAAGATGGAGACGACTGCACTTTGGAGGGTTCCACCTGCTCACCCTTGGTACTTTGGTAAGAGTCTTAGTTAGTGTCATTGTCTGGATATCTCTAGAAAACCGCAAATAACTATCTCTCGTTTTTGGAATTACAACAGCTAATCCCCCATCTTCCAGCATGGCCGGAGGATCTTTGTTTAATGTTCTTGGAGCAAGGCAGATCAAGTCTCCACAATCGCATTCTTAATTTTTTTTATTTATTATTTTTGAGATTTTAGGGATCCTTGTTTTAGGACGATTGCGATTTTTTTCATTTCATTGAAGTGGTATAGGGCAGTTATAGAAGTTGGTATCAGAAACGGCAACTACAGCACAATAAAATGTTAGTAGAGCAAATGTTTTTAAGTTATAGTCACATATGCACAGTGCTAGTAAATATCGGTATATCAAGGAGTTTATTTAACTATTGCGTTATTTATATTTCTTTATGTCTGATATATTTTGATAAGATTAAGCTGATATTTAAAACGGTGAAATATAAATATGTAACTTTATAAATGATTTTTTGAATCTGGGATTAAATTGAATATCTTCTTTTCAAAATTAAATATTATATTTTAACATATTAAAGGTGAGAGTCGTAGTACTGTAATTTGATCCGCGTTACCTAGCATATTTTCATCAGGATCCTCCGCTTTTAATATGTTAATATAAAAAAATATTTTAAATCATTAAAAACAATAAATTTGTAGACATGAAATATGTGAAAACTTGTTAATAAAAAAATTAAAGGTTTTCAAATTTTAAGAGAAAATCTATACATTGAGTTCTGATCAAAATCCTAAATTCTAAATTATGTCACAAAATGTTTAATTTCAGATTTTAAAGACTACTACTTTTAATTTTTAATCTTTCAAACAGATGTTTTTTGAATAAAAAATTATATCATGGGGAAATATTATGAAGATTCAGTTTCTAACCCTCGTTTTACACTCAATAAATAAAATTTCTAATTAACATCAATGATATTAATTGTTAAAGGAAATTTGTTACTTAAAGGATTAAAATGCTTCCGTGCCGAAAATAATTTTAAGTTCTTAAATAAATTACTTTAAAATGAAATCTTTAATGAATTCCATAAATGAACATTTGCCATCTAGAATGGGTGTCTAGACAAAGAATAATAATTGTCTGAAAAGCTAATCTAATTACATTCTAAGTATAATTAATGAAGCAAGGAAAGAATGCTAATTCATTAATTAACTCAATATTCTACTTAATGATTAACATATACGTGTTAGCAAAATATCCTGCATATTTAGAAGATTTGCATGCTTAAAACTTCCAAAATTGAATTTAAGCGATGGGATTTATTGATTGTTACTTTGCTTACTTTGGTTTATTTTGTGCATGTAAAATATCAAGTGATTTGTGAAAAAAATTGCGTTATCCGGAAAATAATTTATCGGAAATTATTTTTCAATACTTAATCTTTGGAAACCATGCGAAAAATCAATATTTCAGTAGCTTTGAAAGGAAGTAAGAGCTTCTAGTAAAGTTACCTACCGATTTTAAAAAAAATTCATCCCAATATAACTTAGACATAAAATATAGGAGATATTGTGAATAAAATGCCTTTCTGTAAACAATATTTAAAACTAATTTTCAAGGTTTTCAAAAATGTAGTTTCATTATCGGAAACTTCCTATATAACAGAGTATAGTATCCGAATAAAATATCGACAATAAATAAATTTTATCGGATCAAAACTCACCAAATTTAATTTTAGATTCAAAATTGTTTTTTTTTTCTCATAATGTCTGCCATCAAGACATAAAATAGTGTGGTGTGGAGCCGTGTTTAAGAACATTAATACATTTAAAGTATCCGTGTTTAAGAATCTAATCTTAATTTTAATCTTCTAAATTCAAGCTCATTAAATGAAGTTATTCATTTGATGGATTTTTCCTGAGGAGTTTCTATAACATATTTCCTATAACACTTTCTATAACTCAATGAGTTTCCTTTGTTTTTCGGTATTCATTTTGATTAGAGTCACCTAAAAATTCGCCTTTTTTGTTCTTTATTATTCAAGCAATATTAAAATTTGGTATTTGAACAGTTTTTGTGAAATTTAACATTCGGAAAACTCTGAAGGAAGTGTTTTTCATTACACATTGAAATAATAATATGACAAAAATTTTCCCCTATTGTCACAAATGTCCATCAAAATTTGATAAATTAAGTTATTGCCTTTTGGAGTTATGGTGTTTACATGTTTCTGAAAATACATACCGACTAAAGATTCAATACTTTGGTGTATTTGTCTCAAAATTTGTAGATTTTACACTATAGGTAAAAAATCTGTAAACCGAATTTTATTCGTATTACTATCTTCGGTTTATAGTTATGGCGTTATCTAATATTCGGGCAATCAGACAGACATCTTCTGTATGGGCTTTGGTCAAAATTTGTTAGAATTTTACGTTTTAGATATAGAGATTATATACCAAATTTCATATCTCAAAGCTTTTTTAGTCATCTTTGTCATAGATAGTTTCAAAAATACATTTTTCCAACTCAGGGAGGTATAAAACTTGGAGATTCTTCGAAATCAAAGATTCAAATCTTTTAACGATTACGGGTCGATCTTATTTTAGCCCACCTTTGGCGAATAATAAGAATTTTTTGGCGAAAGGTAAGAATTTTTTTATCTTAACCTTTTAATTCAAATACTTTCGATTTGGCGAGATTTTGAAAAAGTCGCCGGAGGTGGGCTTAAATAGGAATTTATCCCGATTATTACGCTTTTCTCATACTATATATAACAGAAAATAGTTGAACTATATACGATGGTATATTTACCTTGAAATCTTCTTTATCCTTTATTTTTTATAATTTGATTATATTCCGCTATTTGATTCTAACCACTTAATCGTAAATCTTTTGATTTATTTTAAGATCCTTCGTAGCAGAGTACAAATCATTTTCGAAGAATTTGAATTTTCATCAAATCGATATTATTTCCATTTTATTAGGTACTAAATAAGACTTACAATTTCCATAAGGACCAAATTTATATAATTAGAAAATATTTTTTTAATAAATAACCAAACTGATTTACATTTAATCATTTTTCTGAAATCGTATATTTTCTCATCCAAGGAATCACAGTGCTTTATGAAATTAATTTTATATTTTAGAATTTGTAATTCTTAGAACATATTTTTGCAAAGATTTAGATTTTTAACTTTTACCAAATGATACTTCTTAAATTCATTAATTTTAATTTTTCATGTTGGTCAAAAGATTCGCCGAAATGAAGAACAGCTTCTTATATTTATTGCATACTATTAACTGAATTAGGGTCGATCCTATTTTAGCCCACCTCTGACGCCAATTTAAAAACTCGCCAATTTATCAGCAATAATGATTTTAAAATGGCAACCCTGACAACATCTAAAGAGAAATGCGGAAACCCTACGGAACCTCATTGGTTGATTTAAACACGGTTAGAAAACTATTTAATCTTATTGGTACTTTCGATTACTTTCAAATACTTCCGATTTGGCGTGATTTAGAAAAATTGGCGAGATTTTGAAAAAGTCGCTAGAGGTGGGCTAAAATAGGATTTTACCCTGAATTATGAACAGAATTTTAAAATTTTAATCGTTTTCAATAGAAAAATGCTTCAAAATCAGATTTAATTGGATTATAAATAATTGAAAGGAATGAAAAATTCAAATCAATTTACTTGCAAAATAATGTCTTTAGGTCGTCACTGTCATCAAGAAGAATAACCTTAAAATGAGAAAAATACATCTACATTTTATTGAATATTTTTTTCAATTTGTTTATTTGCACTGATTCAGTTACTCAGCTTCGGTATTTGATTTCTTGTCTATGTCACTGCTTAAATCAGCACTGTTGCTTTCTATTTATTAGACATATTCTGAAAAATTACGATTGACGCACGTTATAACGGCTGGAAATCTTCCAATCATATCGCATATGTTTTTATTTTTAGTTATTTATTTTAGATTAAAAGATATTAAGCAAAAAATTTTGCTAAAATTTTCTCAGTAGATTTCTAGTTTGGAGAATAGTGTGTGTTTCAAATGAAACATAAACCATGGGAATCTTTTACAAATTCGTGTCGTTATTGATTGAGAAATACCTGAAATAAATTAACTAGGTTAATAGTAAAAATGATGATTCTAATTTTATTATTTCATAATTGTATTTTAATATATTGCTAAGATATATAACATTTGAATCAGAAAAGCTTTTCCTAAATATTTTTTAAAAAACTAACTTGGATTAAGATTTGTATAACGCGAGTGTTATTTAAATATTTGCTCATTAACGGTTAAATCACAATAAGCTGTGTATGAGACAGAAAATTTCAATGAAAGACGAATTTGTTCATAAAAATAAAAGGTTTAAGAAAAAGAGGCACTTTTTTGTTAACAGCGATATATTAACGATGATATGAATTTTTTTTTTGTATAAACGGCATATACAGATGTTTTTTCCCTTGTAATATATCGCTCATAGGATAACATAATTTGGTGTTATATTTCGGGAGTTTTGATTCTTTCATTGTTAAATAATATCCAAATAAAAATGGGAAATTAAATTGGATAAGAATATTCTTATGCAGTTTTATTTTATTTCATGTATTTTGTTTTATTTGGTGACGTTTGTAATGTTGCTTTGTTTTGCGCTTTTTCACTGCTAAAATTGGTATGCCTATTTTGCCTTAATCCGGACCAATACTTCCGGACAACGTCCGAGGCCTATCACAGTAAAAAAATTACCCATGAACTCAAAAGAAGTGTAATCCACTGTTTTGAAAATTTTTAAATAGCATTTAAATCACAGACAGAGCACCTTTAAATAGTATTTAACCATTAGGTAAAGGACTTTCAATATGAATATTCATTAAAAAATAGTGTTATTTGGTAAAATAGTAAGTTATAAAATATTTACTTCACATAAAATTTTAATTCATTTTTTAAATTTAAATTACTTTCGAAATATTCACAAAAGTATTTAGATACATATGAAAGTGAACTGGTGTTGCAAACTGTGAATTTACTACACCAGTTCATTTATAAAATTGCAATAAGTGGTGATTTTGAGTACCGTTTATAAGATGATGTAAAAGAAAATTTCCGTTTCCTGATGTAATATTTTTATTAAAAAAATCTATAACTTGGATTCTCGTATTATTTGTAAAAATAAAGCAAACGCAGATTTGGAGATCCAACCAAATAGTATTTTAAACGAAACAATTAAAAATTATTATTTTTAAACCAATATCTTATTTTACTGTAGTCTAATAAGTTAAATTATCGATTTTCTTTTAATTTTATCCAACAATATAGATGTGGAAGAAACAATCAACATGGCTGTGTATGATAAAAACCCATTTAGACTTTCGCACATTCAATTCACAAGCGTGTTGTGATTAAGCCACTAGTATACTTCCTCTGTTTATTTTGTACTTATTTCTAGATTCATATTAAATAAATTCATGAAATTGATAGAGTTTTTCTTACAATATAATTTAATGCATTAAATCATTATTCAAATACCGAATATTTAAAATATAGTCTTTTAATTTAATATAGTTTTGTATTTTTGTTTCATTAAAACTTTAATAAAATTAAGCATGTTGTTCCTTTGTGCATCACTATAATATAGTTTGAAACTTCAAATTCCCTCAGTTAAAAGTTAAGCATATTTAATATTTATTTGTGTGGAATATGAGTAAAATATTTCTATTCAAAATCATTTAGTCAATAAATCTAATATATAATTAAATCTCACAATAGACAAAGATATTTTTTCAATTCTCCATGTCTTAATCCTATAAAGAGCGTTTTGTATTATACACATATAATTGCAATACAAACACATGTTTTATACACAAACTACTTTAAAAGGCTTGAAAAAACTCTGGTTCAGATGATAGCATGGTCGAAATGCATTTAGAAAATAAAAATAAGTATTTAATTACTTTTTTAGGGCAGATTTCAACGGTACATGTTCTATAATAAATCTTTTTATTCCTTCAATTTTATAGCAAAAAAAAATTAAGTAACTTGACTTTTAATGTTTTTTTCATCTCATTTCAATATTCCTCACCTTTTTAAGAACCAGATAAAGTTTCATTTTATGCCTTATATCGTCTTTTTTTTGCAATTTAGTATAAAATAATAAAATAAATTACTCTATTAAAGCTACCATTTAAACGTCTGGACCTCTGCTGAAATGACCATTAACGGTGCCGTTTTCTACTTCAATGAGGTCATTTGCTGCACATTTTTTTCCTTCTCTTTGGATGGACATTATCGGCTGAAGCACATATTGTCTCGATAACCTTGAGTACACTTTAAAACGATCAGACAAAAATTATAATCGCTTAGACAGACTTTTAATCTGCTCTTATCTTCTATAATCATTTTTTTAATTTTTCAATTTATATTTTAGTATCTGTGAAACTAAAAATAAAATGTACAGACTGAATTTCTTTATCGATGTACATAAAAAGATTAAATGTAAAGTAGAAACTAAGTTATTTCAATATATATCCATATGGAATCAATAAATAATCATCAACTGTTAATATTAAAGCAGGATGTTTAGATATAATGTGAGTTTTGAAAAAGGAATAATTAAACAAACAACTAATTTACTAAGATTGCAGAAACTTTTCAATATTTACAATATTAGAGATTTAGCAGAAAGGTGGTAAGACAATTTAAATAAAGTGCATGGTTCAGCTATGAGATGGGGATTCCAAACAAGTTCAACTCCTAAAAGGGGTTTGCTTCAGTTTTTTTTATTTAAAGCGGGATTCATAAGAAGCATGAGATCTCACAAGTGCATTCTTGATGAAACAATTGAGTATTGCTCTCTCAAGAGTACTTTTGGGCTTGATATCATACGATCGCGAACTTCCCTCATTGGATATTAAAATTCAGTTTGATCCGATTTGATAAGATTGACGTCGAAATTAACTAAACATTTTAATTAATTACTATCCTTGAAACAAGTTTACATTTATTAGTTACTACATTAATACATAGTATTTCTATAGTTAAAGTAATATTTACAGTTCAATTTCCTCATAATTGGATTTTTTTTTACTTTATCAAGCTTATTTTGAATGTTATAATGAAAAGGCGATAGATTAAATAGACGGTATTTTGTATGTGTACTTTACACCACATGTCAAATTTAATTCATTTAGCAATTATTAATTTATATTCTATTCTCAGTAGACATTGCTGAACTTTGATTTAAAACACCACTATATATACTGACAGAATTGTTCGTATACATTTATCATCATACTTTCAACCGAGAACAGGTAGCATGTAGCATATTATTGTATATCATGCTATAAAAATAATTTCTTTTGGAATTATATGAACGAACATTATTTTGTGTTATGATAAGGATAAGAAAAATCCTCATATACATTTTTTTCATCCTTGGGAAACCTGTAACTTAGATGTAATATATTCATTTAATTTTATATTTAATTTCTAATTCATTTTCTCGTTCACAAAACTGTTTGAGACAAATATTATACATCTCATGATTCTTACAAATTTCAAACTCATAGTTGCAGTTGTATTGTTGTTGATTGAAATTTTTTATAGTTACATTTAACTGTACAGAATTTTAATTTATATTAATATGTATTAGTAAAATATTTTCTTTCTTTTTCAGAGTTAATTTTGAAGAAAGTGCAAAATGTGAAATCATGCTCTAAATCAAATATTCACAATTAAAGGAAGATTCAGTACTCATGATGTCCATGCATATAGCCAATGGTTTCCACATGAGCAATTATGCAGCTCTGGCTGTCCTGATGCAAAATCCAAATTTCACCGTTGAATGGCAAAATTTCAGCGGAAATGGTTCTTTAACCGAAGATGAAGATTATTATGATCAGCAGATTGACGTATTTAGTAGCTTACCTGGACTGAAAGCTATTTTCTATGCCATCTACATCTCAATATTTTCGATTGGAATTTGTGGAAACGTATTGGTATGCTATGTTGTGTTTCGCAACAAGTCAATGCACACTGTGACAAACTTTTTTATAACAAATTTGGCTCTTTCGGATATTTTACTCTGCACTTTTGCTGTACCATTTACACCCTTGTACATGTTTATGAGTGAATGGGTCTTTGGTCAAATTCTCTGCCATTTAGTCCCTTATGCTCAAGGCGTAAGTGTCTATATATCTGCATTTACGTTGATGTCAATTGCTATTGATAGATTCTTTGTCATTATCTATCCATTCAAACCCAGGTTGCAGTTAACTTACTGTTACCTTATCATAATTGCTGTATGGGTTTTGGCAGGTTTATTGACCCTACCTTATGGAATATTCATGGCCTTGGTTCCTACAGAAAATGGCCTCTACTGCGATGAAGTATGGCCACATGAGTCTAGTAGGCGTGCGTTCGGGTTTTCAACTTCCATTTTGCAGTTTGTGGTGCCATTCATTATCATCACTTTCTGCTATCTGAAAGTATGCATCAAATTGAAGAATAGGGCCAGATCGAAGCCAGGAGCTAAGTCCCTTAAGAAAGAAGAAATGGAACGAGAAAGAACCCGCCGAACCAACAGAATGCTCATCACGATGGTGGTAATTTTTGGTGCTTCCTGGTTGCCAATCAACATCTACAATTTAATTATCGATTTCTACATCCCAGCTGCGTCCTGGAAATTTCTCAATGTCATATTTTTCATGTCCCATGCTGCTGCCATGAGTTCAACATGCTATAATCCGTTTCTATACGCTTGGCTAAATGAGAATTTCCGAAAAGAATTTATGATCGTCCTTCCTTGCTTCAAATCTGGTTCTCAGGCTGCTAACCCAATGTCTAAAAGAGGAATCAGTGGCAAGGCTGACAAATCTTGCAATGGGCATGAGAATGTAACCTTGTTGCCAATGAAGGAAATGCCAACTAAAGACAGAAAGCTTCAGAAAGACAGAGTCGGAGCGACTAAGAACAACACGTCTGTGACGGAAACTGTCCGGATCAATGTGACAAGCAATGATATAGACCCGATGTAGAGCTGAAAATACAAAAGCATAAAACAAGCACTACAAGATAATAGACTATGATAAACTGTTTTTCAGAAGATGTAATGTATGTATTGTAACAATCCATACTGAGATTTGTTACTATTTCCAACTTTATAAACACTTGACGACCATTCCAAGGCAAAAAAAATTATAAATCGAGATAAAGCAAAAACTATTCTGCTTATAAGATTTTTTTTTGTGCAAACATTCCCACTTTTGAGTGTGGAAGCTATTAAATATACAAATAAATATAGAAGGGGCATATTAATGCTGTTGACGACTACTAACTGGCACAGTTTGAAACAGAAGTGGAGATTATATGACTTGTGAATAAAAATACCTGTATATTGCTGAATATAATTTATCACTTATGAGCATACTTATCAATTCTGCAAGTTTGGGGATACGAGTTTATGTATAACTCAATACCATAACTAATAAAATAATGTATTCTAATTTCACGTAAAAGATTTTACGTCCTCCTTTTAAATACAGGTTTAAATAGAGAATACATAAAGAAAATTTGTTTTCTTCTTCTTTTTTTTCTTTTTTCATAACTGAGTAAAGTATTTGAACAATAAATTATGCTATCTATATAGCATGCTTGTCTTTTGCAACATATTTCACTGTATAAATTTAACTGATTTGATAAAAATACGAGCACATTACACATTTGCCGTTATTTTAATTTAGACAACAGTTTTAAAAGTAGAGACAGATTTTTGTTTTACAGTTTTTACTTTTATTGAATTGTAGAATGCATTACAAGTTATACATTTCTGTGCTTACTGAATACAAGTCTATAATATACATTAAATATTGTACTGACAAAATATGTCTAGAATATACATTAAATGTGCATGTTGAACTGTTTCAATGGCAATTTTCATTTGTTGCTTGAGTCAAAGTTAGATAGAGGCATTTTTAGAAAGTTTATGCATTATGATTACTGTCGAAAAATAAAATGCAAAATATTAAAATGTTTATTTTATCAGAGAAGTGTTATGGTAGCTAATTTTAAATAAAAAAATATTCCTTACGTTAATTATTTTACGAAATTTATATATGTCATTAATTATCTGTATTTGTAAATATTCATTATTCTTCGGATATTTATGTATTGTGTAGTATTTCAATAATTAATTGATATGTAACATGATGTTAAATGTGGATTTGTGCAAATGTTTTGCAGCACTTAAGTTTTTATTTTGCTGCAGGCATGTTGGTATTTCGATAAATAAAATGTTTTAGCACGCTCCGTTAGAATGCATTTCATAATTTAATTTTTAGTAGAATGTTATTTAATGCGATATGAATGGATTAGATAATTAATATATTAAACTGCTTCATAAAAATATGTTAATAATTTACTTTTAACAGCACTTATAAATATTTTCACATATGAATTTTTCTTGAAATAAAAAGCACCAAAATAACATAAGATATATTATTAATTTTTTTTTTCAAAATAAATTTATAGAATTTCTTCTAAGAATTTTCTCCTTTTTTGTGCAAGACTTTGATAATATTATAAAGAATACTGTTATTAATCTATAATGTATTCTTGAATATTTAGTGTCGATAAAAATGTGCATGTGTCCTCAAGTATGGGTGTTTGATGTTGTGAATGTAATAAAAAAAGAAATTTACTAATAACCTCTAATAACTTTTAAATTGCACAATGATGTGTTTCTGTGTCTCACTGAACCACAATAAATTGCTTAAACTCTTATAAAAGGTTTAAGTGAAAAATAGAAAAAAATGGTGGAGTGTAGTGAAATGAAAAGTAATATATGTCTTCTGAAGGATATGACAGTTTTTACAGCTGGCTACAGTTAAATCATAAATAAAAACTAGCCTAGCTTTAAAAACAAAGGGGCTCCATATTCTTCCGTTTGACATAGGGGTAGACTTTTGCCTGGTAGAGAGTCAAATATGCTCATGCAGAAATGTACTCATTTTATATGTAGTATCTATTTTCAGTGTTAGTCAGTTGTGCCACTGGATTTGCTCAAGAAGAGGAAATGCAATATTTATTTATGGAACATGTAATACTTGATATCATATTATTATGTTAATTGTACGTATTCGAAACATAGATGTAAAATAGAAAAAGAATGTCGTATAATAGAAATTTTTATATGTGATAATTAGATGAATTTTTATTTAGGAAGCAAAATTTTTGAGAATAAAATAAAAATTTTTTCCTTCAAAATTAATGATTCTGCTGAAATTAAAATGTAATTGTTTACTCCATGTTGCACGTATGTATCTGTAACATTATATAGAATATATGTAATAAAAACTGTATTGGAATATTAGAGTTTGATTTTTCATAGTTGAAATGATTGAAATTTATTGAAATTGGTATTTCCACTGTCATATATATGTATTAACATCAATTCCATTTAACTTCACTGAAGATTATATCTATCTTCCGATATTGGGAAGAATAAGATAAAGTGTATGGTATAATTTATTCTATAGCATTAGAATACATAAGTATTGTTCGTATATTTCATTAGAATAAGATATATTGGGGGTAAACATTCTTTACGATTGAGATATTGTATGACTGTAATCTATTTAGAAACATAAAGAGTACCTCTGGTATTTAATTTTTATTGTCTATTACACACACAATTGCAAGTATTCTTAAAAAAATCCGAATCCAAGATTGTGACGAATCTTCACGTGATGTCTACAAGATTTCTTTTCCAAAAGATAGGAGAAAAAATGCCTAGTCAATCACCTATTAAATTATTCTTTTGAGTAAAGCAAACAATACAAAAAAAAAAGGTTTTACTTCACACTTCTTTCAAACACTACCCTCTTGAAAGAGTTAGAAAGACTTTGTCCACAGATGTTTGCAGAAATTTACAGAGGAAAAAACATCGTAGTTTAGATATGAGAATAAACATTTAAAAAGCTAATTATGGTTATGAACCAAATACAGCTATAATAACATTTGCAAATCGCTTAGTTTTGCTGTAGTTAAAGATGCATTTCTATAAAACCACTAAGTTTAAAATAATTACCATTTCATTCATTTCTAGATCATGTGAGTAATTTTATTTTCTATTTTTGCAATATCTCTAATGTTGATCAAATGAAGGCATTGAGAAGAATCTTTAAATTGCCCATGATAATTTGCAATTTTTTTAAAATTTATATTAAATAAAAACTATTGCATATTACGTAGTCCACTCATTAGATGTTCATTCAACTAATAAATATTATTTTGATTTTAATTTAAGAATCTATAATTACAATTTCAACAATGAGAAATAGTGCGAATTTTTTTTTCAACGGACAACGTATCCTTAAATTTCTCATCTTCAAGACTGCAACGTAAATTTGTGAATCCTATATACAGGGTAATATAATAGGATCATTTACGTGGTTCCTTCTGACAACAAAATCAACAAGAGGTCTAGGAGAGTAGAGGGTTCTTAATTTCCTGCCTTCATCCATAAAACGCGTTGTCCTGCTTGGCATCGTCTGTCGTCCTAATGACTCTGCACTGAACGAAAGAAATCAATCTATGGAAGGTAACAAGCACTCCGCCCAGGTTATCATCGCAGAAATTACGCTGGTTCTGTCAGGCAAATGGTTGACAAATGATAATTTGTACCTCTTCCGCTGAGCTCTAATATGGAGCGAATGATAGATTGGATAGCAATATCCTTTTATGGATTCAAGATCTCCATAAAGAAATGGTTTTCCTTACAACTTTCCTTCATATTAATATCATATTTACTGAAGCTGGAATGCCATATAGATTGAATTATCTTTCTAAGTTATATATGATGGTATATTATAATTATTTTCCTACATTGTTACTAATTATTTTTAAAAGCGTTATTTATGGTTACTTCCCAAGTGCTCATGTTTACTTTCTATGCCTGAGTGTGTGGGAACTGATGCATTCATTAACAGATGCATAGCTCTTTAAATATTGAAAGTTACCATTGATATGGGGAAAAAAGAACAACTGATTCTTCATCTGAATGGGAGTGAAAATAATATATCTTGAACAATTGATTACATAAATAGTTATTTTTTATAGATTATATAAATTTTAGAAAAATAATGACATAAATTACACAATGGTATTTTTTACTACAGAACTCAATTATTTAATTCTAGCAATAGCATAAACTTTAATATTTTATAAAAAATTAAGTTTGTTTAATATTCTGGTATACAATTATTCAAAAAAGGTTTTTCTTTTTAAAAATTGCATATAAAAATATCGCTTTAGATTTAAAAAAACGTTAGAAGTGATTAATAATATTAATATGTTTTCATAATTCTTTCCAATTTATGATGTTCATAAAACTATTAGGAGTATAATTTTAAAGTTCTCTCATTCAAACATGTGAAATAGTTATTTAAATTCTGATAGCTATAGTTTTCTTAAAGATAAATATCTTTGTTGAATGTTTCATGCATGTTTTAATCAAATATAATTATAAAAAGTGGCTGAAGTCCACTAGAGGTATGATGATGTTTCGAGACTATTTTGAAACACGTGTACAGTTATTTATTGACTTTCAGTGTCCGAAGGAAATTTATGATTTTCTTTCTTTGTCATCTGCAATAATATATTTAAAAGCAAAGTTGTATTTCCAGAGAACATTTATTTATTTTTTCATTTCTTACGATTTATGGAAATAAATTTTATTTCAAATTTATTAGCTATTTCTCAACAAGAAGTTCTAACCGTTGACTTTAATTTTATTTACAAAAATGTCAGAGGTGTAATCAATAATGAAGTTTATTATCACAAATCACAAAACAATATATTTCAATAATATCGTTAATAGAAAATTACTTCTTAATTTAAATATATATGTAAACCATTTTTATCTAAATAGTGCTGTATTTATGAAAGAACAATATAAAACATCCAAATGACAACAAAATTCGAAAATAATTACAAAAAATGTTAAAAGATATTACTACAGTTACAGATGCTGAAATATGAAAGATTTATTACAGCTCCTGTAGAAATTACCCCAACGAAAGAATCTCAAAGTATAGCGTAATTTGAGAAACATTGACTCCGTTGCTCAATTTTTGTTATTTCGTAAACTTCTCCTTTAGTGGTCATAAAGAGCTTCCCTTTGGATAAAGATTCTTTTGTCGTCTTCTTATTCCTGTTGCGTTTTACTATTCTTAAAAGTCTGGACTATTTGCTTATGTTTTTGATAATTTAACCCCTACATTCATCTGTTTGCATATGTGTTTAATAAATTATTATGAGCTCTCCTGAGTTCCAGAGATAAATGAGATTTCACAGAATTTAAAAGTAACAATTTCTTGGTATCAAAATGCAAGCATGTAAAACTTCTGTCGAATTAATATGATAAAAATTATTTAATTATTTAGCATCTTTTAATAAATATCTATAACTATTTAAATATTCAAACAACAAATCATGTGTATTATTTTCAAATATCATAGAAATGAAGTTTATTTTTATATAAAAAATTAGTGCGAAAGGAATATTTATTTTAGCATAAAAATTAGTAACCTGTTAAGCAAAACTACTTACGAATTTTTAATTTGATTTGAAATAACTCTGAAAGAATCTGTTTCAATTACTCACTCGAGATATAACTAAAACGTCGCAGACATTAAGCAGTTACCTTTTGGAAGTTGTTACCATGAGGCAGGTAACAACGTTGAGGCAGTTACGATAGGGTTCATAGTCGCGTATCATAAGCACTAGATAAAAATAACCTCCTCTATCCAGAGTCTGTCCCTGGCTCATTAAGCTATCATCACAACCTTACAAATTGCGTTGTATGACTGCGCTCCAACACTGTTAACTTGCTATTATATAGTCGGTAATGAAAGTTTAAGAACCATTTTCTCGGAACTCGGCTGGTCATTGCGATTCAATATTTCATTGGATGCATCCTAAATGCTTTGATACTACCTGATACTAAATCTTGTGCCGAGTTTATTTTTTAATACATATCCATTTTTACTTATTTCAAGATAAAATCATTTTGATGGTAAATATGATAAAATCAATTTTCAAAGGTATCCTTCGGTATTACACAGAATACATCTAAATAAGTGTGTATTCATGGTAAAAAGAAACCCATATATATTATATAAATACATTTTATCAGCTAATTCGGTGCTCATATTTACAACATGTCCTTCTGGGATTATAATTCTTAAGATGGGAGAATTGAGTAATACGTATTCATGCGATGAGCGATATTTTAAAAACGTTTATATCGAGTTCTTTATACTTTAGTTAAGTAAGTTGTTTATAATAAATATACCCGCTGCTAATAAACATACTTAATGAATATTTATTCAAATGGTGTTCCTTGCATAACGAGCTTAATCTAAGTAAACTAAATCCTTTACTGGTTTGCGTGGTATATTTTATGTTAAAGATCTGTTTTCATGCTTTATGAATAAAAAATATTGAACCTTAGCTTGAGATAGGATTCAAAATGGCTCCGTTTTTTCATTAGCTTTAATTACCATGAGGTATTTTGTCCTTGAAAACAATCCTCTCCTCAGAATCTTCTTGTTCTTTGAGCAGTAAGTTGGCAACAGTGAAGTATGAACGTGTGCGTATAATTGATCTTTTTCAAAGTTGTGTTTGTTATTTATGGAATCTTTCAACTACTTTTAATTTGAATAATGCAAAAAGAAAATATAAATAATCTTAAAACAGTGTTTTAAAACCTTATATTGTTGAATTTATTCTTCTAAAGCCTTAACACTATTAATATTAATATTTTTGGTAACATGATTTTGAGAATGTATTGTGTTTCCAAATAATTCCAGTGCTGTTATAAATAAATAAATAAAAAGTACTCATTTTGACTCCATGCCTTTGACCACTTGTGGAAATCCATGTTTCCGTTTACAGTTAATAATAGACCTATATACATCTGTCTTTTGGAGTCCAATTTAAATTCTAAAAACAATTGCTGAAAATACACAAGAAAGAAATAATATGAAATTTTTTGCAGTAAGGGATTTTAAAAGTAGCCATTTTTGTTACGGAATTGTCACTATTTAGGAATTTTAAAAGTAGTGCAACATGTTAAAAACTTAATTTATAAAGATGAGGTGTTTCCACAATGACGGAAATAAAAAGTAAGAACATTAAAAGTTTTAAAGATAAATATATAAATGATTAATTATGGTTTTATTTTAAAAGATTACTAATAAATTTTAAAGAAGTTCATTGAAATCTTAGTTGTCTTTCTTAATCATTGAGAATAATTTGATAGCATGTTTTCATTTAGTTGGAATGTCTTTGAAATATATTATGGAACTGACATTATATTTTGAACGTTTAATTCTAGTGTACGATTAACTGGATTTGTTCCAAAATCTCTTACAAACATCTGCCACTTAAACATTCAAAAGGAATATATTTTCAGCAAATTCGTTCGAAGGGATAATAATTCCCAACTGTATGACAAAGTGTCACAATTGATAATATAATATATAGTTTATTTTGCTCAGAGCACTCATAAATTGATAGCTCTTGGAGATATGGGGCATATACATTTCGAAGAAACTAGTTTGAAATTTCATAATATTCTGACAAGTCGATGGAGAATTCGGTGGAGCATTTAAATCTCCTCAAGTACCAACAACTGAATCAGTATTTCCTGGAGATTTAAAATCTTGGAGTAAATTTTCATTATACTAAATGTGACTTCTGTTTCACTGGGAGAGCATTGGAAAAATAAATCTAATAAAACATCGAGATCAGTGTACGTATTAAGGGACAGAATTATTTATTCGCTCAGATGTTTGCATTAAACTCCCTGTACGTATACAATTTATTATTCCATGGCTACCAGAGTAGAGTTTCGAATTCTTAAAAGCGTTTAATGTTAGCCTTTTGAAATATTAATCAAGTGAAGGTGCTGCTTCATTTAGTTAGAAGGTTAAATTCTATAAACTTTAACTTTTATCTGGTATGCCTTGTTACACTGTAGAAAATATAAATTTGTTAAATGTTGGTATTCGAAATGAACTGAATGAAGGAATAATATATTATGCAGATTGTAATATTTACATGGAAAATATAGAACCATGGTAGATAGGAAGAAGAAGTTATAGTAACAAACAAGTTTTTTTGAATATTCAATTCCCATTTAGGTTAACAAATATAAACTTCATTTTAGTTACTTTTTATTAAATATATTATCAAGAAACTTATTAAGTATTAAAAACATTATTGTTTTTTTGCAAGAATTGAACCTTTATTCTTCACTTTCAAGTGAAAAATACTGAAATCCTTGCATTTTACCTATTGAGCTAATGCCTATAAGTTTCAATTTTCGTTATAAACTGCTAAAACTCTATTTATAATTAAAAATAATTTAATTAAATTATAGAACTTTAAAAAATTGTATTATCCAGTGACATCCACTACAAGCTTAAAAATACATTTGGACTTGAGTGGATGAATAAAAATTATTTTATTAACGATTGAAAATTTGACAAGATATATAAACAAATATATATACGGAGAATTTGAATTAATAGTATTAATTAAATTTATATAAATATACATACATATATATATATATATATATATATATATATATATATATATATATGTATATATTTTAATTAAAAAATCATAAATTAAAAGCTATATCTAATAATATCGATAAATTCTATCTGGTATATCTTGTTACACTTTAGGTTTAGTTAAGTTATATTAACGGTCCGTTTTAAAGCAACTGGAGGGCTATTTTAGGACGGACCTTGCAATTTTGAGCTACGGTTAGATGACGAAGATGACACCTGAACGGACACCCTCCTCCTCACACCATGCCACACCAGCCAGAGGAAGTTTGGCCTGACAGATTTAACGTGCAAGAGACCCCCTCACATGAGGGTTCTTTTGTGGAATCGAGTCGTGAACCTGAAGCCCTCCGGTCTCCAAGACGAGACCTTACCACCAGGCCATCGCGATCCCTGTTGCACTGTAGAAAATAAAATTCTCGAGGAACTGAATAAAATTATTATTATATTATCCAATTATAATGCACAGATGAAAGATATAGAGCAAAAATATATAAACTTGAAGTTATAATAAATAGTATATACGTTTAACTTCAATGTAGTTTTAACAAGTTATAAATTAAAACTTATAATTTTAACATCTAAGAATTCTGACTTTTGTCTGATATAATTTGTTATACTGTACAAATAACATTTTTTTAAATGCTTATATTTGAGAGGAACTGAAGGCAAGTATTATTGTTTTGTCCTGTTTTAAATATACAAATGTTAGATATGGATCAAAAATATTTAAACTTGAACATATTATATACGTTAACTTAAATGCAGTTATAGAAAAAGTATAAATTAAAAGCTACGCATAAATAAAAATTCTTTTTTTTTTAAATAAGTAGTTAAAGTTATCGATTTGAAAACTGAAAATGTAATAATTTTACTTTTTATTTGAAATTAAATTTAGTTATAAAACGGCATTATGATATGAGTATTGTAGATGGATAACTTATTTACAAATATTAAATTACATTTAACGTATCAATAAAAACAATTCAAGCAAGACCTCCATTCATTAGTATTTTTTTTAATTACAAGAACTATTATGAACCTTGTGTAATATTTTTATACTCAATATTGTTATGGATTAACGTATAATACTACATAAAATAAAAGCGTTATATAAAAAAACAGCCAACTAAAATTGTAAAAGTAATTTTTCTGCTAAAATCAGACAAAATACAGCTTTACTTAACGATGAATATCAAATGGAATTTATTAAAAATAATAACGTCGAAAATTGTCAAAGATTCGTTTTACAATACTGCATGTTTGTTTTTTCATCAAAAGAATTAAGTTCCAAAAACTATTTAAAAAAAATTAATTTTCGCTTTCTTCTATCTGGATATAAGTAATTAATTTTTAGAACAAATTGAAAACAGAATTGTTTTGACAAAAATGAGCATAATGATAGCTTTATTAGATTCCCGAATGGACTAATATTATCATGGAAGTACGAGCTTTAGGTAATAATGACCATTTAACGCTAAAGGTACGAAGCCAAAACTGTAACCGTGGAGCCATCGCTTTTCACTCAAAACATTTCATTTGTGTATGCATTTGTATGTGAAAGAGCTACTCGTGTATTTGTAAATGATTAATAATATGTTTACTAAATTTAAACGAAATTAAGCAGAAAAATGTCTGCTTGTTCTGCTTTTGGATGCACCAACAGAGCTTCCAATAAAATTTTAAGTTAACTAAAAAAGTTCATTTCTGCACATGTCTCGAATAAAGTTTATTTCTGCATATGTTTATTTCTTAATTTTCTTTGAGATTCATAATTAATCAACTTATATATTACTTAACACATAATTAAGCTGTTTTAAAATTATTTATGATTACAAATTGAAACTTTTTATAATTTTGTTCAAAATCCATACAATTCTTATTTAGCTTTTTAAAGTATATTTTATTGTACTATTAAACACTGCATTTAAATAGCATAAACTAATGAAAAATTCAAATACCAATCTTATTTAAAAGTAAGATATTTTCCTGTTTATTTTTATTAGAGATTTGCAATATGTGTTCCGGTTTTGTTAAAATAATATTTTCCGAAATATATTTTTAATAAGAATTAAATCCTTAAATTATGTGCTTTTATGGAATATTTTGATTAAATTATGATTATTAAAGGATAAAGTTTAAGAAAATGTACTTTTATATAGTTAAGCGCCAAAAATGCAAATAAATATTTCCGATTTGTACAAAAGAAAAACAACCGCCTCTTGTATTTTTACTTCAATATTAAGACTAGAGAATCTCCTATTATCACGATGTTGCTGTGAGCACGGCCATAGTGCATGCGCGGCGGCCATATTGTTACGCTCTAGTAGGAGAAACAGTTACTTCAGTTCTCCCCGTAGGAAGATTCGGTAGGGTGCTTCCTTGGTAATAGTACTTCCATGAATATTATATGCATTTTGTGGGGAAAAAAACCCTATTTTATTTATAACTAATAATGGTATCCCGAGAAAGAATAAGAATAATATTATTTGTGCTGTTAATCCTTATAGAAAAGACCATAATCTACAAAAACATAGAAACGGTATAATGATCTTTATTTTTGTTGGTTAAATATTGGATTATCGTTATTGTCATAACAACAGTCGGATAACTGATAAATCTGTAATCCCCCAACATCGATTAATGTTCTGTGTTTTTACCGAAGGTTTAGAAACATTTCTTATACGTATTCATTAAAAAATGTATATGCTTATCATAAAATATTAATCAACAAATAATGTTAAATATAAAGACTTGAAATATTACTTTAAAATTTAATACAGAATTAAATATACAAGTATCAGTTAAATACACAAAGCGTTCAGTTAGCTTCTTTGGATGGTAGTTTGACTAAAGTTAATGGGTTTTTTTAATGTATATTACTCTTTTTTTTTTTTTTTGAAAAAAAGATAAGCTGTATGGTATTTGATTGGGGATGGTATTTTTACTTTTGATTGCAGTATTTCAAATATTAAAAAAAAACTTTATACATAAGAGATAAAAACATTAACATGGATTAAAGCAAAAGGCACTCTTGAATCATTAAAAAAGTATAGGGTGTTGATTAAATAACTTTCTCTGTTTGGCGTATCTTCAGCTAAAACGAATAAACGACATGAAACTACATTTCTTATACAGACTACGAAAAGAATCGAATGATGAATTTCTCAGAAAAAAAATCAGTATCATAAGTTAGGAATAGGAGAAATGTTGGCTCTGCTATATCTTACTAACAGGGAAGTTAGCATGTTGAGATGGATCATGTATCTAGAGCATACATGATAGTAGAACCATATATTCCTTGCAAAATGAGAAAAGTAAATTATTGTTAAAATTATTTCTTTATCTGTGATTGACTGTTGATGCGTGCTTAATATGGGACCTACATTATAGCAGCATGCTTTACTGATTAAACTGTTCTACACTAGACAGCGTTATGCAGGGTCTGCACTTAACCCATTAACTATTTTATTTTCATTACTATCTAATATGATGACACCTTCTATTCTGGGATTATTTTATTGTTTTGATTCCAACCGAAAACTACTTACATTACTTATCTATGTATTTGAAGTGATTTTAATATTGAATTATAATCGTTAGACATGGTTTATTTTCACTTACAACTATCAAAATTCGGTTAATCGATGCACGTATGAGATACCGACAAAACAGTTAAGCGGTTAAGAACTCAGGCGTGTTTGAATATAGAATATAAGACGAGCAGTTATGAATACCAAAAACGACAGTTTACACTTAGCAGTGGAGGATGTTATACACCGCATGCAGTATGTTGTACACAAAGAAGGTCAAAATTCAGTATTACATTGAAAGCATCCAGTGGACCTTAATATCAATGAACAAAATATTATTTTCTGGGAGTTTCATGAATCCTCTAATAATTGTGCCCAACAACGCTAATATTTCCCCTATCGGTAACATTTTGCACTATTTTTTTCTCCGGATTTCCTTTTTCTAGAACTTTTGTAGTCTTATTATGAAATGTGGCTGTATGCATTTCATTCATAATAATTGCAGATG
Source organism: Argiope trifasciata (assembly GCA_026543055.1). Classification (NCBI taxonomy): domain Eukaryota; kingdom Metazoa; phylum Arthropoda; class Arachnida; order Araneae; family Araneidae; genus Argiope; species Argiope trifasciata. The sequence continues at coordinate 3,370,696 of JAPMOQ010031793.1, forward strand.
CCATCAAACAGGGAAAGTTATTTTATGAGCATCCTGTATTTATAATGAGATCCGTGAATAACGATTGTGTTTATAATAACACAGTTGTCTGCAATGATATTTCTGTTAGGTGCTCTGATTCTGATTCATTCAGTGTATATTGAGACGACACACAATCTACTTTTAGTTGACCTAGTGAACAGTGTTACTACGTTGTCACTTTAATAATTTTACTATCTTCAGTAATTAGAAGTGACTGATAAAACGAAAAGTACATATGAAATGGAATAAGAAATTAAATATCGAAATTGTAAACTTCTCGCAAACAATGAAAGCTAAAATAAACGCACTGTCGATTTTTAATGACCTTTTTAAAGCCGTTTGAGAGCCATAGCAAACATTTATGAAGAATAAAAAGAAAATAAGTGTTAGCATTTTTCCTTAAACTTTCAAAAGTAAATCAAATCTTGCCAATTTTCAAAATAAAAAAAATCTTTAAAAATGATTTTTATGAAACATTTAAAAAGTAATTTTGAACAATTTCCCATTTTATAGCTTCTTTTCATCAACTTAAAACTTTTTTGAAATTCTCTAATAAACATTGATTTAAAAGACGAAAGTTGATGAATGAATAAATATAAGAGAATTTAATTTTCTACAATGTTCTTAATTAATTTTAAAATGAAATGTTTTTGCAAACATACTATTATAATTTTTTAACCTAAATTTATTCAAAGGTAGATTAAATTTTCTCAAAATTTAATTTGATGAATAATTTTGAAAGAATTGAATAAATGAAAACTTTATTTTTAAAGGGATTTTTTGTCATATTTTAAGTGGATAATAAATATCCACATACATAATTCTCCTCGCGTTAAGGACAAAAAGTTCTTGAATAAAAATGTGATTGAAATAAAAGCTCTTGATTAAAGAGTTTTGCATTAAGAAAATGAAGAATAGTTTTCGTGAATACTAAATGAGAAACATCTTTGAATTGTTTCTTGTTAAGGAAGGATACTGCATTGATTTCCGCATGAAAAAATATTACATAAATGAGAGTAACGGACATCATTTTACTAAAAACTTATTTGATGAAATTGAATTATATATATTAATCAATAAATATTATTAGTCGCAAAGAAAAATATTATTTTTTTACTGCATTTGATGTATAGCTTGAATTAAGTCGTTGTTTAAGCACAGAACAGATAAAAAATGATTAAAACATTTTTTTTCTTACATAATAATGTTCGAATGAAGTTGAATTTAGTATCGTAATTTAATTATTAATTAATCCAATCAAACTTTCTGTCATAAATATGATTGACGATTAGATGTGGAACATAAAAATACAACATTTATATAATGAATGACGTAAATAATAAAAATTTGAAACGAAAATTTTGTAAAATTAATAATTGGGATATTCAGACAGCAATAGAAGGCAAGTGAATAATATAAAAAATAATTAATGTTTTCACTGATTATTTTTAAAATTTGAAGAAAAAAATTCCGTACTTTAACTCTCTAACAATACTAAAATAATGATGTCATCCTCCAAAAGTTGTCATCCTCCTCGCTCCATAAGATCTAAAAATTCCATCTTGCCGGTCAAGATTCTGTTTCTTACTAATGGTGTAGGATATAGAACGAGTTACAGACAAGGATGTCTTTCTCTTCATCCTGCACATCTTTTTTGAAAAAAAAATTGTCAATCATTATAGGAGTTTTTTAGACCGGCTAAGCATAATTAGTAATGAAGGAATTAATAATTTTGAAATCCATCCTCGTAATAATTTCGCCATTTTAACTACACCCATGCTCCATTTTATTATTAACGCGGCTCATGTGACCATATAGATTCTACAATGATGGAAAAAAATCCCAAAACCAGGAAGGAGCTGTGCTATATAAACGAAATTTGGTAGGCGTGTTTATACATCTGAAAGATGACGTCGATTCAAATTTCGAGCTACGCGCGTAAGTGTGGCGCTAGTAGCGGCACTATGAACATGCAAATGAGGTTTGCTTTAAATAAGCACTATAAGGCTCGTGATCCTTATTTACAGTTGATATTTGATGTAGTGGGTTAATGTTAGTCAATGATGCCTCTGAGAAGACGAAGAAGCCATTATTAACAGCTCACTGAGTTTGAACGAGGTCGTGTTGTGGGGCTACGAGAAGGTGGGTTTTCTTTCCGCGATATTGCTGAAAGGCTTGGAAGGAATGTATCCAATGTATATGAGTATTGGCGGCAGTGGTCAAGAAAAGGTACTGCCTCAAGAAGACCAGGTTCCGGGCGGCCACATGGAACTATTGAGATTGAAGACTGTCGTATTCGGCGTAGGGCTGTGGCTAATCGTACTGCGTCTGCAGCTGAAATTCGAGCCGCTGTTGTTACCACAGTGACACAAGGAACTGTTACAAATCGGTTACTTGAAGGACAGCTCTGAGGCAGACGCCCTGTACAGTGCATTCCACTGACTCCAAACCACTGCCGTTTGCGACGTGAGTTGTGTCAAGCTAGAGCTCATTGGAGGACGGAGTGGAGATCAGTTGTGTTTTCTGATGAAAGCCTTTTCTGCCTTGGTCGCAGTAATAGCCGTTTTTTGGTTAGAAGGAGGCCAGGTGAACACCTGCTAGTGATCTTTCTGCGGCCTAGACACACAGGGCCAACTCCTGGAGTTATGGTTTGGGGAGCAATTTCGTATGACAGCAGGAGCACTCTCGTGGTTATCCCACGTACCCTGACTGCAAATTTGTACGTCAGTCTAATGATACAACCTGTTGTGCTGCCATTCATGAACATCATTCAAGGGGGTGTTTTCCAACAAGACAGCACTCACCCTCATACCGCTGTTGTAACCGAACATGATCTACAGAGTGTCGACATGTTGCCTTGGCCTGCTAGATCACCAAAGCCTTCTCCAATCGAGCACGTATGGGGCATCATTGGAAGAAAACTGCAGCATCATCCACAACCAGCATTAACCCTCCCTGCATTGACCACCCAAGTGCAACAGTCATGGAACTCCATCCCACAAACTGCTATCCGACACCTGTACGACACAATGCATGCCCGTTTGCATGCTTGCATTCAAAATTCTGGCGGTTACACCGGTTACTAATGTAGCAACATTTCACATTTGAAATGGCTGTTCTCGCCAATGGCTCTGCCTGTGATCTTGAAACTTTAATCAATTAAATATGTTATCTGGACAAATGATGATTCTAGATGTATGATTCTCGAAACTGTAATTAAAACTCCATGAAACATAAATTTGCTCTTAAATGCTAAACTTTGGGAAACGAATCAAGAAGAATACCAATTAATCATTGCTGTATATCATTCGAAATATTTTCACTCATTAGTTAATGGAATAATAGTATTGGATAAAAGTTTAATTACAAATGTATTTAGACACGCAGAAATTTTATTCAAAATTGCGTCAGGACACATACGAGTTTTCAATAGTTGGATAGGAATTAATTGAACAAAGGGAACTTTAAACAGATCATTTGTTTCAATAATGCAAAACGAAGAGATACTTGAATCGTTAATCGATGAACTCAATGTAGAACGAGAAGGATGATAGACATTGAATTAAACAGTTTCTAGTAAATGTTATCTGTTATGTGAAAAGGTAATTCAAAATTTCGCTGTATTATTTCTAATTTTCACCTTATCCACATCTGTTATCTGAAAAAATTTCATCAGAATATATCAAATAAATATTAACAGCAGGGTGATGGAATTGAAAAAAAATATGGAATATCAACAGTTTTCAAATTTCATGAATATCATCTTAAGTAAAAATTTTTAATGAGACTGAAATTTAAGAGGTCATCTCAGGGTGGATTTAGCTTGTAAAATGTAAAAATTAAATAATTATTTAAATACGCCCACCAAGTGCAGCATTAAAATTTGAATTGAACTTCAGAATACAGCCTTCAATGCTAAGTTTTCGGGAGAATTTAAACATTCAAGGTTAATTTGATTCGGAAGTAAATTTTATTTTCTGTGTATAGATAGAATTTCTGAGATTTGTCTCGAGACTGTTGCCATTTAAAACACAAAACAGGCTATTGATGATAGGAAATAAATAATCTGAATTTGAGTCATTTTTTAGTCTCTCACTTATTTCAATTTTATGACTTGAAGAGCAGAAAAATATCAATTGAAAAAATTATATTTAATAAAAATCTATTAATTCCTTATAATATTAAAAAAAACAGGAAATCATTGACTTTCAACATCTCACGAAAACAAACAAGATTTTAAAATGCCATGTTGGTTCCTTACCAAAAGTAATGACACTGTAAAACTGACTGACAGTTTTTGAAGTACTTTTTTATAAAAATTATATATTAATAAGTTTGTTAGTTAATATTTCATTATGTTGGAAGTCTTTTGCGTTGCTCATCAAAGAGTGTGCCATAAATATATGTATACATTTTTTTTTCTTTTAGAACAAAATTTGCAACATTGTTTTTGAATCTCCTGCTTTTCTCAAATGAATCTCTTTCAATAAAACTTTTTTACGCATAATTTTGTATACATATTTTATTCTAAGGAATATTTATCTTTTTTAAAGTACATTCATATTTCAAGCTGAGCATTCCTTATTAGATTGATTGATATGGTAAATATTGGCAATAATTCGAATAGAAAAAGAAAAACATGATAGAATATTTTCGTATATATACTTTCAGTTTGAGCACTTTTTAGTAAATAAATGTAAATTTATTTTGGAAATATGTACAATGAATTTAAACTTCTAAAAACTATTTCCTTTTTTTGAAATCAGTGAATAAGAAGGTAAAGAACAAACAATCTTAAACAGCAGAACTTTGAAACATTACAAATTATTGCATACTACTTAACATTCTTTGTAACTGCAAAACAACTCCATTCTCATATGCTTTTTATTCTTTTCCGACAAGCGTAACCTTTATAATAATTCCTTTCCATTTTATCTGTTGCTAGTCGCAACATGAAACAGGTGCAGATGGGATTCGAATCACTTGAGAACATGGTTGGAAAGATTATTAAAAAAAACCTTATGTCTCTCGGATTTGAAATCAAGTTTAGTTAAAAAAATATCGGCATATCCGGCACATCTTTATCTATAAAAGATGCATCAGATAGATATTTAAAATTCATATTCACTCTAAGTATCCGCTGATATTTTCCATAAATCTAAAAATTAAAAATCTGAAGCGACCTTTATTTATCTTACTTCCATAAATTAATCGTACACTAATGGTCCAGCGTGTTAATCTTTCTTTGTGGTAAGCACGTTTGTTGCTTGAAGTTCCCCGAAGAGACGGAGGAGAATACTGGATTGAAAATAAATGACTTCTTTCGTACCTTCATTAATCCTCCCAATTCTGGCATACCCCACCTTTTCTGCCTCTTCTAGCACCATTTCCGGAGAAAAATGGTTTCGAAGGTAACTTAGAAAGAGGACTTACAAGAAGAATGGAACGCTTCGATTGCAAGATAAATAGATAAATAAAAAACACTAGGTTAATAATCCATTAAATTTTTAATAATTAATATAAATATATTATGATTATTTAAAGATATGACTTGCATGTAGAATAAGATTTAAAGCTGCTGTTAAGTCTACGACCATATACCCGAGTTAAAGCTCGTGCCCTCGTAAAACTGTATAGTACCGGGATATTTTCAGGACATTTCTTGAAATCTTTGGTAAATAGTATAAATATGTATTCCTTAAAGGATTAATATTTATTCTTATTTCAGAGAAATATGTTAAAATGTATACTTTATAAATTATAGTTTGTGTCAATATGACCCAATGCAAAAAAAACAAAAAAAAAACATTTAATTTTGCTTATACAGGTTGGCTTGTGTTTAAAATAATTCAACAGAAAAGCAAAACAATAGTTTCTGTAATTTATCTGTTTATGAAACTTGTTTCGTTGACTTATGAGTTTGGTCACATAGCAAGAGAGCGGGTGTAAGGTCCGAAATTTGATACTACTGGCAGTGGACCAATCTCTTTATTCTTTTTGCAATGTTTCTTTAAACAGTATTTTACTTTCTGATACACTGTAAAAGAATTGTGAGAAAAAAAAAGGTGAATCATAGAAATTTCCTTCATCCTGATATAGCTGAACTAATACAATCTTCTGAAACCTCAGAAGTATTAGAGTATAAAAATCTTACAAGTGATTAAATTGTGATTGCACGTTCTGATAAAGACTTTGATACCGATATTCAATACATAAACAGTAAATGGACTAATTAATCCAATAATCATGAATTAAAGTGGAAGTTGGATCTGCTGCCACATTCTTCTTAATCAGCTGCTGTTAATATAAAAACTACTCCAGGGGTCATAAAATAGGCAACGGCAATTATGTCAGATGTAAAACTTACATTCAATTCTACAATTGAAAAATTGCAGAATTGAATACTACCTCAAATGTACTAATTCAATATTAATCATAAATATGACTAATATTGAAGAAGATGTTGATGGAAAAATATTGAAAGTAAAACAATTTCAATCATATATTGGATTATTATTGTTGGATTGTGTTTATGATTCATTTGTAGAATAAACAAAAAAATATTCGATAAAGAAACTGGCATAAATATACTTCATACGTCAATGCATTTTAAAATATATTGCACTAGTTCGAGTGCTATTCGTTTTGATAATAAATCCATTTGTCAAAAAATTTCGATAAATTAGGGCAGTGCGAGATACCTGGGGAAAAAAATAGAAAATCTATCACAATTATACAACGTGAACCAGAAAAACTTACTTATATGAAAAAACTTTCGAGTGATAAGTTGGGAGGTTAGAGGAGTGATAGCTAGTTCTACTGGAGAAATAAGTCACCAGGTTTGTTTCTATTTCTAGTTAGTTTTCTCCATTATGTGGTCTAAAGAACAGTGGGCATTCGCCGTCTAGAGTTTCTTTTCAAACGGTCCCTCACTTGTTACTGCGCAACGTGTCTTCCGCGCTCGCTTTGAAATTCCTCCTTACAGACCCTTTCCTGGCCTGTAATTCGACTCTGTCGTGGGTTAACTCATTACGGGAGTGTCGCTAAACCCAGAAATAATTATCAACGGACCACCAGAACTCCGAAAAATGTCGAAAAAGTGAGCCAGTCAGTTCTGCGTTCGGCTCTCAAACACACAGCTGCTCGGGGACAGCTGCTGACACCACTGTTCGACGAATTCTCCATCATGACTTTCAATTTCATCCCTATAAATTAGCTGTTGTGTAACAATTAACTGAACTGGATTTTATTACCCGTCAAAATGCATATGAAATGCTGCTTGACAACCTGCCTAAAGACGCGATTTCTTTTGATGAGGTTATTTGAAATCAATTTTTTATGTCTATCGATCACGTTCATCTCAGAAACAACATTCGCGATGACATTGCCAACCTACTAATTGATTTGTTGAAAGAGTGGACATGAACTTCAAAAATTGACTTAATCAATGTATGTGCAGTTGGGGTCACTATTTAACCAATATCATTTTTAAAACTGTACGAAAAAAATAGGTATATTATATTCTCAAATAAAAGAAAAATTAATTCAATAAGTGAAGTAAATTTGTTTTTATTGATCTTTTAAATAAGTAAGTTTCTCTGGCACACCCTGTATATTCTAGATAGAAAATTACTGAAGATGAAAAATTAGTTGGATTTCGTGGCCGATGTTTTTTCAAACAGTATGTACCTTGTCGGTCCTCTAAAAATGGACTTAATATTGGCAATAAAAGTTCGTATGTATTGAAAACACAAATTTATAAGAAAAAAGAAAAAAAAGGCAAAACCAGAGAAAAATCAAGGAGATCAGTAAAGTGTGGGACAGCTTCTTCTAAAATGGAAAATGACTGTACATGGCACCATTAGAAAAAATAAATCAGGACTTCCTGACCAAATGCCAGATAAAGTTCACAGAGCCTTAATTTATTTTATAAAAGACACAACAGTTGCAAATTATATCCAAGAAAAGAACAAGAATGTTATTCTTATGAACCATTTTTATCATTGACTAAGAAATTATCAACAAAACTAACAAAGAAAAAATTTTGTGATTTTAGATTATAATTCAAATATAGGGGCTTCAATAGTCTTTATCAATATTTAAATACATTCACTCGTACAAGAAAAATGAATCGTTAGTCCATGATAGTATTCTGCAACGTACTTAATATTCCTGCATACAACACGTAGTGAATGGAAAAAAGATAAGTTGACTAAATAAAGACTACTTTGATGGAATTAGGAAACCAAATCATTAGTAGATTATTTATTTTAATTCAAAGCTTTGTACTAGCAGAATATATCTCTGTAATTGGTGCCGCAAAATGAATTCAATAACTTAATTTATCAGTTTAGCAGATAACAGATCATGAAATATCTCTTTTATATCGATTTTAATTTTTTATATAAATTTTTATTAGCAGAAAATCCTCAATTTTATATATATGTCATTTACATATTATTCAGAATATACAGAATTAATAAAATCGTGAATATCTAGTTTATTATTTTGTGTTTATAAAAATAATATTTCCAAAACTATTTTTTTAAAGCAAGAAGAATGTAAAATAAAATGAAATTACGATCGTACATTTTAAGTTATCATGTGAAAACATTATTATTTTTTAAGTTACTATTTGTCTTAAATAACTTAAGCCATATATATATATATATATATATATATTTTTTTATTTATGTGTGTGTGTGTGTGTGTGTGTGTGTGAACTTATCGAACCTGAGCATATAAATTCAACTGCTGTCTTCTTTTCCTGTTGCATACTTCATTATTTGTATTTATTTAGATAATCCAATATGACGTTTCGGTCCAAACGATAATAAAATTTAGTCTAAATTTTCTTACGTAAAGTAACATACCTTTACTTCTTAAAGAAATATCTGTTCAGAATATTTATTATTCTCACACAGTTCCTTTTACATGACTTTTGTCCTGGCTTATCAATAATATCATATGCATCTCTAGTGTCGTATCTTCATATGTGTGTTGCATAAAATATATAGATAAGACCACTTTATAGATTGGCCAATCCTGACTGGCAGGTTGAGACCTTTGATATTTAGTTTATTTCCAACAGTAGGTATAAGTTGTATATGGGGATATAAGTTGTATACAGAAACGCGATCTTGGCAACAGAAGACGAGAGCAAAGTGGTTAAATGTTTTCTTTTTGATGGCTTTAATAAAACATTATGGTTTTGATTTCCTTGTTTCGTGTCGATTTAGGAAAGAGAATTATATACATATTTGAAAGGAAATGAAAAGCTGTTAAATATTTTCATCCCTTCGCTTGTGGTTTGGAAGACCAAATAGTCAACATTAGAGGGATTGTCAAAAACGATGAAATAAAAATGAGGCTTGGATAAGGAATTAAGAGAAAGTTCTGAATTAAAGTAGCATGGGCTGATACAATTTAAGAATAAGATAAAATGAACTGAACTAAAAAAATTAGGGCATGAATTAGGATTTTATATATAAATATATATATATATATATATATATATATATATATATATAAATAAATATACAGTGAAACCTCGTTACAACAATATTTTAGGGACCAAATAAATATATTGTTGTAGAGAGGCATATTGTTATATCGAGGGTCCACATATTATGAGCATTTAATAAGAGTTTTTTTATTATTATTAGTTTAAGGTGCATAACATACTACTTTTAAGTCTATATTTAGAAGAAATTAATTTGTAAAATACTAATAATAGTGGTTTAAATATTAAAAAAATAAATAAATGAGATAAATTTAGAAAATAAGCACAGAAATATTCACATACCTGAAAACACTTTTTATTGAAAATAATCTAATATTTTTGTTTGTTTATTCATTTTTTAACTGTTAAATTCACCAATACTGTATGCATTGAGTCTAGTGCACGAAAATGTTCTTCATTTGTCGACGGAAGGCTTGAAACAAATGTCCGTAGAAAATTCACAGATTGAAGAGCTTCCTGGGATGACAATAAGGACTGCGATGGACCTGTATTATCATCATCATCAATATAATCATCATCTTCATCATTGTTTCCTATCTCATCAGTAATTTCAGAGAGAATATCTTCATCAGGAACTCCTGCGAAAACCATAAGATCATCATCTGCTGTTAAATAGTCTTCTATACTAATTCCAAACTTTTTACCGCTTGTTTCCTCAAGTTGGGATACAGATTTTTTTGATGTGCAAAACACATTCTTGATCATCTGAGAGATCATTGTCTATGGAATTTTCATCATTATCCGATTTCTTATCTTCCATAACACAAAGACCGTCCTTTTTCCAGCAATTCTAAATGGTTTTTTCTTTTACTTCCCACCAACTTCCAGCAATATTGATACACTCTTCCTTGACATTTACAGCTTTGAAAGGGTCTTTAACTTTATTTTCAAAGTTTACAAGTATGGAGTCCACCAACCGTTTTGTAATATTCTTTGAAGCACTTAATTATGCCCATATCAAGAGGCTGTAAAATTGAAGTGCAATTGGCAGGGAAAAAAGCGATTTCGATATTTTGTAGCTTTGGAAATGACGTGTGAGCACTGCAGTTATCTATCAACAAAACGATTTTTTTTCTTTCTCTTCTTCATTTCATTGTCTAACTTCTGTAACCATTCGGAAAAAAATTTAGACGTCATCCAAGCCTTCTTATTTGCTTTATACTCCACGGGAAGACTTTTCATGTTCTTAAAACACCCCGCCTCCATCTCCCCCTGTTCCTCTAACAAAGGGCACTTGTTCTGTGACAAGGTGACCAGACAGGTCTAGATGTCCTTAAACCTTATCAGAATTCCAAAGCTTACTGGGAAATGAGACTAGGCATACATTTACACTTCACCCCCCTCACCCACTCCAATTCCTAAAAGGGTGGTCTTCATCTGTTTTGAAATCTGAACAATAGCTATTTATTTAGGGATAAGTTGAATATCCACAATGAGTCTTAATAGATGGAAAAAATAACAAAAGAAAACGAAAAAAAAGCATTTGAAAATCAAAATATTATTATAAAGGGAGAAAATAATACTGAAATTTAGATTGAAAAAATCGTTTTACAGAGGTTTATTGTTCTAGAGAATATCGTAATATTGAGGGGAGATTAACATTAGTTTATATGCAAAATCACCGGGACCACAAAACATTATTGTAGTAGAGGGAGTTATTGTTGTATCGGGTATCGTTGTAGCGAGAGTTTACTGTAGATATAGATATAGATATATAGATATAGATAGATAGAGAGAGAGAGAGGGCGAGAGAGCGATTGTTTAAGTATAATTATTAGTATAATGCGTAGGCAATGCTAATTAAATTAAAGTAAGGAAACACAAACACTGCAATCTTTCTTGATAACGAAATAACAAAAATTTATATCGCTAGAAAAATCAAAAAATCCAATATTTGGTAATATATCCAGAAAAAAGGGCTAAAATATAGAGAAAATTTTCATTAAATAGCACAGAAAGAAAACAATTTATACTAGAAGTAAATGCCTGATTGAATTCAGTTTAAATTGAAATATTATTGAAAGAAATGGATTAGGGAAAATCAGAAATCATGCGTATAGAATTCAAAATAAACTGTTAAGACAATTAAAAGTGATAGAAGAAAGGATAAATTTGTCGAAAAGATTTGCAAAGCTATTTGTCTTCGATAGAATTTACAAAACAAATAATAACCGATATATTATATTTGTGCATTATTGAATAAAATAAAGCTAGTAACTTGGTATTGAGTTCCAATAAAACTTGGATGTTGGCATAAGGGAAACTAACTTAAATTAATTATCTATGAAGGAATTTTTGTGATTTCTTAAAATACATTATTTATTGAAATGGAAAATGCATATTTTAGTAAACAAAGATAAGAATTTTTTCTTATTGGACATATAATATATAATAATAATAATAGACCCAACTGTGCCCCAAAGCCAGTTCTTCTATTATAAATCACTATTTCCCTAACTTAAATATCCTACTTGCTTGGAATCTCTTATTTCATAAAGTATCCGAAGCATGTAGAGAATTGGCTCTCTTATTCCCTGTTAAGGAATGCTACATCTTTTGGAAGAAAGGAAAGGTGCAGTATAAAATAAATAAAATGCAATTCTCCTATACATTCATGCTATTCTTTTTTTCCTTTTTTCCTTATACCCCTCAACATTTGCTTTTTCGTTTAGTTCGATGGAAATGTCCCAGGGATGAGACAAATAGAATATCACGCTTTTAGATCACTAGTTGAATTTCCAAGAGTGATTCAGAAGTTTAAAAGAACTTTCCAGACAAGGCAGCGCTTAAAGAAATTTTCAATTTTGGTATTCAATTTATCAGATATTAATTGTATTATTGTATTAGTTATTAAGATATTAATTTTTTATGTTTTTTTTTTCAGATATTACTGATTATTTAAAATAATATTGTTATTTATCATGTGATTAGTTATTATTTGATATTTCAAAAAATTTATCAACTGCCCTTTTTCTTAATTCCACCTAAATATCAATAAATATTTATCAATAGTTTCTTTTTAATTGAATGCAAAATTACGATAGATAAAATATTTCAATATATAAATTTATAAACTACTTTTTTCATTAACAAATTGCTTCCAAAATGCCTGATTCATTAATGTTGATGATTTCCTGTAGGAAAAGCATGCTATTGATTTAATTTCTGAGCAAAATTGCATTATAAGTAAAAAATACAAATATAGATTTTTCTAGACCACATCTAAATTTGGAGCATTTAAGGGAATGAAAAAGGAAGACTGTAAATTTCGTCTCAATGTTTGTACAAATTGATTCATGTTTAAATCAGTTATTTTCGCATTTTTCGAGTCTCAAAAGACCATATCATTCTATTGCTGTTTTACTATATGCCCTGGCCTGCATTATAGGTGTAAGGGTAAGGAAATCAATCCTCAAACATTCATTGATCTAGGGTAGTCACTTTGGAAAAAACTAAAACGTGTTCCCCAAATTTTCTTTGCTATAACCAGATCAATAAGATCACAGCATGGCATTTACAAAATTATTTACTTTTGAGAGTTGAGCTTTGTTAACGATAGGAAATGAAAAGAAAGGAGGTGGAATCTTTTCTTTCAATTTTTTTCCTCAATCGTCCTTAAACAACTCATTCAGTCCTAAAAGTGGCTGCAAAGCATACTCATGAAACTTTACATTCTCTTTGCATTGTGTTTCAATATGTTCACAATTCCTCGTTATTTAGGATTCTAAAATATGTCTTTACATTTGACTTAAATTCAAAAAATATCTGTATTCCTCAGATCCAATAAAGATATCATTAACGTTTGTCAGATCACGCCCTCATTATTGAAAATTTTAATCCTTTATTTTTCGTCCTTTGGTTTAGTTGTTGGGACATCTGAATTTTTTTTCCGTTTCGAGGCATTATGTAAAGAAATATTTACTTTATCATGAGAAGTAACAATTTTAATTATTCCTAATGAATTAATTGTCTTCAGTCTATGAAATTAATGAATGAAACATTTTGGATTACTTAGTCCCCAAAATATTGAATAAACAGTCGTATTTTTGGAAAAAGCTTGATGGTTGACGTTCCAGTATATACAGAAATTAATACAGAACTATATATTTATATCAAGAATGAAATTGCGCGGTAGTGGAGTAATTCTTTTCGCCTGGAGCCAAAATGTCTAATCAAATGCACGGATATTCTGAAAAGTAAGGTCATATAACGGATCAAGGTCGAACTGCCTGCTTTATAGTCCAATAAATGGTAGCTTACTTCCTTTAAAAGCTCTACGGAACAATTTCAGTATTTCAAGATCATTTCTTCCAACAGAAAAATCAATGATTCGGGCAATATGTTGATAGCAATGGAGAACAATTTGTTATTGGAAGAATAATTATCTTCCTCGTATAATACAGGATATATATCTTAAAGAGCAATTCTAACTTCTTTCTGTGCGCCACTTGACGTTTTTTTTTTTTTTTTGGCGGTCAGATCTTTTGTTTTGATGCTATCATTTAGTTAAAATATTATAGTTTGTTTCCAGAACATTGGGAAGTGTTGCTTATTTCTTTTCGATGGAAATCTTCAAGCAAATACCCTACCGGTCAGCAAGTTTATACTTACTATATTTTGATTATGGTTCTTGTCAGAATCATTAATCACATTATGATTCACTGGCAGTTAAAAAAATAATAAATTGGCAGACATCATTAATTTCATTGTCTGGAAGAGTGTTGACTAGAGCTTGAATTATATCTTCGCCGTAATGGCATCCCATTTGATCTCATATAATTTTGTTAAAATTTTAACAAAACAGGTTTCATGAATAAGGAGGGCCAACAATTTATTTTTTGAAAACCTATATCCGCGAAGTTAGTTGTATAATAATCAAGTAAAGCCCCTCTAAAATTCTGAGTATTACTATAAGTACTTTTAAGCTATATGATACTCGATGCACCATTTATTTGTATAATAACTTGTCATGTACTAATTCCTATGAAAATTATTAGTATAATAATTAACCGTGTAATATTTATAAGTATAATAAATAGCCTGTGCATAATTCATGAACTATTTATTAGTGTAATAATGCTATAATAAAGGTAAAAATTTATTTTTATAGGGAAGGAAATTTAAGATTAATCAATTATTAATTTAAATGAAATTTAATATTACATTATGGCTTACCCAGTAATTATTAAACAATGGATTCGTTCAGAACCTCAGAAGCACTTATCAATTTCACCCGATATTTAGAAGCGATAAGGGAAGAATGTTCGCTTAGTTAGTCTGGTGTTTTACAATTTTGTTTTGTTTTCCTTTCTATGTTTCACTAACTTAAAAATATTTTCCATTATCCATATTTATTTATAACCTCTTTTAATGCTATCTATAAAAAAAATCAAAAGCTTTTAGTTTTACCTATGGGAGCAAGATGAAAGAAATAGTAGACCATCTCCTCATCTTATCTCATGTGCTTTTTGTTTTTTCATATTGAAAGCTTATACGCCATTTTTACTTATTTAATGCATTTTTTTCTTTTAATTTACTAAAAAAACTGTTCCATAACATAGTTTAAAGCGTATAGGCCGGTAAATAATATTTTAGCAATTTTATCTTTGTATTATAGAAATTTGATTTATATATAAAAAGGCTTTATAAGATATATTAATTTAGAAGGAAAAACATGATTCGAAACGACGATAATTAATGCAGAAAGACGAAGAAACCCAGGAAACATAAAATAATTCTTACTTAGAAAATGAGATATGATTTATTAAAGCATAGGGAAAAGGATACCATCATTTCTTTTGGCATTAACCAATTAATTCAAAGAAAGTACAGTAAAAGCTCTTTATTCGCGGGGTATATGTTCAATAAATATGCCTCCGAATACAGAAACCGTGAATACGGAATGGTAATTTATTTGGGATTATAGGGGATACGTTCCTAAGTGACAAAATAAATAAACAAATATATAAAAAATAAATTTAATTGAAGTTTTTGAACATTTTGATTAATTCTCTTAAGGCTTAGGCAATGGTTTGAAGAATTTTGTAATTTTCTCTTGCTTGGCAGTTTTTAAAAGTTCCTTCCAATCAGACTGATACGCAGCAGGTGCATTAGCAATTTACCTCTTAAAAAATACTTCGTTCCATAGACGGGTCACTATTCATAAAGAAATCGTAAAGCTCATTTGCCATTCTTAAACCTTCCCTAAGATTTTTCAAATTAAATGTCACGTTTCCAATGCTTGTTGAAGCGTTTTCTTCAATGAGCTCTGAATTTAACACTTCCTCCAAATGAGTTTCAGTCAATTCTTCATCTTACGATTCAAGCAATTCCTGAATGTTACTTGATTCTATCTCGTCTTATTCCATTCGCGATTTCGGCTATGTTTGCAGTCAAAGTTTGAACTTCGTCATTTTCCGCAATCAGAGCAGGCCACGGTTTTTTCCGGCATGACTTCAATGTGTGTGGCTTCAGTTCTTCCAATGATTCTTTCATATTTACGATGTATTTTGCTATGTCATATTTCTTCCAGCATTCCATAACATTCATATCAGGACTATATTCCATATTATCCGATATGATTTTGAAGGTTCGTCTAATGTAATAGAGCTTAATGGCCTGGATTATTCCTTGGTCCATAGGTTGAAGCAAAGCCGTCGAGTTGGGAGGTAAAAATTTCACTTTTATATTTGGATGCATAGTTTCAAGTTCACGAGGATGACCTGGTGCATTGTACAATACTAGAAGTGCTTTAATTCTAAATTATGTTTTTAAAAATAAGTTTCAAATTCAGAAACAAAACAATTCTGGAACCAGTCACAAAAAATAGCGCTTGTAACCCACGCTTTCTTATTAGCACGCCAAAACACTGGCATATTGTTCTTGTTTTGATTTTTTAAAGCCCGGGGATTAAACGATCTGTAAAGCATCAGTGGCTTAATGACAAAATCTCCAGATGCATTAGAACATAGCAGAAGTGTAACTGTATCCTTTGCTGCCTTAAATCCAGGAGCAGACTTTTCGCTTTTAGAAATGATTGTTTGTTTGGCATTCTCTTCCTAAACAGTGCAGTTTCGTCTGCATTAAATACTTGCTCAGGTTTGCATCCTCCATCAGCTACTAGGTTTGCAAATTCTTCTGGATATCGTTCTGCTGCAGCAGTGTTTGCAGATGCTGCTACTCCAACGATTTCATGTAATGCAATGATTGTATTTTACTTTTTTTATTAGTCCATCTGTCTGCATTTACAAAGGATATTGGGATGTATACCTTTTATTGTTATGTATGTGCTTATTAGATCCGCGAATAAAGAAATTTTTAACCTCGAATATAAGGATTGGGTCGCATTTTTTAAATCCGCGAATAGTGAACACGCGAATGAAGGAAGCGCGAATAAGGAGCTTTTACTGCACAGTATATTCATTGCATATTATGAACAAATATTTACATCTGCCATTAAAAAACTAGAAGAAGTTGTTGCAAAACCTCACTGACATTGTGATAAATGTTCAATTAGAAGGATCTAACATGGATTACATTTTTAATTATAAAATATAGTGATTTTGAGTTGAGTTATATTATTCATTGGGTTATATTAACTTAAAGTAAGCTACTGTTTTAAGCACAGTAATCCATTCATAGCATAAAATCAAAAAAGTACGTAGAAATCTTAATTATTTATATTATGTTATATCTACTATGGATAATAATGTATTTATCATGTATCAATATGCATATCATATATATTTGCACTATTTTTTTAAAATATAAAAATAGTAATGACAGCATTACAATAAAACTTCCCCCAATTACATGCAAATTAAGACAAAGGAAGGAGAAAAGGAATACACTGAAAGGCAATTCACCTTGAAAACTGGAATTGATTTAAAAAAAAACAGTGCACTGTTAACATTGAAAATTGATCCAATGCCATCGCATAAGTGCTGATGGTTTACTTCCCTCAGTTCTTGAAAATACCATTCTTATGAATACACGATTTCATCGGACGCAAACCACCATATTAGGATTCATGAAAGCAAAATTTTACAAATTCAATAGATATTGGAGAGAATATGTTCACATAAAATTTTATAGAATTAATTTAAACAAACTATAAAATCGAATTGTAAATGGGAAATAAAATCAATTGCCATAGAATCAAGATGATAAAAATTACCATGAAACCAAATAAAGAAATTATGAATAAGCAAATAATGAAAGAACTGTATCAATAATTGCTTGTGAGTAAACTTAAATTTGAATATAAGTTCCCCTGAAATAATTATTCTTGTTTCATATCAAAATAAACTGAGGGAAGGGGTACCCCAATGGTTTCTTTTACATATTTTCTAAAAAAAATGTTTTTGTACGGTGCTGCAGAGCAATTGTGAACCTTCAGTGAGACAATGGACACAACTGGAGCTCAAATTTTCATTTTCTGATATCTGTACAGGAAACCTTTTGGTTCGTTACACAGGAAAGAACAAATTTCAAATTTGAGAAGTTATATTTAAAATGCAAAACTACTTACCAAATTTAATTTTTATATGGGAAATTACATTTATCACATTTGAAAGTACGTGAAAGTTCAAACGAACAGCCTTATAACTCTTTAACAGATACAATTCAAGATTAGGTAATTATTTACATTTAAGATGCCAATTGAGATCCAGTTTTATTTGTTTACCCTTTAAGAATTTTTGATACCTTCTTCTCAACTAACACAGAAAGGCATTCTCTAAAAGTTTAGAAAAAAATTGATGCAATGTCACTTGTAAAATTGTTAAAGTGTTCCCCGACAGACAGGCGAAAGACAGACGGACATATACATATAATTCCAAAAGAGTATTTATTTTGACTCAGAAAGAGACTAAGCATGGAGATCATTAAAAATTATAGTTTCAATTTTTTGACAATTTTAATGCTTGCTTTCCTTTGGTATACTGCACATATTAGAAAAAAAATGTGCTGTATTTACTAGAAAATTTTTTTTCTATTCTGGATTTTTCAAAAAAAGGACATATCTTTCCATTTTTATCACATCATTGTGTTGTTTATGCAGAAGTCCAAAAAGCTTTATTCTGTAGCTTTGTAGCTTTTCTTTCCATTTCTGCGTCCCATAAAGGCCTGATGTGTCACATAACTGTGCACGAAATTTGCCTTTTTTTGGCCTGTGGAAAAAAATAGCAGAATACTGAAAATACTTTAAAAGTGACTGAAAAGTTTGTTGGATGTCATACTTTTTCCAAGTACAAAGTTCCTTAATTATTAATAATTTTGGCGATCTGATTGTAAATACTGATCGTGTTTAATGTCAATTAAATGGCTATCATATTAATGAATCTTTAAAGAAATATTTTTTATATTTACATTATTTTTGCAGTTCAACATACTTTTATACTTAATATTTCTATAATTGGATATATTCATTTTTGATTTAAGATCTGTAAAAATACTCTATTCTCATTTGTTTTATATCAAAACACACGAAAGTAAATGATCTGATTCAAAGTAAGGTATTAAGCATTAAATCTCACAGCACTTCTTATATATTATTAAATATTTTGGAAAACTTATTACATAATTGGAAAATATGTTAATAAAAACCTTCAAGCAAAATGAGTTCAAAGAATACCATTTGGCGTCAAGAAATGGAAGAAAAATATGTATAAATAATAATTTTTAAATTCATGCCTCTCTACCATTTTTGAATATTAATGGTAATAAATTGGTAGTTATACAAGTTTAAATGCTCGCATAAACCAACAAGTTGTATTGAGACTTATGGCACTTTACAAGCCCCCCTGACATCCGTCAGCAATTAAATCTGAGTGAGAGTCTCTTGTTTTTTCATTAGAGCCAACTACGGCCAGGAGCACGACTTAGCTACTTCATGCGTCGCATTCGCTTCTACAACCTTTTTTTTTTAAAAGGACAACCCCTTTTTGTAGAAGGGCTTATTCACACACCTCACAGACAGAAGAAGAAAAACCATGCTCTAATCGGGACTCGAATCCACGAAACCAAATAACGGAGAAGAAGAGCTACGTTTATGCCAGGTCACCTTCCGCATAACCAATAGGGATTGAATTTAAATATCATTAATAAAATAAAACGTTTTGTTGCAAAATATACACACATTTTGTTATAACTAGAGCGAAGTAATTTAATGACAATCTTGTTCATATCACTGCGAATATATAAGTTTATTTATAAATTTAAGGGGTATAAAAATTATTTTTGAGCAAAATTGATTTCAAAATTCAATTTCGAAGTATTTAGAAATTTTCTTTAATTGATAACTGATTAGAATTTTAATAAGCATTTTAGATGTAAACGTTGCAAACCTCTAAAATTGGTTTGACCCCCATTTGATACTTCTATGGATAACAATCTGTATTGGAGCACTATAAAAAACACACGAAGACATAGACATTGGATTTCACAACCTTCTACCTTTGTTGATCAAATGGTTAGAAAGAGATATCTATTTATTTCTCAGAGCAATTTAAATCTATTAGATATTTCTTATTTCTTATATTTTCCTAAAAAGGTTTTTAGGAATTTATTATATATTTTGACAATGCCAGGGAATAATTCATTAATAACAAAAATAACCTTAAAATTGTCGGATAATAATTTAAAATTTACTAAAACTCAGTTGCTTTTTCAAGTAAGGAGATCATTTATTCAAGAGAGTCGGTCGAAATTTCATTTTTTTTATCAAAGTTTGCTATAGACTTACATGAACTTGTGCCATTTTTAACTGAACATTTGTTATTTGCTTTCCAGATTAGAAAGGTCTAATTTGATTAATATGAGACACTATGTTGTCAACATTGGCAGGAAATCTGTTAAAAAATCTTTAACTACTCCGAGTTAAAATTTAATTTTGAATGCAAAAAAAGTGTTTGTATAAAATACCAAACTAATTTTTTTCTTATGAAAGTAAACCTAAAATGATTCAATGTAATGTTGAGGCAAAGATAAAAATTTCACAGCCTCTTTTTCGCAAAATTTCAAAAAAATATATAATAAATTTCGATCTTTTTTTGTGATAAAAACTAAGTAAAAAACGATGATAATTACAACGGGGATAAATGTTTAGATGAAGAACATGCAACGAGGGTCAAAGCGATTCCTTCATTGATAGTTTGAAATTTGATCTGCAAAGTTATTCAATAAATTTTAAAAATATATATATGTACCAACACTGTATAAATGAACTGTTATGGTACAATTATCAGTAAGCCAAACTTAATGTTTCTCATTTTAATTTTATTTTTGAAATAAATTAAGACTAACGCTTAGATAATTGTTTTCTTTTCTTTCCCTTTGATACCTATTAGTACAAGATACTGTATGGTATCAGGATGTTTTTTTGATATTCTGAAAATTGGACAATATCGCAATTGGACTATATATTGGACAAGTTCTCAACGTTATTTTAAAAGCGTATATGATAGATGTATATTAGATTTTATCCACTTTGGTTAAGGCTATCAAATCTCCTTTTTCCTCTCAATTTTTGCATGTAGAAGCAGCCATTGATCGTTAAATTGTAAGGGATTCTGAAGTATCATAGTAGGTTTGTTTTGGAAACTAGGC
>JAPMOQ010031793.1:3411846-3465498 GCA_026543055.1 Argiope trifasciata
ATATATATACAAGGTGGCCAGAAATAAAACACCCCTACTCTGACCTCCATGGATATCGAACTACTCAGTGTAAAGGCTCAAAATTTTGTACACATACTATTCAAAATATGGGGAAACGGATTTCACGAAAAAAAAATTAGTTCCTGAAATCACCGATAGGTGGCGCTGCACAACTGGAACTATGATCAAAAGACACAAATAATAATAAAAATTAAAATGTTTATGCGGAATGGAATGCTTCCATGCTTCCTTTTTAATTTTTCTGCCCCTTATGGAAAATAAAAATAGTAAAGAAGCTAGAACTCCCGTTGTAACTGCAATTTCATACTGTAACCAGAAAAATTTGCATAAAGCATGGTTAGAAGCCATGTTCTGGGTATAAAAGAAGTTAAAAGGTGGGGAATGTCATTCTTATTAGTGATGGCTGTCACGCTGCCAGAACGCGCTTTGCTTGTGAAGTTGTTTTACGAGAATAAAGGAAATGCTCCAGCAGCACTTCGAGAGTTTCGCCGACTTAAGGATTTGCGTAAGGGACCATTGCTTCCACAAGCTCTCAGGAGAATGATCGCTCGATTCGAGGAAACTGGACATCTTGGAGTTCAGCCTGGTCGAAGACGCAAACCGGTTCGTTCAGATGTCGTTGAAGATGTTGCCACCGGTATTGTTGAACAGTCAATGGATAATGTTTTAGGCTGCAGTAGTGCACGTGCAGTGTCACGACACTTGGGTGTTCCCTATAGCACAGTGTGGAACGTACTCAGAAAAATGGTGCATTGTTTCCCGTACAAAATCCGCCCTAATCAACAATTGCTGGCCACAGACAGGGAGATGCGACTGACCTTTGCATTGACATTTCTTGCTAGAGTTGAAGTGGATGCATCGTGGCCGTGGCAGATTCTGTGGAGCGATGAGGCCCATTTCCACCTCAGTGGAACAGTGAACACCCATAACTGTCGCATATGGGACACGACAAACCCCCGTACCTTCCAAGAGATTCCACTCCACTCACCGAAAGTTACAGTCTGGTGTGGATTCACAGCCACATTCCTCCTTGGACCGTTCTTTTTCAAAGAGGTTACTTCCAATGGCCTTGAGACATGCACCGTGACGGCCAACAGGTACAAAAGGATGCTCGAAACATTTGTTGTACCCCATTTGCAGCAGCGCCAATGCCTTGACACCATTACTTTTATGCAAGATGGAGCACCTCCACACATTGGACTCCCTGTGCAACAGTTTCTTCGCCAACATTTCACCACTGACAGAATAATCAGTCGCGCGTTTCCGACAACTTGGCCATCTCGTTCACCGGATCTTAATCCGTGTGATTTTTGGCTTTGGGGACACTTAAAAAACCTTGTTTATCGAGAACGTCTGATAACCTTGGCAGATTTGAAAGAGAGTATCAGTCTGCATGTGAGAAGCATCTCAGATTACCAGTTACGATCCGCAGTTGAACAAGCTGTCCACAGACTTCACATTTTACATCTTCAGGAAGGGAACCATATTGAGCAGCATTCCCTGCATCGATAACGTCCTTGTTTCATGTATGCTTGGTACTTTCAAATAAAATGTGTTTAAAACGTGTTTTTGTGTCTTTTCAGCATACGTCCAGTGGTACAGCGCCACCTATCGGTGATTTCTGGAACTAAATTTTTTTTTCGTGAAATCCGTTTCCCCATTTTTTGAATAGTATGTCCACAAATTTTCAAGCCTTTACACTGAGTAGTTCGATATCCAGGGAGGTCAGAGTAGGGGTGTTTTATTTCTGGCCACCCGGTATATATATATGTATATAGGTTGAAAGATAGCGTGTGTATCTCTGATACAATCTTATAAATTATAATTTTTTAAAAGCCAATTATCATTTGGGTAAAAAAAATATGTGTAATTTGTTTAAACAATTTTTAAGAAGTTCTGTAAAAAAATCTGTTATTATAAAACACAAAGGAATATAACTTGACCATTGAATTAGCCTAATGATCTGAAATAAAATAAATGAAATTGCCAATATTGCAATCGTAATATTTATTTGAATTATTCTATCGAAGCTCTAAAAACAATATAAGAATTAAAACCCTAAATGATATTTAGATATAAAAAACAAGAAAGCTTAGAATTAGATTTTTCATTAGAACCACAGACTTGCTTAGATTTGCTTCAATTATAAAATTTTCGTAAAATCCCAAACCTTGTGATTATCTTGTAATTATGATGTCTAAATATATAAAAATGACGCAGCGTTTCTGTACTGTTTCTGGAATGTATAATGAAGCAATAATTTTCAGAAAGCCTATTTTTAAAATCTTTGAATAAAATTTCTGTTAAGGGCAGCCTTTATCTCTGAAACTCAAATAGCAGATTCTCTGAGTTCTATTAAAGTAACCCATTTAAAAACTATAACAAAGAAGCAAAAAGAATGACCAATATGAAGCTTTCGAATATATGTATGGTAAAAAGATACAAAACGAATTAATTAATTTTTTTTTTGTATTCCATTTAGGAAATCCGGCTGGAGGATCATTTTTTAATATTAAGGCATAGTAATGATTAATTTTTTCTTCCTTTCAAGGTACAATAATATCAAGTTCATTTAGGAACTAACAAACCACAACTATACATGAGGCTATTACCTTCTCATTTTGGCACATCGGTAACAAATGTGGAGTTTTCTAAGAATTTTGTAGACATTAAATGACATTTAGAAATCGTGATTTCGATAACTTCAAGGAGAGTAAATACAAATTTGAGACGTCATTTTATGGAAAGTTCTTTGCAGAATCAAGAGTCAAATGGACTTAAAAAATGCCAAAGAAAAGAACTTAACTATTTATTCGCAATTAAAATTCAGTAGCATTTTCTAAATAAATGTACCTTCTAAGACACGAAATCATTGATTCAACTTATGGCATTACTAATTTGATATGGCAAATTTCATAATCGTCACTTCATTCACAATATTTTCACGACATCTAACCGAAAAATGAGCTTTATTTTTCACTGCTTCTGAAAAGTTTCAGATTCAGCCTCCTATAACTGGAAATAAGTATTTATTAAACTTGGAAACACGTAGGAATTAGAATTTAAACGTTAATGAGAAAATAACGTGACATACTCACAATGACATGCATCTCGAGAAATAAGTTAAACACTATTCGAGCAATATGAGAAAGATCGAAAGATACTGATATCATGTTTAGTAACAATTGAAACCATTCGTTTACAGCAGCTACCTCTGTTAAAATTGGGCCTTTTTACTTATTTTATTTCAAATCTGAATATCCATATAACATTATATCATAATCCAATTTGTTGGTTACAATATAGTTAAAGTAGTATTTCATTCATCTCTTAAAATATCCCTGAGAAGTCAATGCTAAAAATATTTAAAAGTATATGGATGTTGTTCGAAAATTGCCAAGTTGTCAGTTTCCTTAATTGGACAAAATTCAATAAAGCCTAAAATATCTTCTAAACACCGTCACATTGCAATTGTTGAGTTCTTGCCTCAATTTGTGGTGTCAAATTAATTTTTGAAATAACTCATTGTTTAAAAATACTCTGGAACTCAGTTTTGTCCTTATTCACTATATATGGTCGTGATTCATTTAATAGTTGTTCAACATTCTTAAGACCCATTCCTTTCGTTTCTAACAGAGATTCAAATCTTAGCTTTATTTGATGAATTACACTAACAAAATTACTCAGAATCCATAAAATCATGCTATCACTAATTCCCGACAATGAGTATTAAAATGCTTATGCAGTAAAACTTTCTATACTAAGTGTCATCTGAAATCACATTCCCTCACCCATAATTTGGAATTAAATAAAACACTCTGAATCCTTTGACTTTGATTGGAAATGTATTAATCCTTTTCAAAAATTATAAATATTTACTAACTAATTTCTGTTGACTAATATTTAATAAATAATAGTCACCAGTTCATGAGAACGTGTTAATGTTGGTTAAATACTCTGAAACTTAAACCAACATTAACAAGTATAATATTTTTTTTTCCTGATGCAATTTAGATTTCGCATCAAATTAGGAAATAATAATTTAAAAAAAACATAAATCATATGATGTACTTAAATTGTATTCTTAGAAATAAGAATGAAAGCATATTAAATTATTTAAAAAAACCTAAAAGTAAAAGAAATAGATTTAAAATATAACTTTTTTCTTCTACTCATGAGCAGCCGACTACACCACATTTCTGAACGAAGCAGTATCAACAGGATTCGTTGTGACCTCCTCTTGTCTTAGCACAATACCTTCATAACACAAGCCGGTTTATCAAACTTACAACCCCTTCGAGGCAAGTAGCTCCCAACCATGAAGTGGTTAACCAATGATATTCCTCCTCATGTCCCCGTACACTTATCATCTTGTTAAACAAGTAACAGGCCATTACTCTGAGAGAATCTTCACGAAGTTCTCAATATTTCTCCAAATTCTCGTTCCACAACAATAGAAATACAAGCAATTCAAAACTTTCAAATATTTAATAAAAACTGAAATTTTTATTATTATGCCCTTTAATGTTTAAGTACCGTCCGATGCCATCGATATTGCACTTAATTAACCATTTTCCACTTTTAGATTCTCTCTTAATGCCGATATTTCCAAGTATTGCAAGTATATGCAATTATTTTTTTGCACTCTTCCAAGTCTTAGGAAATGTGCTGAAATATTCCATAACATGGTTTTATATGGATTATCAGTGATGCAGATTCTATAATAAAATGTCACTGACCGGTAAGCACACAACAGTTTAGTCAACAAGTAAGGGAGGCCAGTAATTGTTGTCCGAAGAACACAGCTTTATCATTATTATTACTATTATTATTATATTATTCATTTAAAATTCATTAATATATTGTTACTATTATTAATTACTATTAATATATTACAACTTAATTATTATTTTTCCTCTTATCCAGTGCGTTTTGAAATACATGTGAAAAGCATCTGATCTAACGAACATAAAGTTAAAATTATTTCATTTATCCGGATCTACATGATTTTAGAATGTGGAAATTCATCATTCCTTTAATTTAAGTTAAAAAACCTCTAACTTCTATAATTCGATACTTGGAAAAAAAAATATCATGAATTCATTAACTACGGATTTTTTTAGAATCCTCTCAATACAGAATGAAATATTTTAAAAAGAAGCGAAATATCAGTTACGTCTTTAAAGAAATGAGATGACGTTGTGCATGTCATTCATATGATAATATATACCTTCATTAAGGAAACTGCATCTGTAAAATATCTCTATCTGATAATATGTATAATTGATTAGTTTTTCCGCTAATGGCTTTATATAAATTCGTCATATTTCAGAAATTCTTCGAAACGTTTCTAAAAAGATAAAAATATTTTCCGATTGTCGTTTCCAGGAAATTATTTTAATACTTATATTTATATACGCCCCACTTACATTTATTGAATAAATTATGTTTTCAGGAAATTTAATTATCTATGAATTCTTTGAATTTGGAAGTATTGTACATTGTTGTTTTTAAAAATATGTCATGATAGTAGAATCAAAAGACTTAAGGAAATAAAATTAGAGCTTCAACGTTTATTTTATTGGGAGTTAATTTTAATGTAGAGAAATAATCTGACCTTTGTGCATTTATTTAAAGTACACAATACAAACTAATGGCAAGCATGTTTTTTTTTTCTCTCTATTCTGCTCTTTAAATATTGCAATGTATCGTAAATAACATTTCCATTAATCAAAAATTAACTTTAGTTCAACGTTTTTGTTTTCAAATAGTAAATCAAATTTAATAATAATAATAACAGCAAAAATAACCGATAGATTGTGGAGAGCTCATCAAATAATATTATCTAAAACGTTTTAGAATTGCACAATTTCTCAGATTATTCTTTTCATTGAAATAAAATAATCTTAAATTCAACGTAGTAGCTGTTATTTTTTATCTGTACTTAAAATAACATAATAATGATATAAAAGTAAAGTATAAAATCATTTATCTTACCAATATGTCTGACTTAGAACTTTTATTTTATTTGAGCTTTTCATTCTCAAGATCATCGGGGTCTTGTATACCTGCCCTCTAGTTTATATGCCTGAAAAAGATAATTCAATATCTTCCAAAAATGATAAAATAGGAATTTAAAGGGTTTTATAGTATAGAAAACCACGCTTAACTGATGATTACGAAGCAAATGCTTGTACGAACGTTATTTCGGGTTCTCAGAAAATTTATGTCCCATAAATCCATGCGAGCAAGCGTCTTCAAGGAACAAAACATGTAATTTAGATATTCAATCAACCAAAGAAACGAAGATTTATCACTGATATCCAAGTATTTATGGCAACTACGCAATTTCATTGAGTGGGTCCCTTTCAGTATTGAAGGAGTAAAAATTTTAATTTTTGCTATAATATTCAGATTTTAAAATAATATATCCATGACCAAGGGTAATATTAAGTAAGTATTTTTTTATTAATAAGCCATGATTTAAATAAACATAATAATTGTTTTGTAAGTCAATCTATTGATAATATATCATTTTCAAAATTACTTTCTGCTGCTCAATAAACTAGTAAAACATACTCTTAATAGCTGGTGCTTTATATTAATAGAATATCATTCATTTGTGCTACGAGACGAAATAATAAAATTAATACATTTATGGTAGAATAAAATTATTTTTTGCAATAATTTCTAAATAAATTTATAAAACTATTATTTTTCATTCTTTAGTCACGCTATTTATTTTCCCTTGTTTACTTAATGCAATTAATCTACTTTAAATAAGTAAATATTAAAAACAATGAATGGTATAAAATGACGGAAAATTCATTGCGAATCGGAAATAACTAAGTATTTTTATTCTAAAGAATCACTTTTACGGTAATTAGAAAGGTGTTCTAAGATTTAAAATTCATGTTCTATTATTTTTCGCACCTTAGTTTGCATACTATTCTTCTTAAAATTATTTTTGTAGAATTATTAAAATATTAATTGTTTACTGAGATTCATTGCATAATAAATTCATTTCTTATAAAATTACAAGAAGCACCAAGAAAAAAATGAATAATAATACATCATAACAATTCTATGTAAAACAATTACTCTATTAAAATGGATCTATGAGGATTTTAATAAATAAGGCAAAACAATTTTGATTTCTAGTCAGGACAAATATTTATTTTTTAAAATTAATTTTAGTGAGCCATTACGAATAATCCATATCGTCACAATTAGTATTTAGAATATACAAACGTCGATTTCAATTTTAATTACTCCTCCATGTGATTTCTTTTTGTACTACGGTGGCAACCATGCATAATATGCTTGGAATCAGTCATTAAGATGTCTTTTCAAGCGACTGGTGTGTATTTGGTGGGCGCGTGTAAATTTTACATTGATTAAATCTTTTTTCAATAAGTTTTATACAGTTTCTTAATTTTGAATAAATTGAAAGTACAAATCGAAAAATGGAAGGCTATATTTAAATATTAATTCAGATTTAATGTTATTGAAGTTAAATAAAATATTCAGCATTATTCAAAAAAAAGTTTTTGAAGTTTTAAAAAGCTTTTGAAATTTTACACATAAAAATATTCCTAGAAAACTTTTATCATAACTTTAACTTTAAAGTCAAAAAACATCTTTCATACCTACACAAATTAATCTTTCTCTAATGGGTTCTGCTATGTGTTCTAATCTTTCTTTTGTGCTGCGACCATTTGTTGCTCGGAACTCCCTGAAAGAGCAATGAGGAACCCTCGATTGGAAGATAAATCGCTGCTTCAAAGACACCATCAATCCTCCGGGCTCTGACAGATTCCACCTATTCTGCCTTCAACAACCACTTCGCAGAGAAAAATGGCCTCAGAGTTAACTTCAAGGGAGAATTTTCAGAGCAGAGAAATGCATCAGATGCTAGAAGAATAAACAGAAGATAAGTAATTCTTACAAGCGAAGTCTATATTTGTTCGTCAGACCAAGTATTATGTGAAATGGCTACTGCGTTAATTGAGAGTTAACAGGAATGTCAGATGTTGGAAATATATATAGTGGTAAGACTTTCGTTTCACGTTGATGTTATCGCCAGAATGAATAATAAATTGTTTGGAGCTATGGCTAGTATATAATGTTGTTATTATTCCTTTATATTTTGTTTGTTTCGTTTCATGAATTTTTAAACAAAGGCATTTTTATAATGTATTTTGCATTCTTTTCTTGAGGTGTCAGAAAATTGAAAATATGTTTGAATATGTGTTTTCAGTGACAGTATTACCTTTTAATGTTTTAGAATTCATTTGTGAACCTAAATCCATCATCGATTAATTTTTATATAGTAAAACATTTGGCAAGTATCACTGAAATTCGATGTGCTATATAAGAATTTTTGGCATTTCAAATTACGACACAAATGAACATACGAAATAATGAAAATAAATTCTATCGAGGATCAAAATGAGGAATTTTTTTATCGAAAATAAAGGTAAAAAATGTATTATGTGTACAATTTCGTAAATAAATAAATTTCACTCTCTAAGGAAAAAAGTTAATAAAGGTTCCTGTTTTATTAAAACATACTATAAATATTTTAAAATTTCAATCTTATTTAAATGTTTTTATCAAATCTTGGATTTTGTAATTTTGTCTTACATTAATAAAGTTTTGAACAAAAATTATTTTCTGTTTTTTTAATAAAAAGTGGAACAACATTTAAGGTAATGTAACAAATTACTTCTTAATTTATTGTTTTTAATGTAATTTGTATTTTGATATCTGTATTTATAATTCCATCCATAATGTAAATTGCTATATGATATGAAATAAATGCTCTCTTAGGCTTCTAATAAAATTCCATTTGCTGAACTATTCAATATATTCAATCAAAGCAACAAATTTATTTGCATTTACCGGAAAAAAACCAAAATATTTAAAAACAATGAAATATAAACAATTTCTGGTACTTAGATTTTCTTTATTACAGAGTAGTGGACCTTTCCATTTTATACGATAGCATAGACAGGAAAATTATAATTACTTAACATTCTAATAATCTTTCTAAAATTATTTTCAAATTAAGTATTAAGAATGCATTCAAAGAATGTATTTTTAATGCTTTCAAAGGAATGCTATTAGGAAATGTGGAATCAATTATAATCAAGAAATATGTGTTTTGTAATAAAAAGTTAAAATATACAGAAAATTGTTTTAAAATGAAAGTTTTAAGTAATTTAAAGAATGCCAGAAACACCAAGAAATATTTCTTTATGTATATCAAAATCAAAAAGTTTATAAATGCGAAAAAACAATAGATTAAATATGAAGAACTGTTAATGTATGTCTCTTATTTTGTCTTCTGAGAAGAAAAAATTTCGAACATGAAAATATCATTTAGAAATTTTAAAAATTATTTTCAATTTCTGATTACAAATAACAAAACTAAAATAACATAGCTGTCATTAAAATCAAATTTAAACAAAAAAAAGCGACTTTTCCTATTCATATTTTAAAATTTATACCATCAGAAAATTCAGTAAAATATTTTAATAAGATCAATTTTATTATTACGAATTTACGATTACGAATTTTAAATATTATTAATTAATTTATTGACATAAAATTGCAGGAAATATATCAGCAGAGTTCCTACATCACCTTATAAATACTGTTTACTTATATATGATGCATGGAAAAGCAAAATAGTTTTGTATTTTAGATATCTATAATTATTTAATGGATTCAGAAGCCTAATTTCTAACCTAAATTCCAGTGTTAACGGGTTGTACGATAGATGCAAGATGACTCATCCGCTCAAAAATGAATAAAACGCAAATATTTTGATTTAATTTGATTCCATGTATTGAATAATAACGTGTATTTAAACGCTGTTAGGATATAACGAAACTATTGATGCTAGCAATAGTATTGGCCCCAATAAATTGCAACCAACATATAATTCAGAAATTGCATAATATTCGAAAAGAAGTCTTTATTTCTGATAGTACAAGATTCAGTTCCTGATACAATTCGTGTTTCTATCGAAATATATTTGATAGGAGCACGAAAAATATTTGAATGAATGATTCTAATTCACTTTCATGTTTTGCGTACTAATGTATCTCAAACTTCTCTACATTAAAGTAAATATCATTAACTCTATCTAATCCATGCTTTTTTTCTTCAGTCTTTTCTTAATAACTATTCTATTGCAGTTAAAATATATTTATCTTTATTATCTTAAATATTAATTATCTTAAGGATTTATTCATTTTAAAAAAAGTTAATATTCCAAAATTGATGCAAGTAATCCAATAACTGGCAATTAATTTTTGAAAAATATTATAAAATAAGCTATGTACTCTGCAATAAGTACAAAAATAGAAATATTGAATGATAATTTTAAAAAGTTTAATTTAGTTTAATTATAATAATAATGTATTTCTAGAGTAACATTAGTGCTATTTTGGATAGAACCCTAAAACTTTGAACAGAGTTCAACGCCTTAATTAGTTAAAAGAGAATTAATGGGAGAGATGGGGATTTCTAAGTTAGGTAGTTCTGAAGTTAGATATTTCTTATTAGTTGCGAGAGAAATATATTTATAATTAGAAAAGTTATATTTAAAACTATCAGTTTGTTGCCTTAATTCTGCCTTCTGGAACCTCATCAGTTTAAATATATGCCAAAATTCTTTGAAAACCAAATTTTATTTATTTGATAGTTAAATTACCTTATCACGACCAGATTATCTATTGCCTTTTTGAAACAATAATTTTGATCCAATAAGCTCTACTTTTCTTACATTAAGAAATGAAACCAAATGTCTTGCTATTTACATCAAAAATCGTCTTTCTGGGCTGACAGGACAGTAAAAAACTTTTCTCTGCTTGCAACACAACAGCGTAAAATAACCGTTGAAAAAAGGAATGAGTATTTTAGCATTGAAGTGCCCTGATATGAAAGTTTTTTTTCTGTAGAATAAAGGAACAAAAAGATCATAAGTGATGTATGATATTAATTAGTAAATAATATCATAATTAGAAAGTGCGATTGAACCCCTTAATTCCAACTATACTATTTCAGTTCAAAATTGGCATCATACAGAAGGACAGCAACTTGACTCTATCCTCTAAATGTTAACACAAAGAAAAAATTATATAAAAATGTTTAAAAAATGATAACGTTGATAATAATATATGAGGGGGAGTAACCAGCTTTTTCTATAAGGAATTACTCTTATTACAGTTGATAAATTAAAAAACTCACGATTAAATTTACAATTATATTTATTTTCACGATTATTTTTTTCTACATTTACACATTTTTAATCTGATGTAAATTTGCTTACTTTATGCTCACTTTGAATAAGAAATTTAATTTTTTATTTTTTATTTTCTTAAAATGAGTTTTTTTGAAAGAACAAAAAAAAAAAAAAGAATCGAGCAAATTTTAAAAGGATCATTCAATTTGCATCTGCCATTTTCCAGCTTGGATTCAGATTTGAGGTGACTCTCTAAGAAGAAAATGGCATTTTTCGACAACAGTGTTCGAAATTATTTTTTGCAAAAATATTTTAATTCAAAAATGTTTCTTCCAAAACCGTTTTTTCATTTTATGTCATCTAGAAGCTGAGGTATATCAGATTAAAAAAGTGAAGTGTATTTAAAAATTAACCGGAAGTCCCAGCTTTCGAACGGAAGTTGTTGTAAAATGCCACTTTTAACGTGTTTTTTTTTCTTTTTTTTTCTTTTTAAAAGGGAAATAATAATTTTGTGATGTTGCTAGTGCATGGCCATAGCTTTTAAACGTCCAATTTTTTAAATTTATTCATGGTATCTGGCAACATTCTCACTCTCTCGATCATCTATCTACATTATAATTATCTTATCGTTTCTAATATAACATTGCGATTTTTTCACTGACATATTTTTTTCTACTTTCTGTTTTAATATCCCATTTAACTTTCCCCACATGAATTATGGACTGTGGTCAGATAACAAGGAATACATATAGATATTTATTCTTTTATGTACTATTTAACTATAAAGCACAAATTAAAGCTTAACTGCCTTTTTTAAAAACAATTATCCCGAAGGAAGACGGTCACTTACTCAATGGTAAGCCAAAAAATGATATGATTTCATTGATGGACTGTTCTAAAGATTTCTGTTGTGTTTTAAAGTACTCTTCAGAAACGCGAAATGTAATTAAATATGAATTTGTGTTTAAGATTTAAATATTAAAATAATGTTGATAATGAATATACTTGCTATGATAATGTATGAATACATTTGCCATGAGATAACTTCGCTGACAAAGAGAAAATCCAGTTTTTTAGATAATACTAATTAAATTGTAAATATACTTTTAAATATTAATTAAAATAACCTAAATCAATAAGAAACTCTGCTTTGAAAGTATATTGGCGGATAATAGGATGTAATATCTGGATGTAATAAATGGATATAATATCTGCCAGTAAAATTCCATCAAAGCGGTATTTTGGAGAGGAAAAAGCCAGAATATTTTTGATAAAATGTTGTCTTTCTCAAACAGTAAAACACTCTATCAATCTGACGGCATATTAACGCATTATAGGTTATCGTAACATTAATATCCTATTTGTTTTGAATTGCTAATCATTCATGAGTTGTCTAAAGAGTGCTGTATTTTGTAATTTAATTTTCTAAGTTATTATTACTATTCCTTTGGAAGAAGAAAGAAAGCTAAAACCAAATAAATAGCACCATCCGCTCCTAAATAGCAATGATTTTACTTTTGCCATTTTTTACCCTGGCTCTCACGTTCCCTTTCTCACTTTTGCCTTGTACAGAGAACTCTTGATTCCAGATATGAAGCAGCTAAAATACTGCACTTGAAGTTTCCCATGAAGTTTTGAAGTGTATTTGGAGGTGTAAAAAAACTTTATACACAAACAATCGGTAAAAGAAGAAAAGCTGTGATTTTCCACTCCATCTCGAGTAGGTATGTGTTTTATTTTGATATTTTATTTCGTTGGATTCAAGTTTTTGATAACGTTTTTTTTTCTTTTTTTTTCTTTTCAATCCTGAACAAATGGAAGAAAATGATTGTGATTGGTCTAGAAGAAGAAATTCGAGCCCTAAATTTTTTATATTGAGCAACTGCTGATAATAAAGGGTTTTATAAGCGATAACAATTAATAAGAAAATATTAAATAGTTATGAAACTTTTTGAAAAAATATGGGTTTTGAATGGAATGCATTTTGCATATCAAACTCAGCAATAATTCTCTTTCGGTGTACCATTTTACATCTAGCGAAACTTTGTACTATTATGTACTGTTTGCTATTTGAAATTTACAATTATATGTATCTTGCTTTATTATGCGAAGGTGTGAACCATTCATTTCCTATCTGAAATTATTCAGCTATCAGTAACTGCCTCATAACTTTTATCGCTAGCAACCTATTAAGTATTATTTTCTTAACATTTATTAATTAAAAAATCCATAAGCAAAATACATCATTGTTTATAGTAGAAAATAACGGAATTTATAATTTTCAGATTTATATACTGCTAATCTTTCATAAATTTAATACAATTCGGCATTTCCTTTTTTTTCTGATATAAATTATTTTATACTTCTAATGGTATTTTTATATATGTAAGCTACTCGCAAAATAGTTAAAATCATGTATATATTATAAGTAAACATATATAGAAGTCAAGGAAGAAAATGTGAAACTTTATGAACCGCTAACGAACGAAGAAGAAAAAATCAACATTATGTTAGATTTAATTAGTAAAATGTTTCTATTTTTCCAAAAAAACTAAGTGCAACAATCTGCACTTGAGGATAAAGCTTGGGAGAAGGAATCATTTGCAAATTTTCAATGCACCAACCATGATCAAAAAATAAATATATATAATTACAATGATCTGTCATGATAATCGTAAATAATTATATTTGAGTGTCTATAGATCTCTGCTTCTGCATGCGTATAAATGCTATAACTCGAATAAAATTAACTAAATTATTGAATTATTTGAATACTTAAATCCCTCAAATGCTCACTTAATGTTAAATAAATTACTTAAATCTATTAAATGTTGTCATGGGACTATAGCTGAAGTTTCAGAGCAAATTTCGGTTTCTTCCATTCGTCAAAAATAAAAAAAAGAGATAAAAACTCATAGGATAGGCACAGTAAAATTGTTAGATTAACACCGCGTATTTCGAAACTGTTGTTCGTCAGATTGCAAGGTATTTGTGTCAAATTTGATGTCTACGCTTTTATCCGGGGGTGGGAGGATAAGAACTTAATTGCAGAACGAGAAAACCTTGCAGAAACTATTCCAAATATTTCAAAATGCTTTATTTACCGTTATATGATTTATACACTTAAGAATGGAATGAACAGTTAATTAAAACATAATTGGATAAATTAAAAATGCAGTAAAATGCGTTATTTATTAGTTGAAAGGAAGAAAAAAAAACAGATTTGATAGTTTTTACATAATCTTGAAAATTATCATAAATAAATCTTATACATTAGCAATCCCTTTAATATCTTACCACTCTGTATTAACTCATTTTTTAAGTCACCAACTTCTGAATTCTCCCTCCCACTATTTCCGACGTCCTGATAACAGGTCACTAAGACTGGAAATACGTGTATTTCCTGCGCTGTTTGCTGGGCACACTGAGATTTTATGAGGCACAGAAATAGAAATAAAGATCTAAAAAAGAAAGAAAAGGAGAAAGGCCTTTTTGCTCCTGTATAAACGACGCGCTGATGCGATAAAAATGGGTGAAAGGAGGCTTTTTTCTCTGAGAAAATGCTGTGCAAGGAATTCCCAGAGGGGAAACGGCGCACACCTCAGTCTTGGTTAGGAAGTGCAATAATTCTGTGGAATGGCCCTCGTTTCAAATCTTATTTTACTTCCGTTTTGTGCTATTTCTAGTTGCTTTCTTGCCTTATTGGCTATCGAAGCTGCTTTTAGTTCCTCGGTCTTGTTTTCTTAACGCTGTTTGTCATATCTTTCATCGATATTTACAGAATACAAGCTCTAGGATACTTTTAAGGGAATAGGTAACATACTATGCTCACCACCATTCTTAAGATTTTCAATGGGAATTATCGTTTCGTTGTAAGCTGTTTCAAAAGCATTAAGGGAAACAATAAAATGAAAACGCAAAAGTGTCAGCAGATTTTATTAAATCAGTTTATAATTTACGTTATAAAAGTTAATGAATAAAATAGCAGTTTCAATATTAAAATTATTTAAAAACATAAATGGAGTCAATAAAGTGGAAATACCAATTCAAG
This sequence comes from Argiope trifasciata, assembly GCA_026543055.1. Lineage (NCBI taxonomy): Eukaryota > Metazoa > Arthropoda > Arachnida > Araneae > Araneidae > Argiope > Argiope trifasciata. The sequence goes on from JAPMOQ010031793.1 coordinate 3,427,173, forward strand.
ATAACTTTGACAATTCAACTTATAATTTAGTTTATTCGTTTTATAAAAATGTATTAAGAAAATAGTTGTTTCAATTCATTTAGAAAAAGTAATTGAAAATATATCTCAACATGTTAAGTATCCATTTAGTGCGATAATTTTTACTTTTAATACGCTTTAAAAAATAACATTAATTGAATTTTTTTAATGTAGAAAAATTTTCAAATCTTCTTAGATTAAAATAACATTTAATAGTGAATGAGTAGATCAACCCCATATACATTAATTTAATTTACTAGTTTTGTCATGAAATAGGTTTCAGTAAATTTTCAAATTTTACTTTCTTGTATACTTAGTACACAGAAAGCTTTGTAATCATTAAAAAATTCGAAATCTAAATTTTTACGGTTCTTTACATTTGAGACCTCCTTGATTTCTAAATACACTTTTTTGAAAACTTTAATCTGTATGTTTCTGACAAAAAAAAACAAACTAGGAAACGCTTTGAAATAGAGCGTTGCAATTTAGTATGAGGTCTTTATACCAAATTTGCACGCATCGATCAAATTTTAAAATTTGTACGGAGAAATTCTGTCTGACCAGCTGTTTCAATATAAGTTAACATGACAATAAGAAAACGAAAAGAATTATGCAGATAAAATTCGGTTCGCAGATTTAGCATTTATAGTGTAAACACCTATCAAGCCCTATAAGTTTCGAGTCATTCCTAAATTTAGATTAACTGACAGTCGGTTTGTACTTTAAGAAGCATGTAATTAGTCAAAATTCAGAAAGACATTTTAAGGTGAAATAATTTTAATACATGAAAATTTCGGATTTTCGTGAGTACAAGTACAGTTTAGTGTAGAAGTTTTGTTTCAATAGGTTGAGAAAAACATGTTTAAAGCACTACGCTCAACACCATTGATACAATGAATTACTAAATTCATACCAAAAGTAAAACTTTCGTAGCTATTGTATTCCAATGCCATGCCAGTCGTTCTCTGGCCAAATAAATTTATTAGAATTTAGAAAATTTTGGGTGAACTATTAACTATAGCTATCTTAAGTTATATCAATTCTTTTTATCTTTTACAAACCTCACATTATCCAAAATGCCAAATATTATTGTTAAAACTGTTATGATGTTGTACAGTATTCAGAATAACATATAATCTTATGGAATCCAGAATATCGAATAACTGCCCTAAAAGGGAGCTTCTCTTACTATCAGTTAGAATTTTCATATGTCAAAAAAACAATTTTTTAATTGTTTTATAGAATTTTTTTATCATCAACTTATTAATTAATAACACTATTGTGGAATATTTTAATAGTTATTATCATTGTTAAAATATTCCACAATTTAATATATTCCACTGTGGAAATACAGTTCTATTAGCTTGATCACTGAAATTTAAATTCTAAGAGAAGAAAAGTAGTTTAAATAAATTGCAGTAATAAATTTAATGCATAAAATTTCATAGCTCCAGAAAATGAAGTTAAACAGATATTAGTTGTGCCTTCTCATCTAGTCTAGTTACATAAAATTATTTAGGGAATATATTCTATCATTGTATGTTTAATATCCCCTTATAGACGTTAAAAAATATTGGATTTAATTTTTTTCTTACAATAATCATTATTGAGGTTAAGAAAAATCCTAAAATTTAGCTATAAATATCTTTAAGTCTCATGTTATAAAGTGTTTATTTTGAGAACTATGTGTGTACTTATTTAAATGACTTGTACCTTTATGAGGCTTACATTTCATTTCTGATTATTTTTGTTTCGGTTATTGTTATTAGCATTGACATTCATTGTCAACTTAGTTAAATAAAACACGATTAGCTCACAATAATATAATATATTTTTTGTTCAGAGAAATAAAAGCATGCTCGTTAAATTTTCATTAGATTACAATCTGTGATAATTTATTGAGTTGCCATAAATCATTTTATCTTATTCTAAAAATTATTTTATGCGTCATTAGCTATGCAATATTTTAAAACTGAATTGAGTTGTAAAGTAGTAAATATTTTAAGTAGAAAATATTTTAATTACTTTTAAGTAGAAAATATTTTAATTACTATTTTTAAACTATCTACTAGAATGTCTAAATATCTACACAAAAAGAAAACAAATGTCTACACGATAAGTGCCTATGGTCAAATAAAATTATACATTTATTCCACTGTTTCATTTGAAAAAGATCCTTTACTCTTATGTAGATATAATTGCGTCAGTAATAATGTTTTTATCTTTACTTTCCTTAAAGGTTTTAGGAGAAAAAAACTTCTCTTAAAAGTGCGGCTAATGAAGTTGCAACATTGTTACATTAATGAATTCTCACGCATTTTGTACTTAATCTGAGAAAAGTGTAATTTTTCGAGCTTTGTGTGAGATATATATCTTTAGGTGATCCAATTACACGGGCATTATAAAAAGGAATATGAAAAAAAAACTATATGTAAAGGTCCTAGTTTGCATTTCTCCTTAACTACTGTAGCATAAGAGTAAAAAAAAATCACAGAAATGTATCTTTTCAAACATACAAAAGGGGAAGGGCATAGTAAGCTTTACAACATTAAGGGATTTTACATTATATTTTGCCTAACGGTATCCTAAATTTTTAGTTTCTTGTGTATATAAACTTTTAGATATTTTAAAATTATGTACTTATTTTACTTTGAAATTAACGTTATATGGCTTTTAGATTTAAAGTCGGATATATTTAGATTTATTGCTGGAAAAAAACAACTTCCATATTTTACTTGAATCCGTAACTGCAAAATTTTACTTAAACTTCTTTCATCTTGAAGTTGACTAATTCTTGAATACTTCTCATTCTCGTATACAGCATTCCAACCCACCACCACTTAATGTAGTAGTATCAACATGATTTGTTGTGGTCAACTGTTGTTTAAGAATTGTCCAACTTTTAGATATTTTAAAATTATGTGCTTATTTTACTTTGAAATTAACGTTATATAGCTTTTAGATTTAAAGTCGGATATATTTAGATTTATTGCTGGAAAAAAACAACTTCCATATTTTACTTGAATCCGTAACTGCAAAATTTTACTTAAACCTCTTTCATCTTGAAGTTGACTAATTCTTGAATACTTCTCATTCTCGTATACAGCATTCCAACCCACCACCATTTAATGTAGTGGTATCAACATGATTTGTTGTGGTCAACTATTGTTTAAGTATTGTCCAACCTTATATTGACCGAACCGTCAAACTAACATTTTTTTCGAGTTAGTTAAACTGTCCTTCATCCCTATTTTGAAATTATCTGGTATTTTCAGTCCGTACTTAAATAATTATTTACAGTCTTCAGGTGTTCTCTTAACTCTGAGATTTAATACATTCTATTAGACAGTGGTAAACCATGCCGAATTCTTCACAAATGTATTTATTTTTCTTCTTTCTTTCAAAACTTTGGAAATATGCAGGAAATCTCCCATGCCCAGATATAATTTGGATTATCAATGGATGGTATCTTATTTTTATTTTCAGATTAAGAATAAAATAGGAAGTTGCTCTTCCTTTTTTGGACATATACCATCTGTAAAACTATTGCAGTTTAACTTTCACTCTCAATTCTATTTTGAAGACCAGTTGATTTAATTCTTGAATACTATGATATTTTTTAAATTATTGATGTTTTATTCAGTATTGCTACAATTTCTATTAAGTAAACTCATTTTTATTTAGAATAGCATCTATAGAATCAAAGCGTTAAGTTAACGATCAAATGTTGATCATCTTTTAGTGCGAATTCCTTTATGTGTTCTTTTCTACAGCACAAAAATCAAGTTCGACTATACGTGATTTATAAGTAGATAGGACAGATCACAGGAATTATTAAATAAGCAGAAATTAGAAAATGTTCTTTATATTTTTAGATTCTCTATTACCTTTATAAAACTTCTCTAGGATTTTCAGGCTCAGAGAAAAAATATTTTGTTAAAAAATTTTACATAAACACTATGTTTTATTCCAATTGTAAATGTATCTTTTCCATAGCAATTCTTGTTTAATACCGTAATACAATTTTGCAATATCTATTTTTTACATCAATCATCTCTTTACGCATCTTATTAGAATTCTTTATACCAAACAATTTTAAATGATTGCAAATTCTATCAAGCATTATTTTAAATTATTACTTGCTCAATAAATATCGATTTTTCTAATTTGTTCAACTATGTTCAAGGTTGGATTGGATAAATTTGCTAACAGTCCAATTGTTAAGGGTGGATATTATTTTGCAACAACTCTAAAAATACAGGGCATCGTAAGATATGCGGCTGACTATAAATTCTCTAGATGTATTGAATTTCATCAATTTAACAGTACACGATGTTGAACAACGGATCTTTTGGTTTTCCTTATGACTTTAAATACATATAGATAGTTACCTAAACAAGAGATTGGCGCAATTAAGTAACTTAATCACTTTCGATTTAATAATATTTTTATATTACGATAAGTAAAATAACAAACTATTTTTAACAAGAATGATGATGACGAAGCATCCATTTTACAAACATGCGTTTTATTGGGTTGTTCGGAAAGTCATTTCGTATTTTTTTGTCAAAATGAAAAGAAATTTTAGTTTAATGAATAAATTATTTATTAAATTATAAAATTGCCATTCCGGTCTAATATCTTTTGCCATATTTTTGGTAATAACATGATTACACGCTCATAAAAGTTTTGGTCTTTGCTGTAAAAAAAAACTGATCGAGGTGGTTTTTGGCCTCCTCATTTGAAGGAAAAATTTTGCAAATCAGTTCTGGTACTGATGTACTGTTAACACATCTTCTCCACACATATTGGCTAATTTATTTCTGGCTTGAACAGCATTTTTACCTTTTATAGCAAAAAAGAAAAAAAATGACGAAAATGCTGTTTATTGCTCCCCATATTTAAAAGGGCACCATCCAAAAACTACTGCGAAGAATCAGCTGCACTTTTTCACACTCAAGCCTTGCTATATCAGCTCTTAAAACATAAAATGATTTTGCGGTTTAAGTATGAAATTGGGTGCGAAAAATGCAATTAAATCCTTTGTCAGGAAAAAACGAAATTACTTTCCGAAGAACCTAATAGAAATATTAAAAATAATTAGGAACCTTAAAACAGGATAATGTCAAAAAATCCGATAATTTACTGATTTATGGCACAATCTTTCAACATTTGGATTTGTTTAAAATATAAAATATGCATTGTTCAAGGGTTTTCTGAAATTATATCATGCGTTTCTATTAGAAAAAGCCAATTTTTATTGTTTAATTTATTTCATTTTTTAAATCTCTCAAATACTTAGAAGGGATTCGATTTAAAACATTAACCGTATTTCCTTATTTCCTGTCAGATTAAACTTTGGATCAGAATGTAATAGACCCTTTTCATTTAGTTGGCATTTGTTTGAAGGAAATTATTACGCTTGCATTATACTCCTAGTACTTAATTCCAGAGTGCAATTAACAGAGCTTGTACAGATATCTTACAAGCATCCGCTATTCGTATATTTAGGAAATATATAGTTTCAAGAAACTTGTTCAAATGGAAATAAATCCCTAACTATATCTGATGATGTCACAATTTATTATATAATATATACCTGATTTTACCCAAATTCTGACCATAAATTGATCAGGATTTGGGAAGAGTATGTTTCCAAGAAATTAATCTCGCATCTAGTAATTTTCCAAAGATTAATGGCGAATTCAGTAGGGGATATTAAATATCCTGTAATACCTATTAATAAATCTGCGTGCATTGAAAATTGATTGTAAAAATATATTATGAAAAATTATATTACTTTTTTTTCCTTCTTGGAGCTGATATTGCAACTGGAAATATACATCCACTATATGATGATGTATGGTTTTTAGGGTGAACATTATGACGGTTATTTTATATTATACTTGAGTTTTTGTTACGTATATTTAAGTGTTAATCCTTGCCATTTCCGGATTTGAATAAATGTATTATCTTTAACCTATGGCTAATTTAAGTTTGAAACATATAAGCTTTAGAAGGGAAAAGTGCGGTATCGCAGACACCTAAAGATGTAATTTCGGACATGAAAAAATAATGCGGTCTCATATACTGGAAGCCACAATTAAGTCAAAATTTTCACCTCCCGGTTTAGGGATTAATTAAGGCTGGTTGAAACCTTAATAAATATTTGTAGAAAATGAATTCTAAGAAAAATTTCAAAAAAATAGCAATAATCTGTTAACGATTGCAATCTATTTACAATTGAAAATATAAAGAATGCAACACTGCAATGTTTCCAACTCATTGTTTTAAATTAATCATTGATTTTTCTTTTAAATGAGGATTTTTAATTTCGTCTCATTGCAGGACAAGACTTCGTGTTAACATTGAATATTGACCTTTAAAAGATTGAAAATTGTACAGAGTGTAAGTGCTTTTTTCAGAATGCATGAATGGAATAAATATTGAGGAATTTTAATTCCTAAAAATTTTTTATTATTTAATATCTTTATTGTAGTTGCTTAATATAGTGTCCAATATATAGATTTATTTTTACCCTTTGTTATGCTGAGTTCTTTCATATGCTATTGGGGGTGTTATGTTGTTGTAGCAAATTTTCCATTTCTGGAATAAAAAAGTTAAAATGTCAAACTAATGATAATGACCCACATTGTAGGCACTCCTGATGCACATCAGATCTATTGAGTCAGCGTGCCATTCTTATGAATTAAATAGTGACTCGAAAGATGTCAACAGCTCATGTAAGCTAACATTCATCAATTTCAGAATTCATTTCTCTTCTCATATTTTTTATAAGATTCGAAATCTTCCCTCATAGTTTTAAGTTTTTCACTTAAAATTACAATTATTTAGTTGCTAGGACGGCATTGAAAAGTATATATATTGCTATATTGTACATGTTTCTTTATAGATTATTTTAAATTTTGTTTATGTATTTAGATTTAAGGAAATACCATGATTTTCATAGTTGTATTTACATTTATTTTATTGCAATATTACATCTTTAGATGCTGTTTCACAAATTCTAATTCCCATTGAATTTTTTTACAAAACATCTCTTAAATTAAAATGAAATTTACATTAATTTTTCAAATTATGTGCAGTATTTTCTTTTTCATATTCTGCAGTTTCTGTACTAGAAAATAAGTCATTTATATATTTTGAAAATTTTTAATAGTTCCATTAATTATTAAGCTATAATTACATATTTCCTTTCTAAAAAATTAAGCAAAATATTTTATAAATCTCCAAAATAGAAGATTTTTACTTTAAAGGAGGATTTCTCAACCTTTTAGTATTCACCTCCCAATTTTCAATCACAATTGTCATCGCGCCCCGAACTTTCCCACGCATACAATAAAATGTATACAATAATAATATATTTTGAGTATTTTGGAGCTAAACCTACACTACAACCTTAATTTTCAAATTTACAAATTACCAAGAATACGGAAATTTATTGACATTTTGCAACACCGATCCTCAGCATTGAAAAAATAAGAATCCTACGCCTTTTTATTTCCTCTTGCGTCCCGCCATGTCGGGCATTCTCACGGTTTCGATTTGTCTGGAATTTGTTTGGTCAGCTTAAAAGTTAAGTTAGCAGATGTGAACAAATGTTTTCTCATAGGGAAAAGGAGGAAGTTCTATGACGCCAGTTTCAATTTCAGACAATCTCATTCGAGTCGATCCTTTTATCGCTATTGAATCTATTCTGAATGCGTATGTTATATATATTTTCATGTAATTGCAATTCACCGTATTAAATATTCACGGTAGTAGAATTACGCAGAATCAAGGATAAATTTTTAAGCAGGCATAAGCGAGCATTAGACGATAGACAAGCATCAAAAAGTACACAGACGAGCTTGGTTCCGAAAATAAAATCAAGAAAATATTCTCAAGAATACTTAAATTTTGGGTTCACTAGTACTGAAGTAAATGAAGAAGAAAGGACCCTGTGTATCATTTACTCAAACATGTTGGCGGCAGACAGCATGATACCTAATAAACTTAAACGACATTTGGAAGCGCTTCATAGTGAGTACGTAAACAAACTCAGAGAATTATTCAAATTAAAATTAAAATCATATGAAAAGCAAAAATCATTTTCTAAAAAAACTTTGTCTGTGAATGAAAAAGCTTTAATTGCCTCTTACAAAATTTCACATAAAATAGCCAGATGTAAAAAGCCTCATACCATTGGTGAAGAGCTTATTTTGACAGCCGCAATTGAGATTGTAGAAATTATGTTTGGAGATAATTTTGCAAAACAATTGAAGTCTATACCTCTTTCAAATGATACTGTTGCCCCTCGAATTGCTGATATAGCTGAAAATGTAGATTGTCAGCTTTTGTCGAAGTTACGCGACAAATTGTTTTCAATACAACTCGATGAGGCAACAGATAGTAATAAAGATGCTCATTCCATCGCCTATGTTAGATTTTGTGATGATTTGTCAGTAGTAGAAGATATACTTTTCTCCAAACCAATAGAACTCAAATCAACAGCAATCGCATTATTTGCTATCTTAAATGATTTTATGAACGAGGCAAACATAGAATGGAAAAAGTGCGTCGGAATATGCACCGATGGTGCTCGTTCTATGTCTGGAAGATTCCAAGGTATTCAAGCACTTGTGAAACAAAAATCGCCACACTGCGTCTGGACACTTTGCATGATCCACAGAGAAGCTTTGGCTTCCAAAGAAATGAGTCATGGTTTGAATATTGAGTTAACTACTGTTGTAACCTTAGTAAATTATATAAAAATGAGACCCCTGTAATCAAGAATCTTTTTCGCACTTTGTACAGACATGGGTGCAGTACATTCAGCGTTACTATTTTATTGCGAGGCCAGATGGTTATCACGATTGAAATCTTTGCAACGTGTTTATGAATTAAGAGAAGAAAACGCCTTTTTCCTAGAAGAGGAAAACAGACCGGAACTTGAGAATTTTCGCGATAGTTTATTTGCGATGAAATTGAGCTACATGCTCGACATATTCGAGAAATTAAGTAACTTGAATCTTCAACTGCAAGGAGTAAATACACATATATTGAATACGATTGATAAAGTTAATGCTTTTTGTTGGAAATTGGAATTGTGGAGCAAAATTTTAAAGCAAGAAAACTTAATACTGTTTGCAAATTTGAATGATTGTATTGAAACTTACAAGGCTGAAGAACAACATGTAAAAGTTGTTTTTGTAACTATTGAAAATCATTTAGCAATACTATCGAAGAATTTTAAAAAGTACTTTCTTGCTGACGACAAACTGATATTAAGTTACAAGTGGGTGAGGGATCCATTTCAAAATATTCCCAAAGGACTCTCAATTGAAGAGGAAGAAACCTTCATAGACTTCACGGCAAGCGGCGAAACCAAAAGACAATTTAGTAATAAATCACTGTTTGAAATTTGGTCAGAAGAGGATGATGAGTTTTCTGCTCTAAAAACAAGGGCATTTCGCATTCTACTACCATTTTCAACATCCTACCTTTGTGAAACTGGATTTTCTGTGGTGACTTCTTTGAAGACAAGATATATATCTCAGCTAAATGTAGAAAAAGAACTGAGAGGGTCTATTTCTAATATCAAACCCTCCTTCGAAAAACTTTGCTCTGCAAGACAGACCCAAGGAAGTAACTAATAATTATTAAATTTGTTTTTAATTTAGTAAGTTGTTTTAATTTAATAAGTTAATTATCAAATATGTCGAAATGTATTTTGTTTTGTAAGTGTGTGTGTTCTTTCCTTTCAATGACTTAATCAATTTTTTTAATAACATTTTCTCTTGCATATGCTCGCCCCCCCATTGTGCTCGCGCCCCCCTACAGGGGCGCTCCCACAGGTTGAGAATCACTGCTTTAAACCTTTTTTTAGGTGGAAGAAAGACATTTTTAAAATACTTTTTCCTCTTAATGGTTTCATAGATGTTTTTTCAATATTTTTGATGCAAAATATCAAAACTGTAACCATTTTACCGTGTTTTCAAACATTACTACAGAACGGTGTACATAAGACAGAACCATGTGACTTTGTCTATACAATAACGATACTAGATGAATAGGTAGATCTACCAATTGCAGGAACAGTCCTTAAACTATGTGCAACTTCAGAGCAGGTTGTATATTTTAATATGTACTAAAAGTGTATTCAACTTAATAAATTTCATTTAATTTGTTTGACCTCCTTATAATTACACCATTCTAAAATTTTCATTTAATCTCCTTTGTTTTCGGTTTCTATCAATAGCAAATGCTTTCCAGTTTTCAATCATCCATCTCTATGCACAGCAAAATAAATTCTGACTCTAAATCTTTATGCTTTGCAGATTTTCGATTTCCTGCATACCTATTTATCAAGATATAAAACAGAGAGAACATTTACTCTTTCTTTACAGCTAGTCCTTTTTTTTATTTATTTCTTCATCTAATATAGAAACTTTCTATGTTTTACTGCGAACCTTTAGATGAAACTGAATCCTATTTAGCTGCATGTTCTTTGTGTAATTATAACTAATGATTCCCATCTTCAGGCCAAGGAACTAATTTGTGTATCATTAGACAAATGATCGTTCCTAATGAAACATTAAATGCAGATCTCTAAGTATTCTTCTGGTCCTGTAAAATCGAATGTTTCCGATTACTCTTGTTTGCTAAGTGTGGCTGATTGATTTCGTTTTAGTGTTATTAATGCTAAATAGAATAGATTATTTTCGGGATATAGCAACTAAGGAAACTTTGTACATTTCATTTTGTGTTGCTAATATGACTTTCTAGAAGGTGCGATTTGATTCTATACCTGAACTTGACTATGTATAAATAACAAATTTGTACTTAGTAAAATTCCAAGAAGAACACAGAAATTTGTTCATTGAGTAAGTTTTTTTCTCAAATTTCGTATAAGTACGATAAGGTCTCATAAATTGTTACATTATTGATGTCCTACAAAATAAGCAACATGAATTATGAGTGTCTTTTTTAGAAAAACCTGGCAAACATTTAAGGAAATATTCCATATTATATTGCGCATACAATATTTTGACAATTTTATAAGCATAATATAATTTTTAACACATTAAAATATATATTTTTAAAGAATTTTGTTTAAGTAAAATTGAAAATATTTTAATCACTTTTTAAAGTGAAATTTAACACTGGGAAAAGTCTATTTGGCCGCAAAGTCAAGAACTTATAAAATATATTATAGGCTTTTTATAAAATGATAAATAGGAAATATTTAGAAAATTGTTTTAAGTAATAGAATTGCTTATTGTATTCTCTCATATTACGAACGATATGAAAGCTCGTAGTTTACAAAAATTTAAGTATTGGAATCAATGCTGAATTTTGTTGAATTCAATGTTTGCACCAAATCAATTTCGAAAACCCTTTCTAAAAGCGAGTCGCTTTTAGGGACTATTTGATATGTCAAGATTAATGTTTGCTGAAACTTGGAAATCAGAGTTTTATATAATTTACTCACGGTGGTTTTGTCATACAATTTATTAAAACTTCAAGATTTTAAAGAACATAATGTATGTATTACTATTTAAAAGGACAAAATACAACTAAACAAACATTTGAGACATAAAATGATACAGAGCGTGAGCTGTGCGTCTTACAGTTTCAAAGCAGAACTCTCGTCTCCCATAATTGCAGTTAAGCACAATGTGATTATTCCTGCGACATGACAATATGGCGCCAAATAGGATTTGATCTGAGAGCAGAGATTTTAAGCAATGTGGGGAAAGGCAACGGCCAGCATTAATGTAAAATGTATTTATCAATATTTAAAACGGCAAATCATAACTAAACAAACATGTAACACTTAAAAAGATGCAGAGCATACGTCTTACAATATTATAATTTTAATTAGCTTTAAACTTTCGGCCCATCTTTCATTTTTCAATGCATTTCAGTATTTTTTTATCTATATCATTATAAATCTAATTATATCTCAGAAAAGGGGAATAATGTTAGAAATGGTGAAAATCTTTCCATTTCTCTATTCTGAATTAAATCTTCACTGAAAGCATACCTAAAAAATTATAAAAACATGACATACATTGAGGTCTACTTATTATAATATTAATAGAGAAGTAAATAACGCATATATTATTGTTCTTTCTTTATTTCCATCAATGTTTAAAATATCACAAGATTAAATATTTGATGAAAGTACGAATCTGGTTTGAATTTCATCAACAAAATAAAAATATTGATACAAAATATGCTTTAAAATATTTTTAAAGTTAAATAAGTTTCAACAAAAACTTTTACAGTAGTTAAATCACATTTCATGCTAAAGTTCATAATATAATCGATATATAATTTTTAAAATTTATTATCAACAAAAATATAATTTTTTAACGTTACAATAATCAAAAATACAATTTTTGAACTTAAATTTGTAGTGGAGGATACTATCTATTAATATATAAAACATATCAAACATAAATTAATTAATTAAATTTTCCGATAATTTCTGTTTGGTCACCAAAATCGGCAAATCCGTCGCCAAGCTCATAATAATATCGATCATAAATAATATAAGAAGATAGCAGGTGTTTAATTTTAATTTTTTATACATTACTTGTTTGATTAACTTTCTAAATATTTAGTTAAAAATAAAGAGATAGTTCAGGCACAACAATATGTTAATATTCTAACACATCAACAATTAGTTCACTTCGTAATAAAACAAAGGAAATATTTTCTATTTTTAGACATGTGCATTTTTGTGAAACTCCGAAAAGATGAATAATGAACATTTATGAAAGTTAAATTCTTATTATTAAATGACAAAGTCCTTTAGAATCAAGAAATTATAAATATTAAAAAGCTAATCCCTTTTGTTATTTTGTTTGAATCAGAGTCTTAACTTATGTAAATACCTTTACTTATTAAAAAATTACTATTTACAGCCTTCAGAATACAAGAATTAATTAATAAGAATTCACGAAAGCTGAAAAAACTAAATCATTTTCTCTGATGTAAGCAACAGTTCCTTTACAGTCGGAGAGCTGTTGATAACTTAGTGATGGTACAATGACAGTTAATTAACGGCTGTCTTCAGGAGATTACATTCTTCATAAAAAGCTCATTATTTTCAGATTATTTGGATTTCGATGGCTGACGATGAGGAATTCTTTACGAATTAAATTTAATGAAATTTCTCATGATGCTGACCAGAAAAAAATTCTTTTTAATTATGTATATTATTAGCTCGGTTTTGTAACTATTTCTTACCTTTTAAAGACTTTTTCCTTCTCATCATTTTCGAGAAAAAGGTTGCTTCGTTACGTAGAATTTTAATTATAATATACCTGAATGAAAGAAACGTAAATCATGAAAGTTTAGATATATTTTTTTTTCTTACTGGTGACTTTTGGTTATGATTAAGATAATGACTTGCCTTCTCTCTTTTAATTGGTACCTTTAAATAATTAAATTTAGATTCAGGTAATAATCTTTTCAATGTTTTAATTAAAATAGTTAATATATAATATTAACGAAAATAGTTATTTTACTCAATAGATACGTATAGCGTTGAGTAAATATTACATATATTGACGAAAAATAGAATAGTGATTAACAGCAACATAAAAGAAAAAAAATGAGTTTGGGAAAATGAAAAAAAGAACTTCATAAAGAAAAGAAAGTCATACTTCAAAATGCAGCTGAGGCCTACATTAAGAGCAATATTAGCAGACAAAACCAATAAAATCATTCAGATCGTGTCACTATCAGTACTCTAAAGAAATGAATTGATGCGAAGTTTGGTTTGATTATTTTGATAATAATATTTTTAAATCTTCTTTCGGAAATCATGAAAATGTATTCAGTACTTATATTTTCTTATTTGTGATTTTTGAATAGTTATTTCAATTATATAATGAAAATAGTCAATATAGTATACTTACCGAAATTGTCATCTTACTTACTATAATCATATAGCGTAAAATGAAGATTAAATATTTTTCTGGAAAACTGAATGATGAGTGTAATGTAACATAGAATGAAACCTTTTTAAAATAGGAAACGATGCTTTCTTTCCAAAGGAAAAAATAAACCGAAACATCAAAACACAGGGAGGGTAATAAAAGAAAGCAGTAAAAAAATCAACTGCACAGTGTATTTCGCTTCATTGCCAAAATTTAAAAGAGAGAATAGGTATAATAACGATTTCCTTTCACTTATATAGTCTCCTTATCATGGAAACTAATATTCTAGAATTTCTCTTGATACATGATTCTAATCATCCTAATTTTTGTAAATTAAGGAATATTAATTTTTGTTGCCAAGTTCATTTGCTTCGTTTCTAAATAATCATAGAGCTTTTTTTAATTCATTCAGTACCTGCTATGAATATGTATAAATCTCCGTTACTGCCTATGAGACAAATTACTCGGGGAAATAATATTGCGTATTTATAATAATATAATGAATGGAATGCGATGTACTTCAAGATTTGTTTCATAAGAAAAATATGAAACAGCGATAAGAAAATGTATCTATAAGAAATTACTTGCTATGAACTGTAAAAAAGTATCTTTATTTGTGTGAATTAATTTTTTTCCAAATCATTTTATTGAAAAAAATTGTCAGCATTAATAAAAAAAATACTAAAAAATATACTTTGTACCTTTTAGGAATATAAATGAAGATCATAAAGTAAAAAATTATGAACTCAAGTATAACTTCTGCCTAAATTCATTTCTTATAAATTATATTTATTTTCTTGTTTGTAAATTAAAGAAATTATTTTTTTTTAAATAAATTTACTTTTATTTTAACTATAAACAGATAATTTGAGAACTTTTTTCATGAACTATATATTTCAGTTTAATAATAAACTGCAAATCATGTCTTTTAAATCAAATCTGAGAATTATGGGTATATAGGAATGGTTTTAAACGAAAATATTCACATTACTCTTAAATTTTAAAAAAATATTTATAAAACCCCAAAAATACCCTAATTCAGTAAATTTCTGAGTACATGATATTTCAATCTTAGAAAGAAAAAAAATATGGATTACACATTTTTAGGTTTTTCTGTCTGTCATACGAAAGCTGAGATAAAATTGCGCACGACAAAACGCCAGTAAAAATGTTGAAAGATCAGGAAAAAAGTGTCAGAAGAAGTCCTTGCATAATGATAATCTACTTTTAATAATATTTTAATATTTAAAAAAATATTTTTCTATATATAATGCAGCTGTATTTATAAAGACGTTTTTCTAATGCTTCCATTTCATTCTCCATGCTTAAAATAACAGCACAGTTTAAGGTAGATCTTTATACCGCAAAAGATAAATGAAGATAAGTTTCTAAGTTGTTAAATACAAACTAAAACATTTTTATCTAGAACATCACTTCACACTTCGACCTTTTAAACGTTAAGAAGAAAAAAGCTATTAGGAAGCTAAATGTAAAAGTAAATGGGTAAACGGTAAAATTTTCGTCGATGGTGAAAGTTCAAACAACAATGTTAACGGTCTTGTATTGCTCTTTCAGAGTACCAGAAAAACGATTGCAATCGATAACAAAGAATAGAAGCAAATGATAGTTAAACGTTTTTTTCTAACTTTTAGAAGTAAATCCTGCAATTTTCACAGCTTACAAAATAAAAGCTTTGAGAGAAGACTTTTTTTCCTTGGTTATTTTTGGCAAAGGAGTTTCACTGTGCATTCCTCCCCCATTTCATCGACTCAATAATTCTTTGAAGTTATTGAGTTATTGAAGTTAAAAATATCTACGCAAAGGAAAACGAATTTCGTTTTATAGATTTAATATCATACAAACACTCCATATAATATAATAATATATTTCATACTAATTGCTACCCTGGCGCGTTGCTGCCTCATAAGAAGTAATTTCCCAATAGCATTTGAAATGTAAAATTGTTGTTTTGTTTAATTAAGAATGACAGATTGAATTATGTATTTTCTTATATTCAATAAATTCATTCATTCATCGAATATCAATTATATATTAAGAAGAAGTGAATTCATTATTATTATTTTTTTTACTTTATTATTCAAGTGTTTCACGTTAAGGGATATATTTTTTGTTTTTTCGTCTCAGGAAAAAAATATGTTTCTTATCTGTCTAACATATAGGCATCTAACATACATCTGACCATATGAAAAATATAAATGTTTCATGTTTTGTTGATGGCCGTTGAAATTGTCAACTTCAGTCATTTAAAATCAAAAGACATATCGGTTGAAATAATAGGAACGCTTGGAATAAGAACATATTTCTGGTCATTTGCCATTTTTAATATAAAACATCCTCGTATGCGCAAGCAATAAGTTGACCATGTTTCATTTGGTTGAATGGTACAGCAACGCATATGAAACGAATACACATAAATTCATTTTTATATCTTATATATGAGGTTATGATAATTGTACTAAGCCTATAATTTTTGCGTAGGTGAAAGCAACAAGTTGCCTAAATTTCATCGTAATCTGTTGAACGGTGTGGCAGCGCATAGGGTAAACAAACAAAAATTTATTTTTACACATTAGATAACATAGTATAATGTACCTTTCATTTTTTTTCAAACTTAACTTAAATTTTCAAGTTTTCTCTAAAGTCTAATTTCTTTATAAGTAGAGGTGAAAAACTTGTTTGAATTTTTTTGACTCATAAATTGAACATTGTCTTTTCAAAATAATAAAACAGTTTTTTTTGTTAAAGTTTCAGAAGTTTTTCCCAATTGCTAGTTAAAACAATGAGAATAAGCTATGATCTTCTATTAATAATATTACTGGAATACATTAATGCTCTTTTTTGCTGAAAAAGATCCTCCTGAATGTCATGTATTCATTCTACCCATTTCCATGTATTACATAGTCTTTTGCAAATCAGAGCTACTTAATTAACTTATAGAATTCTAATTTTTAAATAGTAATAGAAAAAAACGAAATAGGATTTTCCCAATTATTCATTTCACAACAATAAAAAATCCAAGCATTTCTTGACTTCTCTCTTTTTGTCCAAATACTTCATAAATAAAAACTTCAACATCATTTTTCAAATACATGACACTGAGAAAAACAAGTTTTTGAATCTATTTTAAAAGTTGAATGGTATTTTGAACTATAAATATTTACTGTATTTTTCAAGCAGTACATAATCTTATAATGAAAATCCAATCAATCTAATATCAGAAAAATAATTTCAAAACGTAGTTCAAAATAAAGTGTTTTGATGTGTGTTTTAAATATTATAACGCACAGTTCTTCATGATTAAATAAATAAAGTCAGTGAAAATTAAGCTGTGTAAATGCTTAATTTAAATAACTTAATTTTTTTAATGCGTTTCCCTCTTCTTAAATGTAAACTGATTTCTGAAATTGCTTCAGAGTTTATTCTGCATTTTGTTAAGGTTTCTTAAAAAATGGAAACAAAAAATAATAATAATGTTCACTACATAAATACAGACTCTGGCTTAATTTTGATTCAATTTAATTACATTCTGTCTAGTATATTCGTGAAGAAAAAAATGAAATATATAGAATAAATATTGTAAGAAAATGCCATGCATAAAGCCTTCTCTTAAACATTTCAAAGGATTTAACATTTGAAAAAAATCAAATTAGCTCCTTCATTTCATATTTTAAAGAAACATTGAAAAAAATATGCCTCATTCTGCTTGAAAAAAAAACATTGAAAGCATTGAAAAAAAAAAGCATTTTTATTTTGCTGGAATCTCTTAATTCTTGCTTCCCTTCATATTTTTCCATCCATTTTTCAACTAAAAAATAATACTTTTCTGGATGATTGAAAGTTAAATATTAAATTATTTTAACAATGGTTCCTGCTTTAATTACTTGATTCCAAATTACTTGTAGTTAAGAGTTTCAAAATATTTTCTGCTAAAAGTCATTCTAAAGCTTTTTTCGAATTTAATTAATTTATTTTAACCGTCCTATTAAATATTTTGATTTTAATAAAAATCCGACATTAAATGGATGAATAATATTAAGGATAATTTTAAAATTTATTTTTTTACTCAAATTATGTCAAGTTCTCAAAAACCCTAAAAGCTGCTATGCATTACTGAACAAAAGACTATTGTAATGTTGATTTGAAAATTCATATGCATGGAGAATTGGCAACTATGATGCTTAGAAAACCCAAATATTTTGAGTTTTGATTAGTAAAAAGTGTACTTAATTTACATTCATTAATATGGCATTTTTTAATTAATAAATATAAATTGAGGAACTCAAAACAGGAAATGTTAATGACTAATTCCTGTAGGAAATATTATTGAGACTGCTTTCTTTTTACTGTCAGGATATGTTGACGCAATTTTTAAAGCATGGTCTGTATTTAAGCTTTTGAATAACACTTCCCATTTAGATATCTTTAAGCATTAAAGATAATCCATTATTTAGGAGACTTTTTTGATGCCGATAGTAGTAGAGTCGTTTAATGATCCCTAATAAACACGACTTGTCAATAATTTTTTATCAAGACAAAGAACTAAATTCATGAAACCATGAATTTTTCATTATATTAATAAATAAAAGTCGAATAATAGGAATAAATAAAAGGCCTTAAAAATAGTGTAGAAAGTTTACTTTTTAGAAATATTTAATGTCTTTGATAAACATATGAAGCAACTCCATGAATCTAATATCTTGGATATCTTCAATGAATCTTTATTACTGTATCTCGATTTTGCAGTAGCAGTGGGCCAGCAAACATGAAAAACTTTTGACACCCATTCCAGTAAATATTCAACTAGTGTGAAGAAAATTTTATTATTTCATCTAATTTGAAATTTTCACCAATGAAATAGGGATTGAATGCCGATAAAGAATTAAAAATGACTGTCAGTACAAAAAATATTTTATAATATGTATCTTCTAATAGTATGTTCATCTAACAATACATCTGAATCATATGCCATATTAATCTCTTATGCATGGTGACCAGTTTTAAATTCAGCACAGTTGCATTTTATAAGAAATCAGATGCATCAAATTAATCCAGATGGTAGAATTTAAATACAAAATGATTGAAATGTGAAAACGATTATTTTATATATTATTGAACAATTATTAATAATCGAATGCTTAGTGGTCAGTTTTAGGAAAAGTTATTCTGAGCTGAATTTTCAAAAGATTCAAAGAATGGATCTGGAGAGAACCAGTTACAAAAAAAAATACAATATAATTTGTTCAATCTGTGATCCTAGTTATACATAATTGAGCATATTTTGAAACATGAACATTGCTCAACTATTATTTTTATGTGAAGATACTACCCTGTCCATACTAGTTGCAAACGAAATTCGTTAATTAAATTTATTTTGCCATTTGCTCATCAAAATTTGTTAATGTTAATCCAGTTAAATTGAAGCTGTAAGTATTTATAATTTTGTTCTATTGAAAGCTCAATTTCCCCAATTAGATGATTAAATCAGAGAAGCAACAAGGCTCTTTTGAGTACTTGTGAAATAAAACTCCACTTTACCCTACATTTTACCATGAAATTGGATTAAATATAGAATGCTATTCAAAAAGGACGTACTTGGGAATTCACTCATAAAATTATTCTTGCGAAAACAATTAATTCTTCCAAAAAGTTTTTCATTACTTTATTATCTGCGTTGTGTACGCACAATGACCAATAACAACAACAGAAAAAAGACATATGTATAACTCGAGCATTCATTTTGCAATTTACGAAAAATATGTATCAATGGAAACGGTGTAAGGCAGGCCATCTTTTAAGGTCGAAATGGAGAGTTTGCGAATGTGTATCAAATTTCTTTAAAATATTCTCAGTAGTTCTTAAGGTAGAATTAATTTTGTTTTGTGAAACCTACGCTTGGAAAGGTACAATACACTAAGCACTATCTTGTACGCAAATCTCAGATTGATAAAAGTAAAAAAAAAGGTATTTCTTTTGTAACATTTCGAAGAGATTTCAAAAATTAAACAAAAAAATTCAAACTAATCTTCAGCATTATTACTCAATTTTGCTTTCAAAAAATGCTTGATTTTTTATTCGAAATTCAAGAATGTCTTATTACTCAAAATGTTTTCGTGTTTATCTGTACAGTTGCTATCACAGTAACGCCGGTAAATTGTTTTTCTGCGTAATGCACATTTTTTAATGTTTCTTAAAAAAGTTTGCTTCTTTTATAAGAAACTAATTCACTTAATATCATTTTAAGCCAATGGATTCATTTGTTTTAATTTAAAGAATAAACTTTTTCCCAGTTGAAAGTGAGTATTCTTCATTTATAACATTGAGTTGAGAAATAAATTTTGCTTATAACGAAGATATTATAGCATTTGATTTTAAATATATTTCAAAATTATTTTAATCAAGTTAATAAAATAAGTAAGAGTAGTATTTTAAATGACAGAAAAAAAGATTAATTTCTAGAATAAAATTCATTAATTCCTATGATATGATCTCATTGACATACTTGAATGCGAGGGACTTTTGAGACGGTGAAAAATTCTTCATAGGAATTGAATAGGAATTGATTTTCTTATATTTTTTAGAGTAACATTTTTTATTTACACTTTCTATTATTTTTATTTACAGGAAAAAATATCGTAAAACAATTTGATCTCTGTAAATTGAAATATGTTTTAAAATACATTTATGAAATAAAGATGAAAAAAAAACATTTATGGTCTTATGCCCCATGTCTTCTAAATACGAAAAATATCACATTGTATCCAATTTTCAGCATAATCTGAATAAATAGAGCAACTATGCCTGGCTATCCAATAAAACGCATACTGACATGTCTGCTTAAAAGAACTAGTTGGATGAAGATTTCATCATTATCTCGAATCACAAATTTCTACTCCGCTCATCTGTAGGCACTCAGACTAATCGGAATGGTCGGGACACCATCAAGCAACATTATTGGGAACTATAGTAGATACCTAAAGACCGTGACTGGTCTCGGTACAGCCTCTCCTATATTAAGCTTGTTCAGCCATTGGTTAATATCATGACATCTTCTAAGAGTACAAACCAAATAGCGTGATGAATTTCTAGCATCCTGTTTTTAAATCCAACAGGAAAAGTCTCATACAAGTAAAAATACATGCAAGAAATTTAGGCAATGAAAAAGAAAACCAACTGGCTAAGATCACAATCGAAATGGCCAATTTGCATACAAATCTTCCTAAAATACATATAAAAGCCCTCCTCCGGAAAGACATGTCATAGGAATGGCAGATATATTGGATCAATGATGATAAAAGAAGACTTTTTTTTTAATATCCTGCCTTCAGTCAACCTCCATCCCGTTTACTGGATAGCAGATGACATTATTTTCTTCTCAGAACATGAAACTTTTCCTGCCTACTTCATAGGGTTCAATATTCACGAGAGTGACCAGTGCAGTTATGGCGGAATTGGCACGGCACTTTGATATGCTACAGAATGCATCCTCACAATATCTTGGCATATAGAGAAACTATCTCCAAACCATTGATAAGAAGGGGTGAAAAGAATCGCCAGCAACTTCCTCTCCAGTAAAAGCAATATTTGTGTAATTAAGTTTCTAAGTAAAAATAGAGAGATGTGAATAAATGAACACAAAATATATGTATATTATTATACATTTTTATCTTTCAGCATATGGTTATTCCAAATAAAGTTTTATAGTTTAAAATTTATGTTGAATATCTCATCACAGTATCATTTCTTATATGCTTGTAAATTATATACATGGTTGTTTTTGTTTTTTCTTCTACTGTAAACAATTTGGTTTTATATAAAATTCCTGTAAAAAGCCCACAAACCCTTTCAGTTCCAGTATAGGGGGTATGAGACGACCATCTATTCTGATACTAGTAAGAGGTATCCAATCCAACAGCATTTCTACATCCAGGTTAGCAAGTACCAATCACCATGCTGGAAGCTCCGCGTCTTCGTTTTTGAGATACCTTGTTAGATTTTATCCTAAGACTTGAATATTTATATAAAATTTTGTCATATCGCTGACAAACGGTTGATTGGCTTTACGTCTGTATAGATTCACGAGTGTCCAAATTGAACTTCTGAAACATGTAACATTATAAATAAATGACATTTGGAATATAGTAGTGGCATTCAAAATATAGTTTCGTATCAAATACCCAATTTAAATAAGGCCCAAAGGAAATATGCCATTTATTCATCGAGATTTAACCGTAATGGAAGACAGCATAATGACATAGCATAATCAAAATAGTATAATGACATTGATTAGCTCTGATTAGCAAGTGTTTTTTTATCCTTTAATATCATCATCGATTCAGAAGCTTCAAGTTGTTCTTTTAGTAGGATGTTGGTAAAAGTCTAAATATTGATATATTTTTGTTGTTATTTATGGAATCATTGACCCCACGTCTCTGAAACTGTGAACACCAGTTATATATAAATAACATTTAAAAGAAATGAAAAAAATCAAACAAGATCTTTCAGGAAAATAAAATGAGCCATGTCATGAATATACATAAAGCTGTAATGCAATGCGAAATGTCGGAAGATGTGGTATAAGTAGTGGAAAAATGCTTATAAGTGATCATGAAAAAGAGTGAACAGGAAAGTAAAGTAAAAATTGATGCAAATTCAGAAGAGAAAGGTGACAAAGTTGAAACGAACGAATATTTCTATGGAAAAGAAAGAAATAGTTTCAAGTGATCGAAGAATAAATTATTGAATTTACATTACATGATGCCTCAGCAAAATCTTTTTTTGGAGCTTCTCAGAATTCGTCCTAATTTTCAATGGTTTATCTTATTGTAAATGAAGAATGAAAACTACATTTTTAAACCAAAATGTTGCTTAGGATTACAAAATGTGTTAATACTAAATTTATTACAATTACGTTAAAACATAGAAATTAAGAGAAGCCAGGTTTACGTGATTGATATAGTGGAATACCACGGTTTCATAAGTCTACTATTTGAATTAATGCTTTGAATAAAGCAAAAAGAATAATGATGGATGCTTAAAAATATTTTAATATATATTATTCTGCATTTTTGTTTGTGGATAGTTATTAGCATTCTTTATAGTAATTCCGAAATATCTAAATACTCATTAAAAGTTTGTTTAGGTTTTTCTTATAGCACTTTCCCACCATTTGATATTATAACAGTTCACATTTTTAATTTTAATATTTTTGTAACTACATGATTTCCAGAATTTGTGGTGCTCCTAAACTATATTCCAATGCTGTTTAAAAAAACAATAATAATAATAACAACGAAATCATTTTACCCACATCTCTGACAGCGTATGGAAATTCATTTTTCCAATTACGGCTTCATGCATTTTTAAACGATTTTAGCAACATTATTCATCGGTGATTCATACACAGTATGTACGAAGAATGTTTGAATGAAATGGTATGAAACAACTTAGTAGGTATAAATGAGGACTTTATTCGAACAATACACCAAAGGTCTTAGCACACGATCCTATTGAATAACGAACCGAAACATTCCTTGTTTCCAGTATTTCCATGGCCTTGATGAGATTCAGTCCTTGACAGCGCGTTCCCATTAGCCAGTCGAATCGAACACTTCCCTTTCAGATGCTTTTTCAGGAGACCAAACACATGAAAATCGCAAAGCGACATTTCTGGGCTCTAGATCGAATTGTTAAATTGCTCCCAGTTGAACTTTGCCAGTTCCGTGTGTGGGATCTTAGAGACGTGTGGAATGTTATCATGGAACTAAATCCCATACTTCATCCATATTGAAAAAATATCCTAAAAGGAAGCGCTTCAACTCGGACGAGGAACTAAGGACGCCGTGAATTAGTGGGTCTCATTACGGCAACAGGAGTTCCGAAAACTAGGAATCATTTTGCTCGTTAATGAATGGGATTATTATCCTATGATGCATAATTTGAATGAAATCTTCGTTTATACCCACAATGTCATTTCTTCCCTTTTCATTTGAACACCCCTTGTACTAAGCCATTAATACGTTCACGCTGAAACCATATTCAACAAATTATCAATTTGGTAAAATGTGCCACTATTGGATGAAAGGGGGAAGTGCATTAATTACTTTTGATATACCTTTGACAATAAAAAAATACCATAAAGAAATTCTAAACATTAGTTGTCATTTTTCTATCTTATATTAAAACATATTTTTACTAGAACAGGTCCTCAATTTACTCACCTGCAATTTCCGATGCCCAGATAACATAACCTTAAGACCGGAAATACGGATATTTCCTGCGATATTTGCTTGACATAGCGAGCTTTTATGAGGTACAGAAATAGAAATAAAGATCTAAAAATAGGAAGAAAGGAAGAAAGCCTTTTTGCCCTTGCATAAACGACGTGCTGATGTGATAAAAATCGGTAGAATGAGGCTTTTTCTCGGTGAAAATGCTGTGTAAGGAATTCCCAGAGGGGAAACGATGCACACCTCAGTCTTGGTTAACTATTGCAATAATACTGCAAAATAGCCCTCGTTTCAAATCTTACTTCACTTCTAATTTGTGCTATTCCTAGCCACTTTTTGGCCTTATTGGATAGCGAAGCTGTTTTTGGACCCTCATTCTTGTTTTCTGAATGCTGCTTGTCATATATCTCATTGACATTCAGAATACAAGTAAAAAGATATTTCTAGGGGAAGAGATACTATATTTTGTTCACCATCATGTTTAAGATCCTCATTATGAAGCATTGTTGGATAATAAGATAAAATATTCAAGAGCATAAATGAAGACACAGATATGACAAATATAAAAGTGCAAACATATTAATTCAGTTTATAATTTACGTTTGAAAATGAATTAAATAGTAGTATCAGTATTGAAAAGCATAAATGAAGTCAAATAAATGTAAATACGAATTGAAGATAATTTTGTTAATTCAGCGTCTAATTTAGTTAATTTATTTCATCCAAATATAAGAATAAAATAGTAGTTTCAATTAATTTAGAAAATTAATTTTTTTAAAAATGCTTAAACATTCTATCCAATTATTGTGATAGTTTCTACTTTTAATACTCTTTAAAAGGTTACATTAATTGAATGCTTATGATATAAAAACTTCACAAATATATTCAGTTTAAAATAAACCCAAATAGCGAAAGATGAAATCAAGTTCATATAATAATTTAATTAGTCATATCAATTCATAGTTTCAGTAACGTTTCTCGTATAAACAATATATAAAGAGAACAATAATTGTCAAAAAATTCGAACCCGATATTTTTACGAATCTCAATGTTTTAGACACCCCTGTGTTTGAAAAAAAAACATATCTGGAAAATGACCATCTCTCTCCCTTTCACAAAGATAATTGAAACACGCTTTGAGCAAGACAGTTGAAATACGGTATAAGGCCTTAACCAAGTTTAGATTTATATGAAAACATCAATATAGATAATACCAAAATGAAATTTATATCAAATTTTTTGAAAAATGTGTTGAGAAGAAGTATGGTGGTTTTAATATAAGTTAAAATGTTGATTATAAAATAAATAGAACTTAAAATCTCCCTTTATTAAATAGTGTTACTGATTCCCTATTCCAAAGCCACGGGTTCTTTTAACATGTACAGTGGGTGTGTCAGGTGTGAGAAAAGATTAGAACACAGACAATGATCAGTCCTTTAGTAGACGACACAACACATACGACGTTTATTTACAGGACGACGACAGGACAGCACAGAGACGACAAATATTTACAATACAACTATGTATAGGAGACAACTATCTACATCCGAGACGAGCACATAGGACAGAACATTGCAGATAGTAGCCCACAAATGCAGCAGTAGTCTACATTCAGAAATTCCGTAGTGACAACGTCCACAGCTCACAAACCGGCCATACAGGATTCAGCAGGAGAGGGAATCTTTAAGGGATTCTGTCTACACTTATTACGTCTTTCTGGAAGAGGCTGAAACTGCTCTTCTGTCTCTTCTTGCCATCTCTTCCGACTCACTACTTTGCCCAACGGGACTACTCCTCAGTTCAGGACAGCTACGTTCCCAACGACGATACAGGTTTCTTCAGAATACACCACTCAGCAGTCCTCCGTTCAGGACTCCTCAGTTCAAGGCCTCTCTATTTAAATCTACTCGGTCGACTACCGCCTTACTTCGTTCTGCTTCCAAGACCTTTCAGTTAAGGTCTTCTCGATTAAACTCCGCCACGCTTCTTGTCTTCTCGATTGACCGTTATGCTTGTCTTCTCTCCTCCAATAACACAGACTGCCTGCCTTATATAGTGATGGAAGGTGGGACATGGACCAGTCAGGAGCATTCTGGATGTATCCATTGGGTATTATACATTTTATTTCCATTAGGTTTTGTCCTTGACGTTACTTATCAACTCAATTTACCAAAACATGATTAACTCACAGGAATATAATAATCTTTGGTCTAGAGAGTTTGAAACACTTTCTTAATATTTTCATTGGATAACAGCTTGTGATAATTCATTGAACTATCTTATTGTCATAATTTTTTTAATAATATTCTCTAAAAAGTTATTATTCGTAATTCTAACTCTGGGGTTTGCAATATTTCAAAGCTTAATTGAAATCCCTGTGAAGCAGAAAATATATTAATTACAATTATTAAATTATCTACTAGGTTATCTAAAAATCTGCACATAATGTAAATAAATGCCCCCAAAATATATAGATCTAGTAAAATGAAATTGTACGTTTTGCATCACTGCTTTATTTGTTTGTAAAACAAAAACCTTTGCTCTTTCGTTGAATATAACTGCACCAGTAATAACATTTTTCTCTTTACTCTCCTCAAGGAGTTTTAGGGAGAAAAAACTTCTCTTAAAAATGTGGCTAATTAAGTTGCAGCATTGTTATACTAATGAATTCCCACGCATTCTGTGCTTAATCTGAGAAAAGTGTAGTCTTTCGAGCTTTGTGTGATACATATGTCCCTTGATGATCCAGTCACATGGATATTATAAAAAAAGAAAGCGGAAAAAGAAAGTACAGGAGATAATGTATATTTATCCGTAACTATTGTAGTGCAAGAGTGAGAAATCATATAAATGTATCTTTTAAAATATACACAAGGGGAGCATCATTAGATATAAGATTTACAATATTATGAGATCTTAAACTATATTTTACTTAACTGTACACTACTTTATTAGTTTCTTGAATTACATTTTTGGATATTTTGATTTAGATATTTTTTATTGCGAATAAAATTTAAGATTGTTTTAGACTAATCATACAAGAGTTAAATAAATACTTGCTTAAACAATTCTAATGCATGAATAATATGTGCTCATTGCATCGATAACTGTAAGTTTTTTTGAAAATTAAAGATGGTATTTTGTTGCTACCACTTCTTAGTTTTGTTCTAATCATCAACAACAACTACAAAAAATCTGGCTGTTTGAAATTTTACACGAATCAATGAGTACAAACTTGTACTTATATGTACATTGCTGCGCGATCCACAAGCACCTTGACAATTCACGAAATACAGGAAAAAAATTAAAATTGATGAGCTCTTTGAATACCGAAACAGTTTCTATAAATGAAATTCATTTTTCTTTTAACTAAATTCTATGGAATGTCTTTAAACATTATGTGAACAAAAACAAAACAACGCATTCTATGGAAACATTATGTGAACGATAGTTACTTTTTTTCCCTAAGAAATTATTTAGCAGCAATTGAAAAATTTTAGTAGTGTTTGGCAGCAGTTAGTAAAACAAATTTTCCTTTTCATATCCTTTTTTGATAATGCTATTATATTCTTGAATTATTTTGAAACTTTTTTTCTACAGTTTCAGTTTTTTGAACCAGAATTTTGAGTGTTTTTGTGAAGAAAACTGGTGTGGATAGAAAATCTTTTGAAGAAAGTTTTTGCAATGAGAGTTGCAAAGCGTAAAGCAAAATAATTGATTAGTTGATTTCTTTCTTTGTGTGCTTCTTGGGCCATGCTTGTGTCTCACGTAAAAGCTTCTTTAATGTAAAGTAAAATTCATTTTTAAAGCTATCAACCAACCAAATATTATGTGAGGTTTAGATGTTTCTACAGGAAGATACCACCTTATGTGTCGTCTTTGTCATCTGACCATTATACAGAATTATGAAAAATGCTCTAATGTTGCTTTAAAAAGAGATATTAATATATTAACTAAACTAAAAATAATTTGATTATACGAGAAGTCTAAGGAAATATACCAATTCCCTGGAATTTTTAAAGGGACAGAAATTGAAAATATTTATAATATATATATATATTTTTTATTTTTCATTTTCTTGATTATT
This sequence comes from Argiope trifasciata, assembly GCA_026543055.1. Lineage (NCBI taxonomy): Eukaryota > Metazoa > Arthropoda > Arachnida > Araneae > Araneidae > Argiope > Argiope trifasciata. The sequence goes on from JAPMOQ010031793.1 coordinate 3,455,480, forward strand.
TATAAAAAAAAACTGCTCGAGGATTGACAATCTCAGTAAAAAATTATTTTGTCATAAAAATCCTAAATGAGCACAATGCTTCAGGCCGACACCAAATAAAATAATGTGATTTAAATTGTATGATTTTGATAAAAAAATTCTTATTTATTTCCTAATATTGTTTTGAAATATTTATTTTTTGTATCAAACATATATTTACACTTTATATGAGAGTCAGTAACTTATTTATATCGACCCAATTCAACAAATTGCAAGGTATCATAGCAGGTACTATTTTGTTACACTTGTTTAGTAAATATATAGTATTTTAATTGTTTAGGTATGTTTGAGGTGAAGTTAAATAAATGGTCAAAATCGTGTTAGTTGTTGAGGTTCTCTTAGAAATAGAGGACATCGTGATATATGCGACTAATAATGAATCATCTAGAGGCCTTAGATTTCATGAATTTACTATCATTAAGTTACTTGCTTATCAGCTTTCCTAATTACTTTGAATTTATTATTAGTTTCGTTAAAAAAAAAAGAGCTTGACGGCATTTAATCACTTTGCCACTTCTTATATATTAAACTTTATATATTTGGATAGGTAAAGTAATAAACTATTTTTAACAAGAATAATGATAATGTGCTTCCGTTTTACTAACATGCATTTAAGAAATATTTCGTAGAAACTGGGTATAGTATCGATCATTTTCAATGTTAAACCATATTATAGTATACTTTTTGAACCTTTAAAAATATCTTAAATTTAAAATATAAATTTTTTTAGAGAGAGTTTTCGAAAATGGTTTCATAATATTTTTAATAGTATGAACAAGTGTGTGTGTTTTTGTATAATTTATGTAATTTTCTAAATTTTTGACTTAGAAGTGATTCTATTTAAAACCTTAACCATATTTCCTTGTTTCTGGATGGATTAAAACTTGGGAACAGAATTTAATAGACCCTTTTCATCTAGGAGGAATTTGTTTGCAAGAGATTATCACGCTTGCATTATATTCCGAGTACTTAACTCCTGAGTGCAATTAACGAAGCTTACACAAATCTCGTACAATCATCTGGTGTTCGTATATTTAGAAGATATATATTTTCAATGAACTTATTCAAATGCAAATAATTTTCTACCTGTATTTGATGATGTCGTAATTCATATTATAATATGTAATTGATTTTATTCAGAACACTTATAAATCAGTCGAGATTTGGAATGAATATACTTCCAAGAAATGTGTCTTGCATCCAGTAATATTCTAAAGATTGATGGTGCGGCCAAAAAGGCTTATTAAATATTCTGTAATACCTACAGATCAGTCTGCATGTTTTAAAGGCAGAATGACTCGGAGTAAATTTACATGATAAATATTTTACTTTCATTTTATTCTATTATCACCCCATGAAATAGAATCTCTAAATAGTTATAGAAATATAGAAATAATCTAGAAATAGTTATCCTCTAAGTGATGACATTTTTTGGGGGGGGTTCGAAGAAAATTTTATAATGGTAATATTATAATATAATTTTTTTTGTCAAGTATATTTGTTTTAATGCATACCATTTTTGATTTTGAATAAATATAAAATATTTCCCCAAAGGCTTATTCAAGTCTGAAAGTTTTATTTATGGTTGGTTTAAAACTGTACTAAAGGTAAACTCTAACAAAAGTAAAAATGTGCATAGTTTATTTCTATTTTCAGTCTTTTGTATTCAAAAATTCAAAATTTTAAATACTTTTGAGATCTGTGTTTTACTTTAAAAATACATCTCGTCCCGTTACCAGAAGCATTGAATTTCACTTATGCAATTATTTTTATTGATATGTCGATCTACCAATTGTTGAAAAGAATAAATATACTTATTCATACTGTGTGCGGATAACGATAGAATGAATAAGTGATAGAAATAGAAGAAGACAATGTAGAAATAGACAATGCTATTTATGGGACTAGTTCGACGAAACGTTAATCTACTATAGTTTATTCGATAAGTTCTAAAGTCCATTCATTCTAAAAGTTCATTCCAATTAATAAATGCTATTTTAAACAATCTTGTACAGCATAATACAACTATATCATCCAAAAAGTTTTATATATTGGTAAGAAAGCTTTGCTTATCATTTAGTTCAGTTAGCCTTCTGTTTTTATCAACAACAAACGAAACCCAGTTTTTAATCGTCCATCTCTGTTCATTAAAAAAAAAGCCTCTGACATAGAATTTTATGCCCTGCAATGGTCCATTTCCATTTATGTCTCATTATCAAGAAATGATGTAGTGCATTTACTATTAATTCATCATTTCTTTTCAATTACCTTTTTCTATCTTTCTTTTTTCATCTTATATAAAAGCCTTCTTTGTTTTATTTCAACCGTCTATGTCAAACTTCAGATCCCGAACTTCAGACCAAAAAACTAATTTGTGTATCTCTAAACAAACGATCTTTCCTAATGAAACATTAAACGCAAATCTTTAAGGATTCCTCTGGTTCCATTAAATTGAACTTCTACGATGGCGTTTGTTTGTCAAGTGCGGCCAATTGATTTCTTTTTAGTATTATTAATACTAAATAGAATAAATTCTTTTTAGGATATAAAAAAACAAAGGAGCCTTTGTATACTTAATTTTAAGTTTGCTATTACGGCTTTCTAAACTGCAAAAATAATTAAGATTGCTATTTGTGCCTTCTCCTAAATTTTGCTAAGTACAAATAACAAAGTTTGTACATAGTAAAACTTCAAAAAAATACATACTCATTTGATATTTGTACATTGAAATTTGATTATCGCTTAAGTTCTACAAGAAATTTCATATAAGTGGGATAGGATGGTCTTCTATAAATTGTTACAAAATCTTCAATTGTAATGGAAAATATTTCAATTGTTGAAAAAAAAATAAAAGTATAAGGCACATCATGTATTTAAACAATTTATTAAACATCAATAATACATTTTTCATATAATTTTATGATAATTTTGATGAAGGTAAACCAGGGAAATTTAATATTGGAAATTTAATATTTAATATTCAACACCTAATGACTTTAAAAATATATAACTGAAAACTCTAAAATGTTATGAACAAAAGTTATTAGAAAAACTAAAATTTCGCATTAGTTTCATTCAAAGTTATTTAGGAATATTAGTTATATTTCTCTCATTCCACAACAATGTTATAATTCTCTCATTTTCTTGTCACAAAAAAATATCTGGGCTCCTGAAACTCTAAGAGCAGGTTTCTATTTCTGTGTTAGATTGCTTACAAGGCGACCCAAAGTATGATGTTTTATTTCAAATTAAGACCTATAATTTTTTTAACATTTTATACTATAATTTAAAAAAATTTTAGAAAAGTGTTTTAAATTATTCAATTTATTATTACATTCTCTTATAGAGACATACGGTATTAAAGTTTCGTAACAGCATAAAAATGGAAACATTAGAAATGTTATTGAATTTTACTGAATTCGGAGTTCCTACCACTCCAGTTTCCAAAAAGTGTTATAAGAACAAGCCGCTTTTAGCGATCATTCGATCAGTGGCTGCTGGAAATTTGAATTAATCGTTAATATAACTTGCTGTTGAAAATTTTATAAAAACATCTTAAAATTTCATATTTTAAAGAACATATTATAATATTAATTTCATAACCTTGGCCATTATAATATTTTTCTCATGAATTTCAGTATTTTTAATCTATATCATCATACATTCAATTACATTGTGGAAACGAGTTGCTCTATTCTAAATTTAAACCTTTATTAAAAAGCATAACCATATATATATATATATATATATATATATATATTAATTAATTAAAATCACTGTTGAAATTTATAAAAAATTGCCCCGAAACATAAAACACACAGGCTTCTTACAAAGTATACATGTGCATTGATAACACTAGGAAGAACAATCTATTCTGAAAAGTAGCAACACACACTTATGCTTTCTTGTTATTGTTAGAAGGCATTTATCTAGTGCCGATCCGTATACTTGCAAGTATCAACTGTTTAGTTAAATAGGTATATACAGTTTAGTTTCAGGTTTCTAAAGCAAAATGATCGATTTCAAAAACTTTGAACAGAATCTGTACGCAAAAGATTTTTTTCTTACTAGAATACTTGCATGTAAACAAAATAATTCAATGGTGATAAAAATAATTTATGCCAGTTGCATCAATAATTTCTAGTTATTTCTTTTAATAATTCCGTTGTTAATCATGATACTCCTTTTATCTACTGAAAATTAAATTTAAATGAATGAAATATTTTGAGCATTTTTAATGTCCTTTCAAGTTTTTATTTCCATTCTGTTTCGCTTCATATATTTAGTGCACTCAATGCGCTACTACAATTACTGAGCTCAGAACAATGAACTAAGAGATTGAGTGCTACAAATAGAGACAAAGGTTCGCTCTAAGTGAGAAAGCACGATTAGATCTCTTGAGACAACTTGTATTCAAGAACTGAGAATTTCGGCTCTCAGTTCCATAAGCAGTTAATTTCCAAGTGTTCTCCGTAGACGACTCCTTTGTTACCAAGGTAATGATGGGTATTCAAGCGTCTCTTACCGGAGCTTCTATGACTGTAAACTGAATGCTGTCCATATGCTGGGAAGCGATCCTTCATCTAAAGTAAAAAATAATAATAAATTTACTTCCTTTTTGACAGTTGATGAAGAAAGCTTAGTCAAGCATACAGACAATTTACATCAAGACTTGTTTCTGTGCTTTTAAAAGCATTAGAATCAGTTTCTCGATATGATAATATTTTAAGGGTAATGACTATTGAACATAAATTATTAGATATCAATGATTATTTTCTTGTGATATAAACAATATTGAACTAATAACATTTTATTGTTTCATTTGGGAGATCTTGCTTTATAAAGCATGGAATTACAGGCTGAAGGATAAAAGAGCATTTCCTTCTAAGCTTCATAATATAAAAATTTATTAAAAAATATATTTATTTTGAATCAATAATACAACTTTTTTGTTGTTCTGTTCCTGATAAATTGTCATCTAAATTTAAAAAAAAAATGTGAGGAATCTCAAATTGATTATAAATTTTTCAAGAGAAATGTGAATTGAGGTATTTTTATCTTTATTCTAGTCTGCTGCTCAACAACTTATTCTATCGTGGGACTCATACAAACTACTAAATAAAGAATAGTGAGACCGAGAAAGAATAGATTGGTAAAAAAAGAGAACTTTAATACTGAGAAATAATTTAAGTATTTTTCAGAATTCACCAAATAATTTTTTTCTTTAAAATAAGAAGTTTTGCTTAAAATGGTTAAATAATTTTTAATTGAAAAATTTCGTTTCTTGCTCTTCTCCAACACATTAACATTTTATTTGTTTTTGAAGCTGTTTTCCTTCATATATAAACAAAGGAAAGATGATTCGTGGTTGTTTATAATTCTGATATGAGGAAAATAAATTAATTTCATACATTACAATTTTCGCTTACGTTTACAAGTGATTACAATACGTTTAACTGTAATCACTTGTAATGATGAATAAATTCTCAAAAGTAAACACATAAATAATTTTTTTAAATATATTTTTATGATAATGAGTTAACAAATCAATATTTAATATAAAAATAATGAGTTTAAAAATCGATACTTAATATAATTTCTTTAGGATATTAACTAAACAATTAGTTAATATTCTAAAGAAACATAGAAAATATTTTGCAATTTTTCTAGACAAAAATTCAAAGTATATGTTCAGAAAAAAGCAGAGACTTGATTCGCTAACGCTCGTTGCTTTCATAAAAGCATACATTTGTCTATTTCTTATAAACCCCAAAAAGTTGAATAAAGAGCATAAAGGAAAGTGAAATTCTTATTATTCTACGATAATACGTGTTAGAACCAAGAAATTATGATTATAAAAAATAGACAACCTTTGTCATTTTGCTTCTATCAAAATCTTAGCTTATGTAAATACTTTTTCATGAATATATATATATATATATAAATGACTATTCGTAATCTTCAGAAAGCAAGAATTAATTAATAAGAATTCACGAAAGCAGAAAAAATTAAATCATTTTCTCTGATGTAATAAACAGCTCCTCTGTATTCATAGAGCTGTTGATAATTTGGTGATGATACAATGACAGTTAATTAACGGCTGTCTCGAAAAGATTACATTCTTCATAAAAAGCTCATTATTTTCAGATTATTTGGATTACGGGGTTGATGATAAGGAATTCTTCGTGAATTAAATTTAATGGTATTTCTCATGTCGCTAATCAGAAAAAAAAAATGTTTGTTATTATGTATATTATTAGCTCGGCTAAGTAAGTATTACTTACCTTTTAAAGATTTCTTTATTATCTTCATCTTAGAGAAAAGTGTTACTTTGTGACGTTGAATTTTAATTATAGATTTCCGAATAAAGAAACGGAAATCATGACAGTTTAGATTTTTTTTCCTTATTGGAGACTTTAGTCTATGATTAAATAATGACTTGCATTCACTCTTTTAATTGGCATCTTTAAATAATTAAATGTAGATCCAAGTAGTAGTTATTTTCATATTGTAACTGAAATAGTTAATATATAATATTAACAGAAATAGATATTTTACATAATAGAAACATATAGCAATAAATAAAGATTAAGTATTTTTACCGAAAATAAAATAGTGTGTTGCAGCATCATATTTGGAAAATGATAAGAAGAAAATTTAAACTCATACTTCAAAATGCAACTGAGGCTTACACAGAAACAATATGACTAGGAAAAAAATAACACTTCTCATATTGCTTCAAAATAAGTACCCAAAAGAAATAATTGATGTGATAACGAATGCCTTTCATTTATATAGCCTCCTTATTCCATATAAGTTTTAAGAATTTATCGAAGTATCGATAAATTCTAGTAGAACTAGTTTTTAGATATTTTCGTAAAAACAATCGTGAAGCCAATTTAGCCCAAAATTAAAATAAAAGCCTTTTATTCAATTTACAGAAAAGAAAAAGATTTTAATAATTTATTAAATGTAAAACAGTTAGAAACAGTGTTATTTGCTATTTAGCATCATGCAACTTATAAAAAAAATAAGTTTTACTTAATAATACTTATTTAAAAATACTTTACTTAATAAAAGGCTTTACTTAGTAAAAATCTGTTTTTTGATTTTTTTAAAAAATTCTAAAATGAGCTATTTTTCTAGATTTGATTGCGATATATTAATAAAGATGGTAACTTCTAACGAATTCAGTATTATTAAAATGGGACGTAACTATTTTTAAATTTGATAATTCAAGAAAATAATAACACAGTTCAAGGTGGATCTCTACATTTAAATAAATAAATGAAGATAAGTTTGTGAGTTGCTAAATACCAACTAGAACATTTTTATCTAGAACATCACTTCACATTTCTACTTTTTAAAAGTCAAAAAGGAAAAGGCCATTAGGAAGCTAAATGTAAAAATAAATAGGAAATAGTAAACTCTTCGCCAATGATGAAAGTTAAAACAACTCTGTTAACGGTCTTGTATTGCTCTTTTAGAGAACCACAAAAACGATTGTAATCGATAACGAAGAATAGAAGCAAATAATGGTTAAAGGTGTTTTCCCTTTAACTTTTAAAAGTAAATTCAACATTTTTTACAGCTTACAAAAAGTTTTGAAAAAGCCTTTTTCTGTCATAGTATTTTGGGGATAGGAGGTTTTTGGAGAATATTTTTTTTGTTCGGTTGACTGAATATTTTTAAAGCCGTCAAAATCGATTTGACATAAACAAAGAGAAATGAAATTCGATTTATATGTTTAATATATAATAAGGAACCTCCTTTTAGTTTTTTTCTAACCTAACCTAATTTTTTAAGTTCTGTCTAAAACAATATTTTTAAAAGTATAGAGATACCTTCATTTTTTCTCAGTAAAATTAATTTTGTAAAAAAAAATGTAACAATTGTCCAAAAAGAAGTTCTAGAAATTTGTATCTCTATAATTGCTAAATAAAAATTATAATAAGCACTGTTATTGTACTTATTAGTAAATTTGTAGGAATAAAAAATATTCTTGTTCTTGAAAATAGTCCTCCAGTATATCAGATATATATTATGTCGAATTCTCTGTATTACGTATTATTTTATAAATTAAGGCATATTATTAGCTTTTGCAACGGAGTTAAAATAATAGAATTCTCATTTTACGTAATTTGCCATTGCCTAATAGAAGCCGAAATCCAACGTTGCCTGACTACTACCTGATTGACTACATATATGCTGACTACAATTTTAAATATGCTGATTCAAATTTAAGAGCTAGAGAGCTTGACAAATGTCTGTTTGCGTGGAATAAAAATTTTATGTATTAGTTTTATTTTCAATTGGAATTTCAATGTTCATCTTAAAGTTATTTTGCGTAATATAAAAATCTAAAATGTTTTTTGCTTTTTTCAAATTATATGATTTCCATAGTTTATTCTTCATAAACATATATTTAATTTAATCAGATAATTCAAAATATACTATAGAAATTTTTCATACTTCATTTCCCATTTTATTTGACTCAAAAAACAACAAGGTTTCGAAACTTTTATCTAAATTAGTGATTCCCAAAGTGGTCTATATCGACCCCTAGGGGTCTATGTCAACCTGCAAGGGGTCTACGTCAGCGAAAAAAAAATTTGGGGGTCCATGAAATGAAAATGGGGATCCACGATAGTAAATCTCAACACATACACTGATAGTAGTTTAGCGCTGTTACTAATCTCTTAACTAATAAAAGAAACAGACTGGACATCATTAGCCGAGGAGATTTAAGATTAACCCTTACAAAATTGACGCCAAATGTTGATAATTTATTGTTAAAGCATCAGGCTCATCTTTCTCATTGAAAATATCGACTTTTTGCTTATGTTAGTTTATTTTATGTTTATTTCATGTTACATAGATTTTACATAACAGATACGAAATTTTATTTTGAGTAGTATAAATTTAAATTCAATTAATAAATGTATAAATTAACATGTGTTTTTACTTTAAGTTTTTAACAGTAAACTTCACTACAGTTAGAAATTTACAGGAAATCAATATCAGGTAAGTAGGGGGTCTATTCAATACGGAAAAACATGGCAAGGGGTCTACGACACAAAAAAGTTTGGGAAACTCTGATCTAAATCATAATATAGTTTTTCATTTTTACAAGTTTGTCTTCAAATGTCTTTGCTCTGCATAAGAATTTAATACATTTAATCTAATAATTGATCATTTTTCTAATTTATTTCTTTATTGGCCAATAATATTTCCTATTAATTATAAAATAGAATACAATTAATGAACAAGTAATATGATTTTTTTTGAATTCCTACCAAGGTCGACAAAAATAAATTGTTTTCTTTGTTGTATATTATTATTAAATAAACATCCAAAATTACTAAATAATTATTAATTATTTAATAATTTAGAAACATTTAATATTAAAATGAAATTATCAGAGAAACATCAAATTTATTAATAAATTATCAAACATTTTTAATTATATTTTTTATGAATAATTGTCAAAAAAATAATGTCATATAAATTCTGATATTGCAAGAATTGGACAAGTATTCTTCATCTTCACCTGAAAAATAGTGAAATGGTTGCATTTTTCCAATTGAACTATTAGCTGCTGATTTCAATTTTCATTACAAATTGCTAAAACTTTATTTAAAGTATTATAAACTATTGAAATTTTATGAATGAATCAATATTTGAAAAAATGTATTAACAGAAATTGTTATCCACTGCAAATAAAAAAAAATGTGTTTAAATTAAATTGCAGAAAAAAATTCAAAAATAAAAATGGTTTTATGCATAATCTTATTACAGTATAATAATGGTAGGTGTATTTTTACGAAAAGAAGAAGTTTTACGCATAGTATTATTATAGTTTATTAACAGTAGGTAATTTTTTGTAAAAAGAAAAATTTTACTCTTTAAAAATTATAATGCATAAAAAATGTAATTACAATTTAAACTAGCAAAAATAATTCTTGAAATAAAAAAAAAAA
>JAPMOQ010031793.1:3469635-3504855 GCA_026543055.1 Argiope trifasciata
AATCATAAAATTATTAAAACAATCAAAATCCATTTCTTGATCAACAAAATTAAAATGAAACCAACTAGGTCGAAAACGAAATTAAAACTCAATTCAGAATTACACGCAAAAGTTCACAAAATGAAAGGTAATTGAATAAGAACCAAATAATGAAAAGTAAATGAATAAGAACCCAATAAAGAAATAAACCTACAATACAATATTCAAAGAGTATTTAAGCGAAACAGAAGTAAAACCGGCAACGAAACCAAACCGGAACCGGAACTAAAAATCATTACTGATTAAACAAGTTATAAGAATTAAAAGTTTTTAAATCAATCATTGTATTTAGAGAGCGCAAATGCAGCTACAACCAAAATGCAAATGAATATAAATTAATTAACAAAATAAGACAACCTAATCAAAATAATCCATAGAAAAATCATTAGAAAAAAATAGTCAATAAAAAAGGAATCCGGCCTGAAAACTTCATCAGGAGCCACTTTCAAGCTGGGATTCTAAAACAGGGAATTTTTTTCTGTGAGGCGTCGATGGACAATGTCCGAAAGTACTGACGCCTCGTGGCCCGAAAAATCCCCCGAAGATGAAAGCAAAAGAGACATACCAATTCCAACAGTAAAAGACAAATAACAAAGCAAAACATCAACAAATGAAACAAATATATATACACAAAAGGTAAAACCATATAAGAAAGATCATAATTAATGACAAAATTAAGAAAAATCAGTTCCCTGACCTGTTCGCTAGTTATCCGCCATTCTTCTCCGCCAACAAAAAACAACAACACCGTGAAACTAAACATAAAAGTGATTTTTTAGCGCCATCTATTTCACTAATATTTCATTATTTCTTTTTTTATTAAAATATTGATATTACAGTAGTTTTTGGGAAAATCATTATTGTTTAAATTTTTAATAAAACTATTTGTTGCTTTTATAAAAGAAATTTTGTTATTACAAATTGTTTTAATTTTATTAATTTGTGAGAAAAGTACATTTTTGAAAATTTTAGAGTTAAGATTAGAGTGATAATTACAGAGTTTAATTATATTAAATTTGAATTCGTCTCTTTTATCATAAATACCGACTATTGTTTTTTCATTATCAATTTTGATCCTTAGATCCAGATAAGTAGCTTCAAGATTATCACTATTTGTTTCTTTTAAAGTTAATTCTTTAGGATAGCAGTTAGTAACAATATTGGTATTATCCAAGTTAATCAAAATCAAATCATCAATAAATCGCCAACCGTTTATTAAGTAATTATTAATTATTTTTTTCTCGTAGTAATGAAGGAAAATGTTAGCTAAAGCACTTGAAAAAGCTGTACCCATTGGGATACCTTTAACCTGTTTTTAAAAAATCAATACCATTAAATATATAATTTTCGGTAATATTAAAATTGCATAAAGCCAGCCAGTCATTTTTATTAATTACATTTTCATTTAAATATTCATAATATATATGAGTACAGACATTTAATAATTTCTCATGGGGCAGGTTGGTGTATAAATTTTCAAAGTCAATTCAATTTTCAAATTAATATATATATATATATATATATATAAACATCAATCTCTAGTATTCGAAAGGCAAAAATGAGATAAATTCAGGAACATTCTTAAAATTTCAAGAGTGGTAGAAATTTTTCTTCATACATGAATTTTACATAATTGTATTAACTTTCCATCCCAGACGTATAAATTGTTGAATTATTACTCATCTTTTGTTGTTATCGAAAAGAAAACAATACATTATTTTAAATTATAGATTAAAATCTTTTAATGTCATTTATTTCAAAATGTTTGCTCTAAAATTATATTTATAAATGCCATGGAAGAAAATGCATGCTAAATGCTTTATACTGAATTGTGTTTCAATATTTTATTTCAAAATCAATTTGAAAAGTAATAAATTATCTTAAGTTATAGCTTATAACATAAAAATTTTTTATGCCATCTATTTCAAGATATTAGCTCTAAAATTATATTTATATAACCTGTTGAAGGAAATAAATTTTGGAGGGTCTTATATTGAATTTTCTTTTAATAATTTATTTTTAAATCCAGAGAACCTTTATTTTAGTTTCAAAATTGAAATCTAAATGCTAATTAATGCATTAATACTTTTCAGATAAACAATTTATCCGCATGTTTCTTTACTAAGAAATGTTTACTTTTTTTTTTTTTCATTCAAAGTATTCATATGTTTTAACCTCATTTTGAAACTAAAAGATAAAATGTAAACATCATTTGAAAACCATAATTTTTTGTTTCAAACGAAGTAAAATTAAAATGAATCAGGGTTATTTGGTTTGAAAATATTTTTTTGCCGATTCAAAGGATATGATATTGAAGTATTCTTTTACAAACAAATATTTCATTTCATAAATCATGTTTACATCCAGTTACACGGAGTATAGAGGAAGTCAAAAAATACCAACTGGAACCTTTGAGAATACTTTACTTTTCTCATCATCCTCAGTCCGAAGGTTCTTAACATTATTTCTGTATTTATTTAAGTTCAAAAGAACTAAGACGATTGTTATTTGATATTATTAAAAAATAAACTATGCATACAATTTATTTTTTAAATATATTTTCAACTTTAGCAAGAACGCTATAATGATTCATATGAATTGATTTTAATAAATAAAACAATTATTTTAAGAAATTCCCCATAAATGTTTAATATATAGATAGACGAATCTTGGACTTCCAATAGTAAATGACTATTCAGTAATTGCTACATCACTTAAGGACAATCATGTGCCTGGACACGTTCAAATAGTTTTCAAATTATTTTACTGTTTTATTCGCCATTTACTGCTTGATATAAAGGCCTTGTAAACATGAATCCTGTTCTGGGCTTTAATGTAAAGGTCAGGGATCAATTCGCTCCTTATCCATTGGACATAGATATCTAGTAGAAGGCTGATTTGCATAATCCCTGTTGTAACTAAATAAGTATTTGTTGGTTGTGATTCTTACTATTAAAATTTAGCAGCAGGCTTGCTTCATCTTGCAGTTCAGTATGTGAGAAGCATATTAACGAATGCTTTTCTTGTATAGTAATGGATCCCCCTAGTTATCTTCAAGTTTCTCTTGAGTGGAATATTTTTTATTGTAGTTGAAAGACTGACTCTCTCTAGATGATTCAAATTCGTTAATCTTGATTTAACTTGTCTATTATTCATTTGTTTGTTAAGAAGTGGAAGAAAGGGCTTGTTTACATTTATTTTCTTCGGTTGTTATAGGGGTGAGATTTCTCATCATAAAAGAACCATTAATGAGGTGAACACTATATTGCAAGCCTAGATTACCTTTTATAATTTGTTTTTATTTTAAATGGTAACAGAAAATTCAAACAAATTCTTAAACTACATTTGAATCTTACAATAAAAGATGGTAATTTCTTACTTGTATTTGAATTCGTAGAAATTGCACAATGCGTCATTCGAGTTATTCCTCAAAAGGGACTGAGATAAAAATGATTTATGAAGTTAAAAATGCTGCAATACTTTAATAAACAAACGTTCTTCTTTAATTATACTATATATATGGTGGATTTTATAAAGTGTTATGCATAATTTTCAATTTTAGTATTAAATATTCTAATATGCTAAATCAAGATTGTATTTATACATTAAAAAATACTCTGAATCTATTGAAATATATTTAAGATAATTTATTTGAAACATTTCTATGTTTTACTCTCTGCCCTCACTATTTAAAATATGTAGAAAAAATATTTCTGAAAACTGAAAAAAAAGTATTAATGTCAACAACGCAAAAAATAATTAGTGTTGTGAATACATCTTCAGTGCCTTATTTTTTTGTGCAAGCACATGTGCAATTAAAATGGGCTGATCTGTTGTTCAACTCTTAAATATACTGAGGGGCGGCATACATTCATCTTAAGTAACTTTTTAGGAACAAATAGACTTTTTTGATTAGAATAACAAATTTAGAGAGGTTGGAAGAAAAATGCATAACGAAATAATTAATAAGAGCAAAGTGCAGATTTCGTAGGATTTTCAAATTAGATGCAAATTCAAAGTTGATAAATAAATCACTTCCAAAGTATTTGAAGCATCATGTGGCATTAATTATAATTTTGTATTTGATTCTTCATATTAAAATTGGTATTTTAATCTATTTCTACATATTTGTTAGAACTGAAGTTTGTTTGAACTCATGCTTTAAAGATAGTAAAAGAAATGGATTCATTTCCAGTTTGAAAAATTAATTTTATGTTCAGCCTAAGAAGAAAATGGCCGATATGAATGTAGATGAGTACTGAATTTACAATTATTTCTATTCATCTTCTAAAAGAAAAAAGTACTAAATTCATCTCAATTCTCGAATTTTGAATTCAAACTAATAAAAACTATTGCATTCTTAATGCAGATTTTTGAAAACCATACAGTGGAATCATAAAATGAATCGATTAAAGAAAAATGCATTCAAATTACTGAATTGTGAAAAAAAAGCAAATCTATCATTTTTGCAACAGTATTATCTTATCAAAAAGTAATCTAAGAAATCCCTCAAACTAGATTCTAATCATTGTTTTAATGGTTTTATTGCGTTAACCAGATGTAATGAAATTAGGAATTTATTTTCTATTATGCTGTCATCTAAATAGTGAATATGCTAATTGTCCAATCGGTAAGAAAGTCAAAAGTTAGGAAACACACTAGCGTAGAATAATATTAAAAAATCTATAAACTTATCGGATACATAATAACCAGAATCATAAGAATTTATAAAAACGGATGTTAGAAAATACTGTTTCATCCAGTTTACAGTCGAGAAATTGCTTGTATAATTTAGTATCGGTTTTGATTACTTTAAAAATCTCTTATTTTTACAAGAATAAATTCAATAGTCATGAATACAATAATTTTTCTATTAACCCAATAAAGCTTCTATCAACCCAACTCTTTTCTTGTTATTCAAATGCCCTTGACATATATTATGTCTAGGTCATTTGAGACATAGATTATATATGGTAGTCTATGTCTACCATTATATATGGTAGACAAAGCCCCTATACATATACTTCATGTGTTAATGCTTTTTATGCCATTTATATATCATATACTATTAATGCCCGTCGAAATTTATTTTAAGGTATATCCCAAATAAAATTTTACATCGTGAAAATAACATTGTTCTTTTATCTTGAAGTTATATATAAATGTAGAAGCATATTAAAAATCGGAATTTTTATTTTTGCACTAATTTATTAATACATTTTCTAATTTAAAATGAAACTGAGAAAATACTACAAAGACACTGATACTGAATATTACATCTCTTTTCTCTCTTTTTTATTTCAAAACCATTGCTTTCTGTCTCTATATTTTTGAAGAGCATGCGAAGATTATCGAAATGAAAAATAAAGAATTACTCCCTTAAAATTTAGAAGCATGGCTCAAAATTCTTAAGAAATTTCAAAATAAACAATTGAAGAAAGAGGGAAAACTAATTTTTTCCCCTTTACCATTGTTTTATATGAACATATTTTTCTTTGCATTTCCATTGGGAGATTCTTGTATTCGTTTCTTTTATTCCTACGTAATTTTAAGTAAAAGAAAAAGGGTCCTCGCAGACAATCCTGAATATTTTGAAAATAGAATAAAAATGAAAAACATTCCATTAGGTTTAAACACGCACGGATTAGATTTTGTGCTATAAGAGGGGAAACACAAAAATCTCTTAGTTATTAAATTTCGAGAATTTAATAACTTATATTTATTTATAAAAAAGAATTTTTTTAGAAAAGAAAAAAAAACAAAGAATTTTTAGCAATCTGCCTGTGAAGCAATACCATTATAGTTTACATCAATAACAAAATTAGAGTTTTTTAACATTTCCGTCATGGGCCTTAAAATATAGTTTTTAATAAATGTGATTTATTCTTATGATTGATTTTCTATTGAAAAATATTCGTTCAAAATATAGCAAAAAAGTTGTACAATATTATTAAACATTGTATTTCCTTACTTTGGATATAAATCATTTTTAGAAAGATTGTTTAAACCATCTACTATTTTTCTACCCTTGCAAATAATGTATAGAAATAAGAAAGTACAATATTCAACAAAATATTCAGTTATATATGTCCGGAGTCTAAGGAAATAAAGAAAAATAAAACAGTAAAGAAATGACATTTTTAGAGTTATGTCATTTTCTCTCTTGACGAGAAAGATAATTTAGAGCCATTGTAATATGAAGATACGATATCTCATTTGCTGCCTTATATCACAATTTTAAACTTAGGTAACTTTTTGTAGGACATATGATTGCCTGTATGTGTATATTTGTATAAAATAATTTAAAAATGGGTCGACTTAGATGGATGAAGTTTTATGTATATTTTTATCTTGTTTACTGCTATCTATATCAAATTACGGTATGTTTGAGTGGAGGAATTTATCTTTTGAGTTTTTGCATGTTTGCATGCATTTAAATAAAATAATTTTAAAACACTAAGATTTACTTAAATAGAATTAATTATGCTGCCATATCATTTAAAATACAAATTTCTATGATATAAATCTATTATTTAATTATTAAAACGTAGATTTCTCTTATTTTATTAATATGAAATTTTAGAAACAAATGTTTGTTTTTTAAATCAATAAAATAAATAATTGATAGTTATGCAAACTTTCCAAATATATTAACAAGTTCCTAAAATGCTTGAGTTTTTAAATGTATTTTATTATGTTTAAATATTACAAACTTTTATTTCTTAGCCAGCTTTATAATGTTTTTTTTAAAGTCGCATTTAACTCCCATGTCAGAATATTTTTTGAAACATGTCAATATTATTTCAGATCAATTATTCAGCGATCCATTTCTGAACACCAGGATATATAAACAAGTGACCAAACATTATCTCAAAGGCAATATTAATCAAATAAAAGATAGAAAACACTATGAAAGAATTGTAACGAATGGATACCAAAGAATCGAAGAGACTCTTTGGCATGGATAAAACAGAGAAACTTTTTTCTTTTCGGTATTTTTCTTCTACCAAATGATGATCCTGAAAAAGACGGCTCTTTCATTTTTATTGCATCAGTAGGACGTTTATGCAGACATCCGAGAAACTTTCTCCCTCCTGCCGTCACTGTTATTTCTGCACCATTTCAGCACAGTCTGCCCCGTAACTATACAGGAAGTGAGCATTTTTGTGCTCTGAGTGGACAGACTATCAGACTACCGGAAATTTTTGACGCGGAAATTTTATTGCAGAAAATTCTGGTTAACTTTGTTCTAAGTTGATTTGTTTCTATTAAAGGAATTTGTTTAGTAAAATGTCTACTAAGAAATTATTCAGAATAAATTCTTAGATATATCATCGATTTTTCCTCGTATTTTTGTAATATTTCTTAACAAAAGAAATTGCACTGACACAAACTGGTTAAAAGGAAATTTTAGAAAAATATAATTAATTTTCTTTTGCGTATTGTTTCTTTTCAGGAAATCAAAGAATTAAAAAAAAAACAATATGTTTTTCTTACGAGTATAAAAATTAATAAACATCATTCGAATAAAGATTTATTTGTTGATATTAACCTAATTATTATATACTAGATTTTATTAACTGCAATTTCATATACTATGTTATGCTAACAATCTTAAAATTCACAGAGTTTTTGATTTTATTTCATGCATAGTATATTTCTGGATATCATTACTCCAGATAATATTTTGTGTCATAAAGAAAATTATAAGGTTGTATAAAGCTTCTTTTTAGTATCATCTCATACATGTTTGTTAATTCTGTAGATAGCAATTTTTTTTTATAAATATTCTGGTATTTGATAAAATTCCCATAATGTATCCATCAAAACGTCTCGTAATTATGATGGTTGCTGAAATGAAAGTATGTAATGGTGTTCTGTATTATTCTGCTAAAACGGAATTTATTAAAAAAGGTCCAATAGTAGAAATGAAAGAATTAATGTTATGAATTCGACATGTATAATTTTCTAGATACTTATTGAAAATCGTTTACTTTTTAGTCTTTAAAAGATTTTAATATATATTTAGCTATTATAAGAACATAATCTTTTAGGAATTTAAATGCTCTCTTCTTTTTATAGTTTATCTATATTTATTAATTTTTCTTATAAGGACATACTAAAATGATTGATAAAGAGAATTAATTATTGCACGAGAATATTGAAATAACTTTTAATATCCCATCTACATTCTCTTTTATTATTGTCTCAGGACGCTTCGAATTTTAATACTATCTTGATTTGATATAAATTAAAAGTTGGTTTAATTAAATTTAAATAATTGATGCTTAAAAGCAAAATAAGAAATATAAGGATATTATAAATTAATATTTATAGGTCAAAAAATTATTTAATTAGTAGTTTTCATTAATCACATAATTTCACTTTTTCCCATATTTGTTATTCAAAATACAGAAGACGGTAAAAATATATAGAGTCTGTTTTAAATATGTTTAATACGTAATAAAAGCAGCAAGTAAATAAATGCGGCAGCAAGGTCACAAGCAAATTGAGAAGCCATCTTCAGCCTATGCCGTCGTGCGCTTAGTGCCAAATAAAGATCCTGTGTTGGAGCCATTGCTCTGTGACGGCTTGGCTGGCCTTCCAGGTTACCAAACCACTTGTTTGAAATAGATTCCAGGATCTGGTTACCACTTTCGATGTCACTTGTATCCTTCGAGCCAAATCCGCTTGAGCTGGGATTGTAGACAAAAATCCCAGAAGTCTAAACGGTCTAATTTCAGTAGTTATTCAAAAACTAAATCTAAATAATTTTTTTCCTAAAACAAAGGTTATTGTGTTTCTGGTCCTTCAGAAAATATAAAATATAATTTGTTTACATTTTTCGAGTAGCCGTTAAGAATTACTTTAGAAAACGTTTTTGTGACCTTAATTTTGGACATGAGTTTAAATGCAATAAATCATTTTTATAGATAAATATATTATATCAAAATGACCAATGAGCTTTATCTTGAAGTAGTGTTACATTTCTTAAAACATAAATTTGTTTTAAGAGTAAGTATAATTTTATTAAAATTGTATCACAAGCAATCAGTGTTTCAGCATTGGTACAAGGGAAAACACCTCCACCTTCTTTAAAAAATAGAAAGAAATTAGATTTTGAAATAAATTTGTAAATAATTTGTAAATAAAATATTATTTTGTTTCTTAATAGTTTTTGAATATAGGTTTTGTAATTAAAAATCTATATATAAAAATATATTCAAAATGATTGCAAGTGAGAAAAACAATGACATCTGGGTTTAAAGGGTTTCAAAATCACTTACAGAAATCTTAATTGCTAATTTTTTTTTCTACATTAATTTTGAAATTAATTTTTCAACATATTTTAGGAATAGCAAGTTTTTTTTGTGTATATTACAATAATCGTTACCGGACATTATTATAATCGTTATATTGATTATAAAATGAATAATCAGAATGATCACCAATTATAATTTACCAATTTTGTAAGTAATACTTTTTTAACAATTTATATCCATTAACAAGTCCATTAAAATATTTTCGACCTTACTATACACACACGTATATAAAGGGTGTCTCAAAAATCTTGACAGTGGCTTTTATTCCTTAAATATTGATCATAGATGTATTCTATAAATTACAAAGTTGCTTAATAAAGGTTTAGAATGTAATAAAATTGATTAAAATTTTCAGGGAATTAAACTTTAAAAATTTAATTTTCATAAGGACCCCTAACTAAAAAATTACCAATGTGTGAAATGTGTCCCAACCTCTAACATGGTCATGACAAAAATTCAGAATTTTATGATGATTTGTTTTGAATTTGCTTGAGCCAGATTTTTCTAACATGGTGTAAGTTTTTTAGTTATAGACAAGTTCCAGAAGAAAAGGTACGTCTTACTAAATAGATGTAAAATGTACTCCAATTTCCTCTGTAAGGCAATGGGCATACTAAGACAAGAATGGGCCGGGTTCGTGGTATAGGTGTAACTCGTTTTTGCGGTAATCCAGGTGTTTTGGGATCAAGTCCAGCTTCAGAGAATTTTGTTCTTCATCCACACTATCTGTGAGCTGTGTGAATGAACCCTCTTCTAAAAAGCAACTGTGCCAGCGAATGCGATGCATGAGTAGTTAAGACGTAGATGGCGCTACTGAAAAGCAAGAGGAACACTCTCAGCTTAAAATCGGTGACTTCATCAGTGCGTCTGACTTATAACAAGTGTCATTAGAAACAACAACAACAAAAAAAGGACGGAATAAATTTGAAACTGGAATTAAACTGTTATTGTTAGTTGAATAATTGTATGTATTTCGGAATAGATATAATTCCATTTTCTTTTTAAAAAATCCACTAAAAATAAATACAGTGCTACATGATGTCAGTTGCTAAAGTATTTATCAACTCCAACATGTGTTAAACTATATTTCACCTTCTATTATTTCTATCTTTTTTCCTTAAATTTAATCAATTCGCAATTCTTTAATTCTTCCTTTAAGTAGCAATATTTTTAGATAGTTAGCATTTCTTGAAGCAGGGTCAACTTCATCTACTTAAGCACTATATTGGAAAATGTATATTATGAGCAACAGAGATGATGGTTTCAATAACTTTGAAATACCGAGTTGCACCAATAACATGGATGATAGTAAACAGTTTTACGTTTATTCGTCACTATAGGATATTTTAAAGTATTTGCCATCATGAAAAGATAGCAGTTTCTCTCTCTTCAAACATCAAAGCTCGACTGTTGCCTTAGCCCCAACCGAGATCGAAGTCCGAAGTCTATCTCCAGGGTGAGAGACTATCATAAGCAAATATCCAAGGAATTTAATGCCTTCCAGACTTTTCATATTTCTTTTTTAAGACAAATCTTTTTATTTTATTTACCTCTTTATACTTATTTAACAGTGATTGATTAACTTTAATAAAATTTGATTCTTTTGAAATATTTTAGGATAAAATGGAAACAAATTAAATAGAGTTGTAAAACCATAATATCAAATGACTTATTTTAAAAAGAGCTGTAAATCTATGATGTAAGATGACTTTATAAATGTATTATATATTTTACCCAACATTTAAATGCAAGACAGTTTTATTATTTAACGATAAACCTCTTTCACCATTGAAATCATTAATTAAATACAGCCACCAGCTATAAGTAAAATAACACATACTTTATTTAGCATCAGTGCATTAATTCAGTCAGCTATCGTTTAGTTTTCCTTGAGGGAATATTTTATAATAATTACTTTGAAGAATGAATTTTCATCCTAATTATGTTATATTTAATTAATATGAAAATGTTTACTGTTTTTTAAAGCAGATTTGTGAATTTAATTAGGTATAACTTTTGAAGAGATTCAATGGCTTGAAAGAGCTTTTGAAAAATTTGGTTATTTATAGAATGCATAGAAACTAGCTATTCATATCATAATTTCTTTCTCATTAACACACTCATCGAAAATATGATTTTTAATTAGGTTTTAATTTAATGTATGCAATTTTGAAGATAAGGTGAGCTTCAATTATCTATCCGGAAATTTTTGCTCTTATCCACAATCATAACACAATTTAAAGAATATATCGTTTTATTGAATATTTGTTAGTTTCCTAATAATTTATTTAACAATAACTGCAATCTTAAAATGGATTATCTATTTAATAACACTCTGAAACGTTTGGCATATAATAAAACGAATACATTTCCGTCCAGTTATACCGAAAAAAGTAAATAATATTTGATAGATTTATGCATAAAATATATGAATAAAGAGCGAAGCTTTTTGTTTTTATTTACCAAAATTTTAAACAGCTTACACATTTATATAGATTTAATATTTTGAGCTTATTTCGAAAAGTTACAATTCAGGTTTTAACAAAGAACAGACAAAGCAATCATGGATTCTAGTCAATTGTAGTGGATGAAATACGATGTCATTTTCCTCAAAAGTTTTTATTATTACTAATCAATTATATTGGCCACGAATAAGTTTAATACCAAAACGTGAACCGAGATATTGCCGTATTGGGAGTTGAACACCTACTTTATTCTTATTTCAAAATCTTAAATTTATCACTTGGCTGCTTATTAAAGCCAATCTCTGTGTGGATTTTCTTAAAAACCGAAGATAATTATATAAATATAAGGGTGTTATTAATGAATTTTTATGAGCCTATTTAACTATAAACGCTATTTGTGATATTTAAGAATTAAAATTGAATACCCATTAAATTTGTTCTATTGCTCTAGTTAAACATTCTAAAATCCTGAATAGACATCTTTATTGACTGAATTAAATTACCAATTAAAGATCTTTCCCTTTTCAACAACGAATTGCTTTGTAAAAGAAAATAAACAGTTTAATGCTCCAGACGAAAATCCTGAATTTGCAGATGATATTTCTCAACGTAATAATAATTAAATTTAGTATGATGTAAGTTGAATAGTAAATAAAATTTGTTTCCTTTTTAAAGGTTCTATATTTTCACATTTAGTTTCAAAATTAATAAATTACTAATACAAAAAAAAAAAAAACATTATTTTCTATAAAGTTCTAATAAAATCTAAAGATAAAGCTCTAATACATTTAAAACATTTATTCGTCTCTACTTTCAATTTTCTTTATATGATTTGGCGTTCCTTTCTTAGAATAGTAGAAGGTTCTCTGTAATGAAATGGAATTGTATCGTCTGTCTGCTTCAAGAAGCGAATATGTGTATTAACTTTCTAGTAGCAAATCACATTTTTCCTCCTCTCAATAATAGTGTTACATACAAAACAAATGCTATAGAGAGCAACAAATGTTCTTGCAAAAATAATTAAAAAAAGCTTCAGTTTTTTACTCCTTTTTTTAGTTCGGATATTTTTACAAAACACTATTTTCAGAATATTAGAAGTGAAATAATTGGTTAAATGGAAAATTCAATAGAAAGTTTTCAAAATTATTTTATTTTACTTGATTTCATTTTATTGATTCGTCAATCTTGATGGATAATGGTTGACTAAAATACTTCGAACAAAATATGATCTGAACAATAATAATGTTTGTTCGATATTCTAGATTTAATATATTATATTCTCAAGAATCTTCTTGTCAATATCCTAATTTTTTTAATAGTAAATATAGAAACGAATAGATTTCTTTACTATTGGATTTTTCTAACTAAGCTCGTTTGAACCTTCTTATTTTCCCTCTTATATCAATGAATGGATATCATGAATATTATGAAATATAATCAAAATGCAACTTTAAATACGAAATAACCCAAGTTATTCGAATATAATATGACCATTTCACAATTTTAATAGTTTCAATGCAATTTATGAAAAATGATATTTAAGTTAAAATAGATTATACAATATGTTTCCCTCTATGAATTGGTATTACTATTTCCTTTTTTGTTTGCTTTTCAGAATGATCGTTCTTCTAAATTCATATATTTTTCCTTTGCTCACATATTTATTGTATAAAAAACGTATTATAATTTTTATAATCTTCAGTAATATCGCATGAGCTTTCTTAATATATTTCTTTTATCCTTACATGAATTTTACTTTTAAGGACGCCCTGTAGCTGATCTTTTCTTATTTATCTCACTATCCAAGGGCGTCTGTAATAGACAAAGCACAACCTCTTGTCTCGTCTAAAATTCAACAGTGACTTTTTACTTCTTCAGAAAATCTTGATATTCTCCAAGCATTTGTTAGTGCAACATCAATGAAATTTACAAATACTAATTTTTCTGATGAGCATATAAATTTGTCATTTCCCCAAGAAATGATAAAACATCTGAATGAAAAGGAAGATTGAAAATATCTGCACTAGATTTATTTTTTAGGATTTGTTTGATACAATCAATTAAAACAATACAATCAATTTGGTTGAGGCCTATCAACTGCTTCCTTTTTTGTCCATTGTAATTCTTCCTTTTTTTTCGGTAGAACTTTTGGGAGGATCTAATTTATTCTTTACATGAACTTCAGCTTCCACTGCAGTATCTCTAGGTAAAACTTCATAATCGGTATTTGAAAACTTTTCATTACCTTCTTCATCAATAGCATCTGCTGTTTCTGGAGGTGCGACAACAATATCGGTCTCATCTGCATCTTTGTCATCGGAATTTTGGTAGACATTTTTTTCCAAAGCTTCTTCTAACGTAAGATATCTTGTTCTACGTATTTTAAACCAAAGGCGATAAAAAAGTTGCTATCAATTAGAGGTGGGTCGTTCGCGAACGAACGGGTCATCTAAGTGAACGAACTGAATCGGATCGCTATCTTCTGAATAAGTCGTTCGTTCGAAAATGGCTGTGTGGACCCGGCTATTCCCGTTTTTAGCTGTGTGGACCTGGCTATTACCGTTCGCGAACGACTGTGTGGACCCGGCTATTCCAGTTCAATTACTGTGCGGACCCGGCTATTCCAGTTCAATTACTGTGCGGACCTGGCTATTCTCGTTCGCGACCGACTGTGTGGACCCGGCTATTCCAGTTCATTAACTGTGTGGACCTGGCTATTTTCGTTCGCGACCGACAACATGGAACTTGCTAATTTCATGCTTGAACCGCATAGAGATAAGAAGACAGATGTTTGTGGTTATGTCCGCAAAAGAATGTGAAAACTGGGGGGGGGGACATTATCACTTAGGAAGACTGGTAGTTGACCTTGAGCTGATTACATGGTGTTTGGCTCTTTTGTCACTACAAATTTTGGATACTCGTCTAGCAAAAACGAAAGCTTCAGGGGAGGTAAAAGTGTTCAACTCGTAGAATCAGAAAGTGTGAGATTTTTTTCGAGGGGGGGGGGGTGGCATGCAATTTTTTTATACTAGAGATTTCAGGGAGTTTTAATAGTAAAAGATTTAGGAATCATTTACGACTTTACTGATATGATACTAAATTTTACTTTTTGTTTTAATAATAATACTTTTTAAAAAATATTACATAAATTATTTATGCTACAATTATTGTCATAAAATGAATTACGTCGAATATTTTATTTTACTCTTCTTTTTTTTTCGTATGCTCTTTTATTCTTACCTTTAAAAATAAGAAATAAATTTTGCTTAAATGACGAGCATTGCTATCATAATAAATTATTTATTTTTAAAAAAAAATATTAATTATATCTTGTTTATTACTACACAAAGGAGAAAACGAACGAATTAGCATCTAAGGACAAATAATAAGGGGTAATAATATTTAATATTTATCTTATTAAGATACTACTTCTTTCAAATGAATCTCCATATTTCAATGTTGTTTTATCTTCATTTCTGAAAAGAAAATCTCTCGATTAGAGATTTTTTTTTTTATATAGAACTCAGACATTAATTACACTGCTCTCGTAAATTGCAAAATGTCTTGTTTAATTTTTGATGCTTACCAAGAAAGAAAACGTTCATTAATTGTAATATAGGCTACAGATATAAAATAAATGTTTAAATAAAAAAGGAAAAAAAATGGTTTTTCTCTTATACTGTACTATTTTAACTACATCATGATTATGGGCTGAATATGCATACACGGAATAAGCTTTGTCTGGCTCATTAAAGAATGCAACATCACTATCTTCCTATCCAAACATCTAAAACCTATATTTTTTTTTAACTTAGCCTTTATACAAGCAATTTGTTTTAATATTAAATGTTATAAAAATTTACATAGCAAAACTTTTAAATACGGTTCATCTTCAAAAAACTTGATTTCAGTGTCTCGGATATAAAAAAAAATTAAATAAAAAATAAATTAAAATTAAATAATTAATTTTTGAAAAATTTTAATTAAATTTTTTAAGCATAAATTCAAAGTTTGTCAGAGCTTTTGGTGTATCAGTGATAGTCAGTGACCGATAACAACAACAACAACAGTAAAAACACACCAATTTATAGTTCAAATTTGAAAGCATGAAAAAAACACACACTTGGAAATAATGTTTTTAAATCTAAAAAATTCTTGATTTTAATTTGAATAAGCCCTAATGCACAGCTTTCAAAAATGGAATGAAAGTAAAAACTTAATTTCCCATAATAAAAAAAATCCAATTTTTTTTCTTTAGACGTCTATTTGATTATCTGGACCAGCCTGTGCATACGGTATCAAATCCGTATATGCAATATTCAAAATTCTCTAGATGATTGACTGACATTGAAACTAAAACTAACAGTTTTGGCTCGTGGTTATTTCTTGAGTTGAAGGGTGCTAATTTAAGAATTTGCTGCATTAAACTGCACAAAACCCCTTTTTGCATCTTTTTTAAAATTAAATATTTGTGCGTTTACTTCCCAGTCTTTTGAATTGTATTGAAGTACAACTTTTTCCGCTAATTAAATAAATTTTCAAAAAGTTTGAAGTACATTTTTCGGCAGTATTTTTAAAATTAATTCAGATATTGCATCTTTACATACGCGCATTACGACAATATAGAAAAAAACTTTTGTTTATTTATTGTTTATTATTATTATTATAGGAATAAATGCAATAGTATAGCTCTTAAACAATAAAAATCCAATCAAATTTGTGCAAGTATAAAACAATAGGAATATCAATATCCCAAAAACTCATGGTCTAAGTGAATCCTGCTCTTTATTAAGTAGACAAGACTATTGGCATATATTCCAGGAAATAAAAATAAATAAAATTTAAAAATAAAAGCTGAATAATTAAAATTATGCCAAAATGCTAATTTATAATGTTACTTTAAAATTTATTGAAAAATGTTATAATGATGTAAAATCTCGAAAAACGAAATACTTTTATACTTAGTAAACAGTGGTGAGCTTAGATTTTTAAGGAATTATTTAAACGTAATTGAAGACTCCATACTGTCAAAATAACCAATCTTATATTTCATAATAAAATATAAAATAAAAACTGACCTAAGAAACGCTTCTAAAAAAGCATTAAAAATCATTAAATAACTGTGTAATCTCAAGCAGTACAATAACTGTGAAATGATCAAAAGTACAAAGCCTGTGTCTTCATTCTGTGAGAGGGGAAATAATCATTAGTTATCATTCCCCCATTCTCTGTTTTGTGAATACCATCTTCTCGGAACGAACTACATATGGCTAAGTAACAGCGCATGCGTCAAAAAGTACAGATAGAAGTTGCCTTCCTTTGACACTCAATACAACCGGAAATTTCCGGTTTGTAACATGATGACGTAGTGAGTCGAAAGCAATGTAACATTTCGTTCACGAACGAAAGAGCCTACTCATTCGTTCACGAACGAAAGAGCTTAACTCTTTCGTTCAAAAAGTCCTAATCGGTCGTTCGCGAACGACCTTGAACGAACGGATCAAGTTGGTGAACGAACGACTTTGAACCGAATCTTTCAAATGAACGAGATTTCCCATCACTACTATCAATAAGAAATGAAATCTTTGAAGAATGATAGCAGTTTGTCTCCTTTCCGCTGGCGTTGAGTAAACGGAATACCAGTTTTTATTTTCCCTTCTTCCCTCACAGACACACCTGCTTCATGGAAAAAGTGACCTTGGCTAATGTATTTCACAACCAAGCCCCAATTTTTTTTTTTATTATTTTTTCTAAGAAAAAATGAGTTTGGACATTTGAACCAAAAAAAAAATGCTTAACCTTTAGGCTGCAGCTACCCAAACTAGGAAAAGTTCCTTTGAATACGGTGTTTAGTGTTAGAAACTACAAGATGCTTTCCCCTTCTTTTAAGGGTAGTTGTTGAAGATAAGCTCTTCGATTTCAAACACCCGTATAGTTAATTGGTCATCTGTCCGTTCCGTAGTAAGCGGGTTGCCTTTTTTTGCGGTTTCGTCTCTGCCGAACTCTAGAGTAGGGTTTTAATCGCAGTTTATTTTTTTTTCCACTCAAAATTATTTCATCAATTCTGTAGTAAAAAATATTTCATTAAATATTATGACAGTAAACAAATTGTAAATACGATATATGCTGAATATTTTTGTACATTGAACAAAAATTTTTCAATTGTACTTAAAATTAAATCCATTTCTCAAGCTTTACTGAAGCTGCGAATTAAACTGACATTGCTTGAACACTGCATTGTGAAATTTACTTTATTTTTTAATTTTAACTCATCAATTTTAATAAAATGTAACGATTTGTGCATATTATATATATATATAAAGATCCTAATTGTTCATATTTTTTTTAAAGTATTCACATATCTTCGGGCATTACACGGATAAAAATTTTCTATTGCTCTGCAAATTAAAAATATCTGCAAATGTTTTTTATAATAATATATTATTCCCATAGTAATTGAATATAATTTTTATTCCCGACATAGTTCAAACCGTTTGTAATGTAAATTACTAGTAGCGTTTTCCCATTATATTGCCGATGCTTAAAATTTAAATTGAAAACATTTTTGGCTGAGAATTTCAATTTCTGATTGCAGAGTGGTATTTTTTTTTAAATATGTTCAGTTTTGTAGACATTCAGTAGCTTAATTATATATAAAAAAATTTTATACACAAAATTTACTGATAAATAAGTAATCAGCAGATTTAAGACAATCAATATAACCAACAATAAAGTAAGACTTGAAATGAATTCGATACATAAGATATGATTCATAAATTAAAAAGTTTATAAATTAAATTAAATTATTAAGTTATATTATTTCATATTAAAAGTTTTTAACTTTATTTTTGAAGCTCTTTTTTCTGTATAACATTCTCGATTATCAGCATTCATTGTTCAATACTAGTATTTTTACTAAAAAATGATTTAGATTATCTTTGAGAAATACTTAGAATTAAATATAGAATTCCTGACTTTTTAATGCAGTTTTGTTTTATTTCAAAGCAAATATTTCCGGAATAATTTGAGATTTCAATTATTTCTCAGTGGACTGAAATAAAGCTATAAGATTTTAATATTTCTTTTCTGTTACTTGAACGCATGGAGAAACTAATTATTATTTTGATAGATTTTATGAATCTCCTTCAATATTTTAAAACTTTCTAACGTTTACAGAATTATGAAATATTAAATCAATTGTTTTCATAAATAATTACAAATAATGATGAAGCCATGAGTTTAATTAAACATCATAACCAAAATATATTTCTAGCAGAAATATATCGAGTTCAAGTATGAAAATTTAAAACTGAAAAAAAAAAAAAATGTAGGTATCATTTCGTCTTGGGCACCGATTACCTTCATTAGACCATAGCATGATACGAAGCATCAAATATTTCTTGGTTCAAATATTTATCATTCGATTAGATGGACTCAACTATAAACATATATTAATATAAAGTTGTAAATTTTTTGAATAAAATTTTTTAGTTGTTAATCATTGTTTTGTTTAGTGACAAAGGAAGTCTTTTTAACCAATTCTTGTTTGAGATAAAAAAATTATTTCATTTTTATCAGTTAAAAGAAAGAATTGTTTTATTTCCCAAAACAGAATTTTTGCTGTAATTGCAATTTATAATTCATGTAATTTTTAGGATTGAAGTTGCTTTAACTTTCTAAACTTTTTTTTATCAAAATATATTTTTTGACAAATATTTTTCTCTAAGGAGTGTCTTCAGTTTCTTCATTTCATTTTTATTTTGAAGGAATGAAGTAATGATTTTTAAATGAAGCAACGAAGGAAAAGAACAATGTATTCAATCAAGTACTAGTCAAAAATGAAATTATGCTATCTCATTCTGTACTCACTTCCCTAGGAAGTTTAAAAAGGAATGTCGCCAAAACACGGTAAAAAGTTTTATTGTTGCCAACAGTAATTACAATAGTGATTCCCGACCCTAAGGGGCGCGACACAATACGGAGGGAGTTTTATCAGGCAATTACGGCTCAGCTGGAAAGCTGAAGTGGGGAAAGGAAATCCAAACTCGTTCCTGGTACAGCAGTTGTACCGAGCCGTACGGAAAGGTAAAAAAAATCCCGGTACAACATAACAGTAAAGAAATGGTAAATTGATAAAACTCAAAAGCATTGTCTTTTATGCATATATTTCGAATGTTTACCAATAGATGTCACTGATTATTTCATTAATGATATTTCATTCAATAATGTTATATACTATTGCGTTTTTATTCAATGATGTTATTCACTACTGATTATTCATTTGTAATAATAAGTAATGAATTGTAATCGCAATTACATAATAATAACTTTTAATACAATACTAGCTGGTATATATAATGTAATGAAATACAGCTAATCTGTACTAATATATAAATGTGAAAATTTGGATGTTTAGATGGATGGATGGTTGTTTACATCACGCCAGAACGGCTGAACAGAATTGGATGAAATTTAGCAAGAAGATAGATTATAGTCAGGAATAAAACGTAAGCTACTTTTTATTCCGGTTAATTGAATGGTTTATTTTTTATTAACTAAAAACTAATTTTCTCGCCAAAAACTGAGGCTAAATACCACCAAAGGCAAGTAAAGCTCCAGAATTTTTTCCCAACAGAGCTGCTGTTAGGGTTAGAGGAATTTCGACCGATTATTTCAAAAGATTCTATTAATTTTCTTTGTGTTTGATGTATTTGAAATCAAATATTGGTGATGATTTGATCTTTCGAATTCATTCTGAAGTACCTAATAATTAAAAGAAAACAGAATAAAGGAAATAAAAAATGTCTAATCTGCATTGTATTATCGCAACTGGCGCAGGAAAGTCAGGCATGTGCGTTAAGCCAACTTGCGTTGAATATTCGCGAAATGCCTGTTTCAGAAGCTGGAAGTGAATCCATGCCTAACGCTGATTGGCTGCTGCTATGACGTCTCTTGAAGCTCGAAACCATAGTAAGCGATTCATATAGGCTTAGAAAAAGGGTACACATTAACAATTTCTGTTTTTGTCTTCGATCTTACTAACGTGAAATTCATAACAAGTGAAAATCATGTAACGCGCATTTTTTTAAACAATATTTAAATAAAAATTTGTCCCGCGTCCATAAACAACCGCCCAAATCATATTACTAAATAACCAATGAGCGTGAAGATTGACGATGCAGGCGCCTGTAAAGTTGGTGCGTGATTGTCGTAACTGTATTTGCGCGTGATGACAACTGTGTTTTCATTGAAATTAACAGTTTAAAAATTATGTGTATAACACTATTGTAGCTATCTCAGTCTCAATCAATAAATAAAATGGATTTGACCTGACGATTTGCTGTTTTGTTTTATTTTGGGTATACAATGTAAATAAATTGTTTTTACGTTAATTGTGTCTTTTTGTTATTAAATTGTATTTATGTTATATATTTTTCGTATATGCTTATAGTTTTAAGTGTATATTTTTTATGTTCGTTTAGATTTATTTTATATTTATTTTTCATTATTTGATAGATGTTTGTACATATATATCAAAATTTCTAAGCGAACAGAGTCGCGGTTAATAGCTATTACAACATATGATACAGAATGATTGTTAATTATTAACTTCAAGTCAAGAACTGCGATAATTCAAATAAAATTAATAAATGTTACTATTTTAATAGCATTCATTGTTTTATGCATACCAACTGCTCATAGAATGTTACAGTTTTTTTATTAGGCTTCATTATGAGCAGTATTGTAGGGTTAAACCTTCATTACTGATTATTTAGTGGCTACAGTTTGATTCATTTTCTGGATTCAATAATTGGAAAACCTTTTCAATGAATAAGTATGGAATTCCATCAATTTTGACCGATACTGAGGAAATCTTAAAAAAATATATTGTGTGAGATAAAGAAGAGTTACTGTTATTAAAAATGTACGATTAATGAGATCGAAAAAGATAGGTAAGTCCCAGTTACTTCCGCCTAAATTTTTCTGGAAATTATTGAAAATTATCAATTTTAATCCGTTATATGTACAAAACTGTTCTGGATAACTAATATTCCACATAAGAATTACAAAATTACTAGAGATCCTGTGGAAAAAACTATTAAACAGAAGAGAACATTTAAAAAAAATATATAAATATATTTTTGAAAATCTATATATTTATAAATAAGCATTTCAATATATGTGTTAGTATCATCGAACTCACTCTATTTTTAATAAAAATTTAAGTAATTTAGCAAGCATTTGCATAAAACTTTTGGCCTTTTTCTAAATGAAATTTTCGTTTTCCGATTAATTATGAACGAAAACATACGAAATATATTTTTTGACATTTATCATTTATTATTTTTTGACAATATGGTTCAAATACTTTTACATTTAAACAGCATCCGTCAAAGCAGCATCGAGACATATTACTCATATATTTATAAATATATAGGCAGGCAAATAGTCACTTTGTAAGCAGATAAGATCGAAATTCAAAAACATATGTATAGTTAAATCTTTAAAATTAAGGAACATAATTTCATTTATCCATATTTTTCTGTATTTGAGATATTGTATTGAAATACATACAAACAGTCATTCTTTTTTGCAACCGATTTTGTCCAAATTTTTTTAGGATTTTACAAATTTTTCTTTAAGCTGAAATGACGAATTGTTTTCGTTTCTCCCAATGAGATTTTAAATTTTCATATTCAAAGAGGCAAGCGCAACCAATTAACATAATTCCAAATATATACTTTATGAACTGAAGTAAGTCTAAGCCGTGACGACTCACAACAAAATCAGGATCATTTTTTTTAATGTTCACTCACGGAGATTTTTATTTGAGAAATTAAAAAAAGAATAACAATGAAAAAATTATAGTCTTCCGATTAGTAACAATTTAAAATATGTGGAAATTTATTAAACAATAAATGTTTTTGTGGTATCTGCATTGTTGGAAGCGTTGTCTATGCATTTTTCTTTGCAATATAATATCCAATTAACAAATTATCATCATTCATAAGTTATTTTTATAGCAAGCAAGTGTGAATGATTGCTTCAATTCAAATAGTTCCTGTAATTTTCAGGAGAAACTGATTTTTCAAAGAGAGTTCAGTAATGTCACAAAAGATGTGTTAGAAAATTTAAAGGAATTTTACGTTTTACATTTATTTCAGAAATTTTCATAAATAAATTTAAAAGGCTGAGATTTTTCTTCTTATCGTCTTTTTCAAATTAAATCTTGTTCCATTTTACATGTATTCAAGTAGTTGTAATATTATTCATAAATGATTTTCTATATTTATACAGATTTATAAAACTTAAATACCATGTTATCATATAAAACATAAATGCCATGTAATAGATCAAAGCATAGATGAACTCCCATTTACTTTCTATATCATTCATACTATATATCATCAAAAGTTACAGAGAAAAAAGGCATAACAAAGAATACTCTCGACATCACCAAAATGGACTTATTTCTAAAAATAGAAGGAAATGGAAGCAAATTCCCTCTTGGTAGGAGTACCATCTTGATTTTTTTTTCTCTTCCTTATCAGGAAAAAATTGCAATGCTTCAGCTAGGCATTCTCTCAGCCATATTACCTGGAGGTAAAAGGATTGCTCGTTCCATTTTTATCACATCTCAGCGTTGTTTATGCAAAAGATCAAAAAGCCTCCTCCCTTTCATTTCTATTTTTGTGTTTTCTCGGAGCACAAAATGTCACGTAGCTGAGCAGTAAAAGCATATATCTCAGGTCTGAGAAGACCGATATCAAGATATCGGAAATAGTGGATAAGTGATTGAACAGTTGGTACAAATCTTTTTTCCCCTTCAGAGATTTAGCTTTCTTAGTAATGGGAAGTATTGGAAAAGTTATGGGGACATCGTAATGGCCCCAATAAAATAAATATGTGTATTCAACGTTGCGCTTATTAACAAAGTTTTTAAAACGGTAGAAGTTTCGATGTTTGCATTTATTTTTATTCAGAAGAAATTAGTTTGCTTTTAATTTGATATTTCTTTTAACACATTCAAATTTATATTTTACTCTTTCATGAAATAATAATTTGCCAAAATAGATATTTTTGAATAACTTAATTTTTTCAAATATTTTTTTCTTTCCTTATATTATCCATGAGCCCATTTCTGACAGTGTTTTCATAAACTTTAAAATTTCATTGTGTTTTAAAATTTTATAAATAAAATGAGTCATCAGCAAGTTAACATGCAATAAAAGTTAAATTAGTCATAGATTAAAACTGTAAATCTTATAAACAAATCAATTGAATCTCCAAACATGAAGTAATATTTTAAAAATGGGACTTTTAAAATATGATTGGAAATAAATGAACCTGCAGTAAAGTGATTTTTTGAATTTCAAATTACATTCGAGTTTTTGCCATAATGTCAATGACCAAAAAAATAAATAAGAAAACTTATAAAATGTATTCATAGTTTTGAAATATTCTGTCTAAAGGTTTAAAAAAATATTTAGCATCTCATTTTTTGGGAGAAAATGATATTTTCCAAAACTTAATATTGTATTCAAAGTTATCGGTTACAGAAATTTGCAGTATCCATAGTTTTAAATACAATGTATGCATATTTTATAGTGCTGCAAAAATTCATCCTTTTAACAGATTTTAATTTACAGAAAAATAAATGATAATGATTTCACAAAATATTGGTATTACCAACTGATATATTTACTACAATTCTAGCTAAAAAATTTTCTATTGTGATTTAAATCATCAAGATTTATTTATAATGGGCTTATATTTAAGGAACTATTCAAAGGCTTATCTTAAAAGGTAAATACTTCAGGATAATTATATGATTGATTAAAACCAAGATAATTTTATATTAAAATTTGCTTTGAAGATCATATATGGGCTCCGATAGCTTAATTTAAAGAGTCATATTTGCATATTCATCCATCCTCATGTACTAGTAGTTTATTTGTAGCTGTAGTAAATAGGAAGCATGGATACAAGATGCTTCACAATTGAAAGTCTGATTGTATTTAAACTATATGTTAATATATGATAGCAGTAAATATCAATTTTTTTTCCATTCTTATATATGCTTTAAGAATATGCTAATTTTCATACTTATAAACGCTTTATGATTATGTTATTACCGTCTTTGAAAACCACATGTAATATCTCTAACAACAGTATAGCAATAATAATAAAAGCAACAACAACAAAAAAAAACACGAAGCAAAACTTTATAAAAAATTACTGAGATTTTCAAATTGTCTTTAAATGCTAGTTTTTCTTTTTTTTGTAAATGAATTTAAAATTGTTTTTAAAATATTGCAGAGCATTCATATTTAATTATAAATTTATCATTTTCATTTCATGGGATTTAACTGAAAAATATATTAAAAAAAACAATACGGATTCACAGTTTTTATTGGAATCAATATACTGTTAGTCATTAGCATATCAAATTACTTTAGTTCCAATAAGAGTTAACTAGAGAAAATAAACATTATGAATAAAATCAATTCAAACACATGACATATAAATTGAATATGAGAAAACAATTGCTCATTTTAAAAAGAGTCTGAAATGATGCTTCTGAGGTAGTTTTAATTTGTCTTAGTACAGTAAATTTATCAAAACAGTTTTCGAACCTAAATTATTATTATAGGATTATTTATGTTCGAGAATAAAAATTATCTTCTGAAAAACAGAAAGTTGATTACAAATTCTTCCAAATGTATATATTTATACAATTCCTATACAAAAATAAAACTTCTGTTAAGTAATTACAGCAAGCAGCAGTATTAATGATAATTACAAATTCCATTGGCTGATTTAAATGTTACACTTTCTTGCAGCATATAGCTTAAAATAAATTACAAGTATTGGTTATTGTTAAGAATTTTTGTTATTTCATATCTACATGACCAAAAAAAGTTTAAAGTTATGTATAAACCAAACTGAAGTGTACTGGAAGTAATTCATAAAATTGTCAACTTTTCAATATTTAATTTCCTTTGTATAGTAACGTGGAAGGGCGTTATTCATTGTCGTTACAATGAATGGTCAATTATCTATATAATTTACTTTCAAATTATCATTATAAATTGCTTAAGTAGAAAAGTGTATATTTAAATAGCATAAATTTAATTTAATGATTTTTAAAATACCTAATAAATTTAATAGTTTTGTTTGTTACAGTGCTCTCGAAGAAGAAAAAACTCAAATAGGTGACTATACAGTTTACGAAACTGCATTTCATTTCTTTCTTAATCTTCCAGCGGTGGAGGTCGTTATACCAACATGAAAGGTCGTGCGTATTTCCCACATACGTAATAGTTAATTGCAAATTTTCAAAAGCGTAACTATTAAAATTATATTACAAATAGATTAGGATTGATAACTACAATTATTTTAAACATTTTTTTTATTTAAAAAGAAGCAGAAACAATATAAACATAGATTGCAATAACAATATAAAAGGACCATAGGTTAACTGAATTGATTTAAAAATAATATAAATGAAATTGTCGATATTTTGACAGAACAATGTGCATATAAAATGTAGAAGTGCAAAAATAGAGTGTTTATGTATAAAAAGAAAAAAAAAGTAATTGAAAATTAAATATGAAAAGGAAGTAAATAGTTTCATTGTTATTTCATTGCAGAGTAGCAATTTCAGCAAATGTGTTTAGTGTGCTCCAAACATATAAATTTCTGTCAAATCTCACAACTGAACCGCGTGATTCTAGTCCAATTTTCTTTTTGGCAGAGTTTTTTCCCTGATGTCGCATCTTCCACTTCTTCAATACCTAGTTCCTCTTTTCTATGTAGCGCTTTTAATTTTAGATTATTTTAGAGATGTGGGTGCTTTTTTTCAAAATTTTCCTTCGTAAGTGCATTTGCCAGCTGTCATCAGTCTAAAAAAATACGGATTTATTTGTAAAATCATACAAAATCAGATTTGACAAAAACTTACATGAACGGTCGTGTGTATCTCTAAAATACAAATATCTGATCGGAAGAGGCCTATTAACGCCGCAAACTTACGACGACAACTGAAAGTAGGTCAAAGAGACGGGGACAAATAGCTAAAGGCAGGCGTTCCCATAACCAACATATCTAAAGTTATAATACGAAATTCATCTCTAATGTATCTCTCACATACGCGCTCCAGCTGGAAGGATAATTCAAAGAATATTGTGCAAATTTGTAAAAATATAAAAAAAGCGAAGATATATCATTAAAGTGGATCTTGATATACATCTTTCAGCAAATTTTATTTTTTTAAACAATCATTATCAACAGAAATGTATTCTACTAATTAAGGTAACCGACTACGTTCGAAGGAATTTTTTGAAAAACTAGTTTATTAAAAGGTATATAAAACTATGGTTTTTAGATGTGTTGTCAATTATAGAACAATATACGATAAATACAAAAAAATTGTTTTAAATTATATATTTTGAGAAATAGGAAAACGTGTAGTAAATTTTATGGAAATATCACCAACTCGGTTAACACTTTACACAAAATTGTAATGCAATAATCTTGTTTTTCTTTGCACATAAATTATAGAATATAATGATGAATGAAATGAACTAGAACTTAAGAAATATTTTGAGATGCAAAGAAGTTAATATACGCATTTTTTTCCATATATTTAAAACAATTTTTCTAAAACACCTATTATTGGAAAAGTATTTCGCCATCAATAAAACTTTTGGTTCAGTGCACTGTCCATTTTATTGTAGACACACATTGAAATTTTTATTTGAATACCTCTATTAGTTTTCGAGATATCATGTTAACAGTGGAGAATTTTTATGAGCATTGGAATTTTGAGAAATTTGAAGTTTAGCTCAAAAATATATGACCCTGTTGGGTAGGTCAGACCTTCCTTTTCTTAGAAAAGACAAACCGTTTAGGAAAGAGTAAAGTTGAATTTCAATAAATAAAAACTTTAAAATAATTGCCAGTGTTAGATAACCAATGTCTTTAATGTAGTAGGATACCTTAATCTTTATTACTTAAAAATCAATAAAATTCCTCTCAGATATTTAATTCGAGCTCTATTGATCATTTAAGGCAATTCCTTTTAATTGATTAATTGAAAACTTGTTGGAGCAGAAAGGCTTTGACCAATTAATGCATTCCTTTAATCCTTGCAATATGACATATAATACAACCTACGATAAAGCCTCTCTTATCCTTGAGCTTGGATCACTTGCGGATGTGTAAAAGATTGAGTTATTTGTTGAAGAGTAATGCAATTAATTCCACTTTCAAGTCTACTTATCTATATTTTGTCATTGTAATAGTAAATCAAGAGTCTCTTATCAGAGTCCACCAAATGAGACGACTCTGATAAAACTTAATCCTCTAGTCAGTCTTTAGTTAGTTTTAATTTAAGCTCGTTGATCATAGCCCAATCTATAATTAATGTTGTCGTAGTTAGGTATTCATGGGTTAGAGGGATAGTAAATCAGGTCATAACGGAAATTAGGATATTGCTAAGCAAATAACGTCATATAATTTAAGACAATTTATTGTTTTGTACAGAAACAAAGTATACATTGGTTTTCCTTCCTACCACCAATGAAGATGAGGATTATATTACTTTGTTGTAGTTTAAATATTCAAGAAAATATTTTTATGAAGCACCACTAGGAATATAAAGGATTATACTACTACGGGCCGCTAGGAATTAAACGATAACTGTGAAATTAGGATGAATTTCAAAAATAAATGATTCGAAAACTAATAAATATAAAAAGATGCGGTTTTTCACTAAACAGATGGAAAAGACGGTTTTGCATGGCAACGAAAGAAATATATTTCCGTTGGGACCGAAAGATTGCGCTGACCTATTTCTGAGTGGGATTATGCAAAACAACAAATAGTATAAAAAAGAGCACCTTATCTTCGTCGAAACTTATACGCATTGAAATTCGGTTCATAACTGAGAAAGCCCTCTCGGTTAAACTGTATTATATGAATCCGGAAGCTGCCACTGCGACATTGAGAGAATATCGAACATGAAGGCTATGTAAGATTTATAAGGGCCTATAAAATTTTCTGCACTGAACAAAATGAAAAAAAAAGAAGGAACAAGGAATTTGGCGTCAGGTTGAAGAAGTGGCCGTCTCTCAGTAGTCGCTGTTAATGCCACGGCTGTGGAGCAGACGGTGCAATTTATGTCGACGGTTTCTGCACATAAGGAATGCAGTGCTTGAGAAATTTCGAGGCAGATAGGAAAGTCGTATGGAAAATTTGGAAAGCACTGTGAATAATTCTGAAACGGTATCCCTCAAAGTTACAGTATAACCAAGAACTAAAAACACCTGATTTTGTGAATTTAGTTTTCAGAGAGATGGAAGAGCAGCATGACTTGCTTCACACAGCGCCTTGGTGCTCTGACACAGTGCTATGACGCTTTAAACGCCCTCGATTGTCAAGTGTGGATCACAAAAAATCCATATGCCTTTATTTGAGGAACCCAACATGAAGTGAAAATCTGGTGTGGCTTCACCACTGGCTTCATATTTGGTCCATTTTTTCGAGGATCTCACACAGATGAATTTCAAAACAGTTTCTGTCACTGATGGGCGATATTCAGCATTGTTACAAAACAACATTACTCTTGAACAAGCGCAACAGGTACTTCAAACAAAATTTTTTTAGGAAAGATGGAGCTTATTTTATTTAAATTTTTACTGTAGTAAAAATTTAAACAAAATAAGCAAAACAGACTGTAATTGTAACAAAGGAATTTATAGAGATTATGCAGATGCTGACAAAGGGCATATAATAACAGGGGATTTAAAAATTATGAATTCCGGCTCTTTAAGTGTTGCAATGGAAATGGGAACTAAATTTAGATTGAGAGAAAAAATAAACAATGAAAAAAGTCTTAGTTTCTATCTGTCAAGATTTGGATATTTTTATTTCTAAATTATCTAAGAAATATCATTGACCTCAAGAGGTTTTGAAAGAATGGAAAATATGGATTTTAGAGGAAATTAAAGCAAAGTATAATGTGGGTAACGTCTGAAGTAAAGAACGGGGAATTTACTTTAACAAATCATTAAAAAAGAAAGTAAAAATTGATAAATTTAATACTATAAACCGAAAAATACTTTCTGCCTAGATTGTAAATTTTATTATAAAGACATGTTAATTAAAGTATATAACTCTAATTTGAACTTACGAATTAGTTAATACCAGAAAAAAGGAACTGGATAAAAGGATGTTAGCTTTCGCTAAAAAACTAAAATTAAAATAGCTCTTTAAAGTATCCCTATTTGTTTCCAACAGTAATATTTCATTTAAAAAAACAATAAAATTTAGATTCGTAACTTGTCGCACAGGCAGTTTCAATTACTACACGGAGAAACATTTCTATGAATACTTGAAAATTATCCTAAATACAATTGAAGA
Source organism: Argiope trifasciata (assembly GCA_026543055.1). Lineage (NCBI taxonomy): Eukaryota > Metazoa > Arthropoda > Arachnida > Araneae > Araneidae > Argiope > Argiope trifasciata. Next base: position 3,499,889 of record JAPMOQ010031793.1, read on the forward strand.
TGGGGATAATTTTATAATTAATAATAAAAAATGTTTTGTATTCTCTAAAAGGTAACACAATTTATAAAATAATTACTTATGACTGAAAATTTATACACTTACCTTTCCCAGGAAAAATTAATAAATACCTGTAAGCTTAAATATAACGAATATTTAAATGAAAATATTATTAATTAAAATCCCTAGCTGTATAAAACCCACATATAAAAAAAACACGATTAATTACTTGAATTTCCATAATATATCACTGCTTAAAATTGCGTTTTAAATTATCTAAAGCTAGCGAGAAAATATCACATTTATATCAAATAATCATTGCTTCTATTCATTTTTAATACATTTAAATTAAATAATTGCTGCTACTTTAATTAGAATACATTTTATAAAATATGTTGATAATATAATTTTTTTTTCCGTTTTTGCTAATGTAATAAGGTAAAATATATGTTTATATTGTTTCATAATTCTATCGCTAATAATTAAATTTCTTCTTGCTCTGAAATCTACGTAAAAAAAATTAATGCTAATGAGCGTAACCTGAGAAAAAAAAACTGTCCGGGATATAAAATTGAAGTTGATTGTCTAAAATCATGCTTATTTATGAAATTTGTTGAAACTTATATAGTGTATTTTTAAACAACTGAAACAATTTCTGCAACCCATTAAGATTCATATGTGCTGAAAACGACAGCTAAATTGTACCTACAGTTTTCGCTTTCTACATTCAACAGCAATTGGTTTGGTTTCTAGAAAGGAAAATATTCCAATCAATTTTTGAAATATACTGAATATACATTCATATTGCTCAAGATTATAAAACATTTGTGTTGAAGCGTGTTTATAAAGTTTTGTGTGCTAAACTGCACAGAAGAAAGATTTAAAATCCTCTTCTCGTTACGGAAAAAAATTCGATACAATAAATAATGGTTTATTTTTTAATTAATGTTTATTAATAACGAGACCACATTTAACATCTGAGTAAAGATACATTCACAAAACTTCCGAAAAGAAAACCAATTTATTTTTTCAAAAGAATTCTTTTCTAGTTTTTCCATCAATTTTTAAATTAATATATCGCCTTTTTAATCCCAAAGGAAAGTTAGAAATTATAGTATTACAAAGAAAATAATGTTCAAAGCCGTTAAACAAAAGCCATTAAAATTGCAAATTATCAAAGATATTAGTCCCATTTTTAAACCGATCAATACTTTACTTTCATAAAAAAATTAACACAAATCTGTAAAAAATATATATCACTAGTTAATTTTGAACATGCTTCGGAAAATATAAAAATATTAAATATATGTAAAAATGATAAGAAATAGCTAAAAACTCCCACTAATATAAAAAGTAGATAATGCCATTTTGTTTCAACAATTCTTTAATTGGTACTTACGATTATAAAAATTATTAACTGTGTTTTTGTCAAATGCTATGTTTCTAAAAGTTTTTATTTTATATTCTGCAGTAACCATTTCAAAACTATATTTCAATAAGGAAAATACTTTTATTCTTTTCCTTATGCAATAATGACTTTAATCCGTTTTTTTTTCCAGTATAAACACCTTTTTTCTATTTTTTCTCTGTACTTATATATATATATATATAGTTGTTCTTGTAACAATGCCTGGAATTTCTCAATAAAAATACTTACTAATTGCATTTTCTTTCCTAAAGAAATTATGCGAACATAAATGATAATTCATCACTGAAATCATTTGTTATTATTATTAAACATTTTTGTCATTTTCCATTTCTAGCTTCTTTTATGTTATTAATCAATATAAAATTTCTCTGACGCTATGTTTTTCTTCATTGTAGAAAAAAAAAGATACCCTAGGAAGTTATTAATGATATATTATTTGGGCTATATTAATTTTTAATGTGTTGCATTTTTTTGCTAAAAAAGTACTTTTTTTATAAGGTGTAAAGGAGTTTGTTTTTATATATCTTCGACAGAATGATTTTTTTCAACAAATAAAAAATATTAGTTTCAGGAGCTACTTTTCAGTATATGTTTTCACTTGTCATGTAAGTATGCATGTTTCTTGCATACTTTCAACATTAATTATTAAATTTTCAATTTATAGTATTTAATTTTTTGTTGCGTTTTTTATTTTAATTTTTAAGAGTAAATTCCAAGAATTATATTAAATAAGTAATAAATAATATGCATCAAAAATTAAATAACATACTATGTTTTGAAAAAAAGAAAAGCTCCCAGGACAAATTTTTATTTTATTCGCTTACCTGAAATTTAAAAAAGCAGGATTTTAAGCTACTTTTATGTTCTATTTACGATTGGTAGAAACTTCAGATATCTAGATTTTTTAAAGAAATACTCTGTTGTAATTTATTTCAAGTCCGCTGACAATTATAAAACCTAGTGAGCATCTCTTGTTTTTATAATAGCACCGATTAGGGACAAGAGTACGACTTTCATGGTCACATTCGATTTCATAACCCCTTTTTTACAGGGAGGGGGGGACACATTCTGACACCTCACAAATAGAACACAGAAAAACAACCATGCCTGATCCGGGATTCGAATCCAGATATGAAGATCAAATGGGAAAAATTCAAGGCAGGCTTTTATGAATTACCCAAAGCATTAAATAATTCAATCAAAATTAATAAAAAATACCGAAATGATACTTATTTTTAATATATTGATTATTACAAAAAAACCCCCTTTTTTTAAACGTCTTATTGAATCATTTCTTACTTGTGATACATATTAAAATGTTATGACCGTCATTTTATTTTCTTGTGAATTGCAAGAGGTGGAAGTTGTGTAAATAGTAAGTACCTACTAAAACATTTATAAAACTGATTTTTAATTTGACTGCTAAGTTCGTAAATGAAACTAGAAATTAGAAAACATGTATACGTTAAAAGTTATTTGAATTTCAACAAACAAAAATATTTAAAAAAATTCAATAATATTTTGTTTTTCACATACAAAAAACTTAAGGTTAAAAATTTGTACAGATACTTTTAAATTTATTTTTACTCAATCCAGTTTTCTGGAAATATTGACAGTTCCGAGATATTTTTCCTATAATAATGGTATAAAATGGCTTATTCCCATGTATTAACACCAAACATGAACACTATCTTAAAGATATTGCCTAAAGAGACAAAAATTCTTTTTTAAGAAGTCAAAATATTCAATTTTTTAATTTACTACGAAATTAAAATAAGTAATTTCTCTGTATGGCAGTTATTAAAAGGTGTAAATATTTATTATATTGCTACCTAATGGTTTGTATATACTTGTCTAATTGTTTTGAAAAAAAATTCGATTATATAAACAGGTTTTATTATTGCATTTATAAAGTGGTTTATAAAAGGAATTCTTTCAAAATGACGTTGCACCAAAAGTTGAAAGCGTTGCACCAAACGTAGATTATCAGGAAATAATAAAAGCTTGCCATAATTTAGAATCCGAAGTTTTATTAATAATTTTCTTAAAGAAAAAAGGGAATATAAAAAACAAAATGAAAGGATAATGCCATAAAAAATATTTTCTCTAAGAAAATTTTAAAATATAGGTTTGTTAAAAATGTTGGGGTTTTAACTTCATTTTGCGCAATTTGCTTTCAACAATTAAAAATTAATATAATTTCGATCTAAACTATAGAAAAAAGCTGCTTGCAGCATCTTCTCGACATAATATTTTGAAAATAATTTTAATCGAATTTTCATAATGGATGTTTCATAAAATTAACTTTCAAAGCAAGCACCGAAAGAATTTTTAATAAGCTCTGATCATTGAGAGTGGCAAATTCCTGATTTAAAATCTGATTCTGGGAAATTGCCACCTTTTATGTAGATTTGACCGAAGTCATATGTTACGATTTCGAAAATCAAATGTATAGCTTAGGATGTGAAGTTTGAAGACATTGATGGTAATCACCTAATTGCAATCTATCAGTCCATATAAAATGTATCCTGATTCCTGATGTTATTTCAAGATAGATATTCACTATAACTAAATCAAATTAAAATGATTAGTATAATTTTTCCCTGACAAAAACTTTCTAGCAGAAGATAAAAACAAGCATAAAGAAACACTTCAAACGCCTGAAATTTTTGAAAATCCGAAATTGCAGTGAAAAAGTTCCTCATTTCATAAACTAAGTTGTAGAAGAATATCTTATTTCTAACAGCCAAGAAATTATTCTTTCTTGTAATTTTTGTATTTTTAAAGTTAAAAGACATAACTCTTATGTTTAAAGTATGTTTTTTTAAGTACGTAAAGTACGTAAGTTTTATGTTTTCACGTACTCAATGATATTTTGAAATTCGTTACATAAAAAATGCTTTGAATAGTGTGGACTTGAGTAAAATAAATTTTCTATCCTTGTATTTGAAACCATCTGGAGAGAAAATAATCTATTTTGATACTTTCATATACTAAAAAAGATACCTGTTTTATGTATCCTGGAGGCAGTTCTTGAAATATATATTTTAAGAAAGAAAAAAAAATCAAGCATTTAAAGTTTATTTTCTTTTCTGATTGTAGCTTCGATTCTCTGATATTGCGGAATATGTATGTATCTTCAATGGATCGTTTTCAAAATAATTCATCAAACTTTATCTTGTTTCCCAAGGGGGGGGGGACAAGCATTTTAAAAATCTATGACAACAAGGTATGTGTATTCATGTCATGGCGATATTCCTAAGGGAATTTTTCAAACATTTCAATTCAATGTGGTCATGCATTATTAACTCCCAGGAGGAGAGAGAGTTAAAATCTTGAAATGATTTTTTTCAATAAAATTCCCAAAGCTCCATTTAAGAGGATGGGAGTTTGATTTGAATCAACTTTACATTAGGAAATTATGTCAGAATAGCCTGGGAATATTTTTTCTATATTTGTTGTCAAGAATATGAGAGAAGAATAAGTATATATATCTATATATCTATATCTATATCTATATCTATCTATCTATCTATCTATC
>JAPMOQ010031793.1:3505255-3574747 GCA_026543055.1 Argiope trifasciata
ATATATATATATATATATATGCTGTTTTTATGTACAATTCTTTACATATCACCGTTTTTTGGCTTGCTATGCTATTTTGTTAATTTTAACAATTTTGAAGAAATATTTATTTTCATTTTAAGAGACATTAAAAATTAAAAATTTTTGTTGCAAAAATTGAATTTAAGCACTTCATCAGAATAGGTAAATGACCATAAAATAAGAATGACTGCTACAGTTCCAAAAAGAAATAGAACTAAAAAAAATTCTCTAATGAAAAAAGACTGTATATTGATACTGAAATTAAATTATTCTATTAAAAATCGATGAATTGGCTTCTAAAGAGAGTATGGTAGTACAGAGCTCAAAAAAGTTTTGAACAAAAAAGCATAACTAACCTTCTATTAGTCATATCGTCAAAATTCCTGAAGGCACAATATTATCCATTTCGTTGCAAAAGAGTCAGCCAAGTCACGAAATGGATGATATGAATGTCGCTAAGTTTGGGATTAATTGATTCGGCATCCAATTATCATTTATTAGGGCTGTCCATAAAAGTGTAATTCCAATGACTGAAATAACTATGCTGGGATGAATTATTACAGGTACGGAAAAAATATATTTGATTCAAAACATAATATGGTCTCATATAAACGCAGTTATGATTTATGAGACCTTCTTGGAAGTATTTTATATATTTGAATATTTGATTTGTATAAAAACTCAGGAGGCCATAAAACTAAAAACTGCGTACCAATATGATCCTTTCAGGCATTACATTGTTGTACATTGAATTATATTTACTTGTAAATATCAAATGAATTATGTAAATTGTAAGAATTATTTTTCACAAATTATTTTGTTTCAGGGATATCGAATTTCAAGACAAAGCATGTGCTCGTGTTTGGAAAAGTATGGTCAATGAACTCAATACACTAATCAGGTACCGTTTAATCAAAGTAGCCCATTGTGCGGGGAGAGTAGCAGTAATATAGTGAATAAATTAGCTGAAAAATAATTAGAAGATGTGTCTTTCAATCTTACTCATACGATTTGAAAAATAATGAGGAACCATCGAAAATAAGAAAAAAAAAACCAAAAAAGTCGTTGTAAACTATTGTAATGATGGTTTAGAGCAACTAGTTTGGACTAGAATTATGATAGTTTGTTCAAATTATCTCTCATAGAACGCGAATTATAACAGGTCAAATTTACTGGAAGAATGTCCCAAAAGTATGTATGTCATCTTAAGAATTGTAAAAGACGTAGATTTTTATCTATATGGATTAAAAGGCTCATTCGTATTGTCATAGTGTCTTTGGAAAACTCTATAAGAAAGAGGATATAATAAATGGGGAAGGATATAAAACAAATGAAGGTTAAAGTACTTTTCAATACAAAAGTTGATTTGAATACGTTGAATGTGTTTTCTAATTGTGGAAATAAACAGCCTTTAATAAAAATATTAATGTAATATAAATTAAATTAAAAGGATTATTATTTTCTCATTTTTACGATTATTAAGTACATTTGTAAAATCAAACACTGAAATCAAAACATTTCAAAGTTCTGAAATCAAATTAAAACAAACTTCGCTTTGTATTGTTAAAAAAACCGAAATCAACTCATTAAAAAAGAAAGTATGGAAGAAAATTTTTTTTTTCCATTTAGATTTGTTTGTGTGAATATCAATTTTTCACAATTCATAATACAATTTTAAAATTATAATTAAACTATTTTTTCTCAAAGGATAATTTTGCAATAAAATATTTAAAAAGGTACATAAAAATTAATAACTTGAAAGCTGTCCATTTCATACCAAATTTTAATATTGTATTTATTATGTTACTATACAGATCATTGTATTTTATTCATAATCTCCTTAACAGAAATTGATATATTCAACATGTGAATGTATGGAATATCTAATAAATACTTGAGTCTAAAAAATCTCTTTTTAAATTTTTTTTTTATTTTTGAAGAGTATTTAATTTTTTTTAAAAAATCTATTATGAGGAGAGAAAAATTAATGATTAATCTTTTTTACCGTCGATGATGATTAGTCATCTTTTTAGAAATATTTCAGACGGTTGATATTTAATTTAAAGCTAAATACAGCTTTCATTTTTTAAATTAAGAAATCTTATTAAATATGGAAATGTTATATTTTTAAAGGATTAAAATTACGTTCTCGTCGTGCTACTTCCTACATTTCTATTAATAATAAAAATTACATAGTAATGTGTATCACAATTTTTTAAATGATTTCAGATTAACAAACAATTTATTTTTGACAGAAATTTTTTATTAATTTCAAGAACTAAATATTTTTCATTATTAAACGATGATTATATTACAAAAAAATCCTTACATGTTTTAAAACAAAGAGAGCTCTCAAATTTGAAAAATGCATTATTCGCACCGTCTTATTAAATTATAGTAATCCAGCGTTTAAACATTACGATGAACGTGTTATGAAAATGAATGAATTATTTTTGATGACACATTTTGGAAACGAATAACAACATTGCAATCTCGTTGCATAAACAATTTACTCTCTAAAACTATTTTTAGAGTAAATTATTTTGAAAATATAAAAAAGTGAATGTCATTATGCATTTAACCAAATTAGTTTTTAACATATGATGGCACATATTATATGATAAGCAATTCAATAGATAACGTTTTATATATTAATGACACCTTTAAACCAGTAAAAAAGAAAATTAATGCTTATTTTCATGCTTAATTTTTAATTTTCTTATTAAAGCAATATATTTATCAATTTATGTGGTAACTATGTCAAATTGATCATGTCGATTTGTAAATTTGTGAAATTACTGAATATATTTTCTTCTGAAAACAATTTGCAGGAAACTTTTTATTTATCTTATAAATATTCTAAAGAATAAGCATCGAAAATTGCCGTTCATTTAATATACTAAAATGCATTGCTTTTTAAGGGGTTCCTGAAAGATTAAAATTTTAGAAGAGATTATTTCTACTTTACCAATGCTCATTGAACTATCTTTTAAGAACAGATTATAATTTTTATGAAACTCTAAAGCAAACTCAAAAAGTCTTTTGGAACTATTTTCTTCAAAGCTGAATGAATGTTTATTTAATTGGAAGATTCTGAAGTTAATACTATAACTTTAAATCTTAACTCATTTTAAATGAGTTCATGGTGATTTAAATTTTTAAATGGTTAATTGTTAGAAAAAATCATTGCAATGCTAATAAATATTATAATAGTAGAAATAATCAAAACAATTTGAGACATTGGAAAATTTAGGTTATGTTACTTAAGTACATCAGAAGTTTATAAATAATATTATTCGTTGAGGTGAAAGCTATTTTAAATCAAGTGAAATATCCAGCCTAAAATATTCACATAATAGTCTGTAAACATCGGAAATTATCCAGCATAAACCTTAAATAAGGTATTGTCCTGAAGAAAGGCAACTTGCAAATAGTTTTTTGGAAATAACTCATGAACTGAGGTAAATTTGTATACTTAAAATAATTAATGCCGCATTGAAAATCAATACATCAAAAAATGATAAAAATTAGTCTAAAAGTGTTACTACTGAATATAAATTTAAAAAAATTTATCAATTATATATTACAGATAAAAATTTACTCGGCTTGGAATTTAGCATGATCATTTATTAAAAAAAAATTACAGTCGGAAGAATAATGTTACTCATCTATTGTAAATGTTCTGCGCAAATGAACGTGAACTAATTCACGATACAGACATACACACAATCACATAATTGCTGTAATATCAGAACTAACCAGGTTAAATTAATGTACAGATAGTGTGATGATATAAATTGGAGTAATGCAGTTGCACTGCTTCATGTAAAATTGTATTTATCGAGTTTTACAGCATTCAAATTGAATAATGCTGTGGCATGCATTTTCAGTTAACTTTAGAAAATGAAAATAGGTTCAAAATGAGCTTTATTTAAAACAAGACCAACAGTTCAAAGGAAATAACTTATATGATGAGCCTGACACGACTCATGATTTTGACACTTATTGAAAATCGCTATATTTTTATGTCTTAAGAAGATTTTAATGTTTATTTACTTTTTACAGGAACATAATTAACGAATTCATTAAATTCCCCTTTCTTTTTAAATTTAATTTTTTATTTGTTAAATTTTCTTATAAGGAATTTTGAAAATGTTAAAGGAGAATATGGATGAGCAAGAATATTTGATTTTCAGTTTTGATTAGTGGAATAGTTGTACTTTTCATTGAATATTTTCAAATTATTTTCTCGGTTAGAGAAATTTGAATTTGAAATGCAATTGATATAGAAAATTGAAACATTGGATATATTACGGAATAAATAGGATTTTGTTTTCTTCAAAAACAATTATTTCCGCTAAGAAGGACTGCGTTGTTATAAAATATAAGTTGTTAAAATTTATAACTTAAACAAATATATAATACCTTTCATCCATTCTTTCTGTTCGTTTTTTTCTTAAATCTGTTTTTCTTCTTCTTCCAGTTCTTTTTGAGGTTTATTTCTTTGTTACAATGCTTTGTGGCATTTAGTATATTTTGATGTAGAGCTGCATTGGTAAATGTGTATTATGAACAACATATATGATGTTTTGCTTTCGAAGAATTTTCTTTGATAATAACAAGAATGATAACAAATAGTTTTAAGTTTACTCGTAACCATTTAATATTGTAAATTATTCACAATCATCAAAAGGAAACCTTTTATAATTCTTCAAACCTCAATGTTCAGTTGTTGTTCGGTTAGACAAGGTCTGAGAGATCTATCTATTATGTTGAGAAATTATATTAAGTTTAAATCCAAGAAGTTTGATGCATTTCTTATACCTACATATAAATAAGTTTAAGAATAGGCGAAGAATGTATACAATTTTTTTAATAACTTTATGACAAAACCTTTTTTTTTTCGAAATTTCTTTTATATTTACCCATTTATATTGATGTAAATATACATGGGTAACCTAAAAATATAAAACCTCATTAATATTAATTAACTTTAATCAAATTTGATTCTTTAGAAATATTTTAAGATAGCTTTGAAATAAATTCAATGTAAGAAAGCAGCAGCAAAAATAGCTTTCCAGTAAAACGAAAGGTACAAATCTATCACAAAAAATAAAATTAGGAAACATTAAATTAGAATTTTATCATGTAGTTCAGCATTAGATACAATCTAGTTTCATTGGTTTGTGCGATAAAACTCTTGCAATATTAAAATCATTAAAAATTCAATGAAAAATTAAATTGATCCACCAGCTATAAATAAAATATTCACACTTTATAGAGACCCACTGTAACAATTCACTGAGCGATCTAACAATATCTTAGTTTTCATTGAGAAATTTTTTTCATTACTTGAAAAAATTTATGTTCAGCATAATTATGTTATCTTTAATTAATATAAAATTTTTCTCTGACTTTAATTAGATAAGGCATTTGGAAATCTTGAAATAATTTGCAGAATGTTTGATATTATTTATTTAATATATAGAAGCTATTTATAACAAAATTTATTTCCCATTGATACTCTCATCGAAAATAAAATTCATAACAGGACTTAAATTTAAATTAATTAATTTAGAAGATTAAGAGAACTTTAAATGTGTATCAACAAATTTAATTTTTATTGATAATAACACTATATGAGCATATACGTGATTATGTAACATTATCGCAGTATTCTTATTGTAACATTATTGCATTTCATAACTGCCACCAATATGATGTATATCTTTTAATATATACATCAAACGGGAGTTTTTGAGGATTCATTTAAATGTTAGCAATTCAAATTCTTATCTGAATATAGGAAAAATATATTTGATATGAATCATTACTGCAATTTCATTCTGCGTTATTATCCGTTCCTGTGTTTCCATTCTATATTTTTATCCACTACTGCGTTATTATTCAATATTACTATTCACTACAAATTATTTATTTTATGATGTAATTAATTTTTTTTAGTTATAATTGTCTTAAGATAAACAGTTAAGCCCCGCTTGCTGTTAGATAGAGTACGTATTAGTAAGTTCAATATAATGAAATGCTTCTAATATAATTTATTATAAAAATACCTTTTAATGAACAACAGTCTTTAATCATGCGTTCAAAGAAAATAAATGTTACATTATTAATCACATTCATTTTTGTATACGCAACAACATTTCATAGACAACTATGGCTACATCCATTAGAATCCAATATAATCAATATTAGAAATTTGACACTGAAGCAGATTATTTAGTCGCCATTGTTATGTTAATTTTGCTGGATTCAAAAATCAGACAAGTGTTTCTGTGAATAAATTTAAAAGTTCATTAACTCTGATTGTCACCACCAAAATATTAATGATGCATAATGTGGTAAACGGATGATATACTTTTATTAAATATTTATGATTACTGATGCAAAAACAAAAATTAACCTTCCTAATTTATTTTCTCTCGTATTAGAAAGATCGGGGATACTTTAATAAACAATTGATTCATCGATAATTCTTAACTCAGATGAGAATTATAAAATAGAAAAAAAAAATTCTGATGAAAAGGGTTATTTATATACCATGAGTTTTTTTTTAAAAAGTTTTTGTATAGTACTTCTTTAAATTTCTGTATATCGATATGTAGGCAGTAGTTCAGATTAATGAAATCTTTTTTATACTTTATAAAAACATAGAAAGAAAATACTACATAATTCAATAATACTTTTGAATATTCTAAATGAATGTTGAGAACTATTTGAAACTGCATAGTGGTACAATAAATCCTTAGGTACCAAAGAAAGTTCCTCGTAGAGCCAAAAACACCCACTGCTTTTACTACCATTCACAGTATACTGCCAGCGATTTCCAGATATTTTTCAGCAAATAAAACATTTTTTTTCTTTCTTAGCTATACTGCAAGATCTGGTGTCCTTCCTTTTATTGTCTGAAGCACTGTATGAGTCGATACAGATAATTTTACGCTTCTTTGTAGAATGAAAAAGACCGAATATGAATTTTATATGTTTTTTCCTCTCTGGTTGAGTCGAAATGTTCAGAATTTATACAGATATACATTTTTGCTCACCTAAACAACATAAAAAATTCTTCTGTCTTAGTGATCTCTACTTCATGATGGTTTACTCATACATCTTGCCGAGAAATTAGATCACAAATTAAAAATATATTTACATTTCGAGCAATAAAAGTGATGAACTAAATTTCATTTATCTGCATTTTTTTGAATTCAGGAAAATGTGTTCAAATCCATGTAGACAGACGTACTTTTTTACAACGGATTTTAGCCAAAAATTTAAACAAATCGGTAATTTTTTGTTAAGACCATACATAGCTTATATTCGTTTTATCCCATGAGCACTTGATTTGTCACGTTTACAGAAGCGCAAGTAGTAAAATGGCGTCGAATGTGAAATCCGGAATATATATTTTATGAATTGAGTAAGTTAAACGTAATAAAATATCAAAACATCGGATTCTATTTATTTCCTGTAGTTTTCCCTTCATGAACATTTGCATTTGTGAAATTAAAGAAAGAATAATAATAAACAAAAGTGTTATATAATTCGCACCATAGAACAATTTAAAATGTGGTGATTCTTTAAACTTTTTTGTACCATATACATTTTTTCTACAATTATTGATATATTTATTTTATATAATTTCGTAATGACAACTTTTCTTTACACATGATTAGTTTTATTGCAGCAGATAAAAAAGAAAATTAATATTTGAATTCAAATAATCAATCGATTTTCATAAGAAACGAATCTGTGTAAAATATGAAATATTATTATTGATCTAACACAAAATTGGAAGACATTTTATATTTTAACTTGCATTCATATATCTTCCAACAGAACTTGCAGTTTTACTTTTAATCTTCTTTCCAACTAAAATATTGTTTCGTACTACAGGCATTCCTGACGTTGTAATATTATTTGTAAATAATTTCCTACATTTAAAAATAAATACATAAAACATGAATTTCAACTAGATAAGAGCACAATTGAGTTCCCTTTCTGCCAAATGTCATACATTTTCTATATCATCCGTATTATGTATATTGTGTTGGGGCAGATGGAAAACGCATCATCAAAAGTTTAAGAGAAAGAAGGCACGACAAAGAATACTTTTGATATCCCCACAATGGACTTATTTCTAAAAATAGCAAGAAATGGAAGCAAATTCAGGCTTTATGCTTGTGCCATCTTAAAGAATCTTTGCTTTTCTTTATCCGGAAAAAGATTGTGCTTCAGCCAGGCATTCTCTCTGCCGTAATATCGGAGATAAAAGGATTGTTCGTTCCATTTTTATCACATCTCAGCGTTGTTTATGCAGAATATCAAAAACTCCGCCCCCTTCATTTATATTCTTGTGTTCTCTTGGTACACAAAATATCACGTAGCTGTGCATTAAAAGCATATATATGTGGTATCAAGATATCGGAAATAATTTATAAGTGATTGAAACAGTTGGTTCAACATTTTTTCGCTCTTCGGAGAGTTAGCCTTCTTAGTAATGGGAAGTACTAGAAAAATCGTAATGACTCAAATAATATAAGAATATGTATTTAATTTTGTGCTTATTAAGAAAGTTTTTAAGAGAGGGAAAGTTTAAATATATCCATTTATGTTTGTTGAGCAGAAATAATTTTGCTTGTAATATGAAAATTGCTTACTTATAATATTCATTTTTACCTCTTTTAATGTATAATTTACACTTTCAAGATATAATAACTCACATAATAGGTATTTCAAAAATAAATAGTTTTTTTAGCTAATTTTATTCAGGATATTTTTGATACCCTGAATATGATATGATTTTTTTCTCTTTTATATAGTATTAAGGGTTCCATTTCTAACAATATTTCCAAAACATGTATAATTTAATTCTTTTTTAACCTGCGATAAGAAAATGAATCACCAGAAAGTTAACTTTTAATGAAAGTTAATACAAAGGTGTACAAAAAAGCTTAAAATTCATCAATAAATCAACTTCCATGTTTCAAATTTGAAACTCACTCTTCAACACGTGACAGATTTTAAGGAAAAAAAGAACTTACCTATCGTAAAAAAGTAAACTGTATTTTCGAAAATGTGAAATGTATTTTTAAAAAAGTGAACTGTAGATATTTTCTTGAAATCTCAATTTCAATATGAAAAAAGTAACACCCAAAAAATTCATAAATACATTTAACATATGCTGTCTAAATTTTTCATCAAAATTATTTTCGCATATTTTTTTCTTTAATTCATTCTGCTTTTAATCAATTACCTCATGCAATATTCGTAATTGTCTTTTTACAAAGCTGCAATACTTACCTATTTACCTTGATGCAGCTGGTGGAAAAAAGACTGGTGATATTTTCAGAACAAGTTAATGTTATTACCAACTGATACGCAATATATCTACAAAGTTTCTAACAAAATACATTTCAATTGTAAACCAAGTATTCAGATTTATTTAAAATGCCATCTTTATTCCGAAAGGTTATATTAAGCAATTTTCTGATATATATCTGATTGATTAAAATTATGTATAATGCCATGATCTCAAGAGCAGTTATGCAATTCGTAAGCAGAAACAGAAGCCGGGGTTAAATTTAAAGAATCTATATGCATCCTTATATTCTCATATGCCAGTAGTTAATAACATTTGTATTTGTAGTAAATAGGGAGCATAGTTACAAGATGCTTCACAACTGGGAGCCTGATAGCATTTAAACTATATATTAAAATATGATTGCAGTAAATATCAAATATTTTTCATACTTTTACATGTTAAGCCATGTTTGGCAATATAAATCGTAATTTCCAAAATAGGAACTTTAAATATTCATAATAATTCTAAATACAGTACTGTTCTGTTATGAGTGAGCTATCGTAGATAAGTTTTGTATAACAGGAATCAATTGATAATTTCATAATAGATGTAATAAAAAATAGCAATAATAAGAAAAGCAAAAATTTTATAATAAATATTAGGGACTTTTATTTAATTAAAAATGACTTTCAATTGTTTATTCATTTTTTAAACTGAATTTAAAATATCGCAGCTACTTCATATTTAATTATAAATTTATCTATTTAATTTCAAAAGGTATCGCTGAAAAATTTATCACAAAAACCATACAGATTCAAAACTTTTATTGGAATCAATAAACTATTAGCCATTAGTTCCAAAACGAGTTAGGTACTGAATATAGACCTTCTGAACAAAATAAATTCAAATAAATGCCAAATAAGTAGGATATTAGAAAATTACTTATTTTAGAAAGAGTTCTTAATGATGCATCTGAGTTGGTTTTAAAGGTTTGGTTAAATTGTCTTAGCAAGTAATTTTATCGAAACAACTTTCGAATCTAAACTGTTATTACAGATTCATTAGGTTCGAGAATAAAAATTATCTGCTACAATAACAGAAAATTTATTACAAATTCTTCCAAATGTTTATTATTTCTATCATTTCTATACAAAAATAAAACTGCTATTAATTACAGCAAACAACAATATTAATGATAATTACAATGACCAACGGATGATTAAAATATTACTCTTCCTTGTAGTACATAGAACAAATTTACAAGGAATGGTTGTGGTTAAGCATTTCTGTTATTTCAAATCCAAGTGACCAAAAAATATTTAAGCCAAACTGTATTGGAAGTAATTGATACATTTGTCAAATTTTCAACATTTTCTTTCTCTATATAGTAAAGTGGAAGGGCGTTATTCATTGTCGTTGCAATAAATGGTCAATTACCTATACAATTTGTTTTCAAATCCTCATCATAAAAGGCTTAAGTAGAAATCTGGATATTTATAAACATGCATTTAATTTAATGATTTTAAAAGACTTATTTTCTTCAATAGTTTTGCCTATTATGATGCTCACCAAGACCAAAATTCTACTTACAAGCTATACAGTTTGCGAAACTGCATTTTATTTCTTTCTTAATGCTTTGAATACCATACAAATATACGAATCATATATCATCATTTGTGTATAAGTGTATTTTTCTACAAAATTATGTTACAGGGGATTTTATTTTTTAAATGATCAACAGGCTTAAAAGTATTCTGCCAATTAATCACAATGTACCTGAAAATCAATAATCCTACACTGAGATATTGAATTGGTGCTCTCTTGATTAATTACGAAATACATTTTAATTGATTTATTGAAAACTTGTTGGCGCAGAAGAACTTCCTGCCAATTAATGCATGCCTTTCATCATTGCAACATGAAGTATAACACAACCTACGATAACGTCTCTGAGATCATTTCGAGCTTGGATCACTCGGGGATGCATAAAAGATTGAGTTGTTTGTACAAGAGTCACGCAATTAATTCCACTTTCAAGTCTACACTTATCCCTGCCTTGTGTTTGTTATAGCCAATCAATAATCTCTTATCAGAGTCCACCAAATGAGATGACTTTGATAAAACTTAATCTCTAGTCAGTCTTTTGTTAGTTTTAATTTAAAGTCGTTAATCATTGTTCTATCTATAATTAAGGACGTCGTAGGTTAGAGAGTTAAGTATTTGTACTTTACAGTAAAACAGGTCATGGCAGAAATTGGAATGTTACTAAACAAATAACAACTCATATAATTTAGCTCAATGTATTGGTTCTAAATAGAAATAAAGTATATATTCGTTTTACGTCCCTCTACCAATCCCCATGGTATCGATACTTTGATCTGGTTTGAATATTTCCTAAAATGTTCTTACAGTGGAGAATCAAATATTTGTAGGTTAAAAGAAAAGTAAAACAACTCATGAAAAAATTTAAGATGTTACTAAACAAATAACATATATAATTTCAGTCAATTTATGTTTCAATACAGAAACAAAGTATTTATTGGTTTCCCATACAAATATATCCACATATATATACATTATGTTGCATAGGTTCTTCAACACTCAAAATGTATATTTCAAAAAATTTTACTTTCAGGACTGAATGAGATCAAATATTAATAATGAAATTAATTCCAAAATGTATATTACACAAAATAAAATAAAAAAACTCCTTAATTTCATAAATAATGTGCATTTTCAGTAAAAACTGTTTGATATTTTAAGAAGAAATTAATATCTCTATTAAAACTGAAAATCGCATTTTAGGAGATAAATTTAATTAATCGTTGAATAATGTGCTGCTTAGCTATAAGTATTAGCAAATATATAAAAATTTATAAAATTCTCAGCTTTTGAATCAAACTTCAACCTAGGGTTTTGCTTATAAGAAATACATACAGCAAGGATATATTTAAATAGAAATCTATTAATTAAATATATTTCCGCCGCGGTAGCCTGGTTGGTAGAGCGTCAGTCTCGTAACCGAAAGGCTCGCCAGTTCTGTCCTCGTCTTGGCCAAAGACCGCCGTGTTCGCTAATGGCAGTTGGGGCACGTTAAATATGTCGAGACTACAAATTCCTCCAAGTTCCAATAAAAAAAACGATACCTCTTGGGGTACTGAATCAGGAATGAGTCAGTCTCTGATTTGGATCTAATTTCCGACTTGCTGATGGATGAATGAGTGTATGAATGAATTCGACCACCCCCTAAAAAGGGTTGTGTCTTGTGTGTGAGCTAGAAGTCGGACTTCTGCCCTCTGGGTGCTCAGAGGTCTTTACCCTCAGCAGCTACTGCATCCCCTTTCCGTGAAAAAACACGGACACGACAACAACAACAAATTTATTTCCACCGAAAGTAAAATATAATTATATGTATTTAAGTTTGTTTACATGCGACATAGTTCAAAACTTACAATAAATACACAGAAAAATTAATACATTGAAATTGCATTAATATATTTGAAATATTAAAAAAAAATTGCAAAAAAAATTATGATATCCAAATTGTTTTCATTAATACGTATAGTAATTATGAATACGAAGATTCATTTAGGTTATTTATAAAGAACTCCTCTAAGCAGATGATTTACAATGTGATAATATAAAATATATTTACATTTGAAATTTTAACTTTTTATTTTATATTCTTATAACTAAATATTATATATTAGACTATAATATTACTAAATACATCAAAGTATAGAGGCAAACAAAACCCGAATTACTTACTTGAATTTTCACAATACCTCATGACTAGAAACTGTATTTTAAATCATTTAGATCTCGCAGAAAAATATGTGCATTCATATCAAATAATCATTGCTTCTTTTAATTCGTTAATACATTTAAGCCAAATAATTAATGGAATCTATATTGTATAATACATTTATATAACAGTTTCAGTAGTTTTTTTTTTCCGCTTTGGCTAGTTTAATAAGTTAAATTCATTGTAATAAGGTAAAATTTACAATAGTAAATAATTTAAGCTTTACAATGCTTTATAATTATGTCGATAATAATTATATTCGCTCTTACTCTGAAACTTGATAAAAAATTTTAACGCGAATGAAACTGTGGGAAAAAAATCTTCTTATGATATAGAATTGAAGTTGATTGTCTAAAAATCATGCTTGTTTTTGAACAAGTTTATCTAGTATAGTTGTAACCACTAAAACAATTTCTGAAATCCATTAAAATCCATACGTGCTCGAAAAGCAGAACAAAACTGTACTAGGCTTTGTTACTTCCTACTTTCTGCAACAATTGGTTTGTTTTCAAGAAAGATAAGAGATTCCAATCAGAGAAAAGAATTAAAGAAACAGAAAAAAAAAGAAAAACTGAGATATATATCTAGATAAAAATTGAGTACGCCTGAAATGAAGTGGCAAATCAGTTTCCTTTATTTCAACGATTGCCGGAAAAGTTCTATTACACTCTTGAAGTATGATTCAAAATCACGCAGCTAAAGTTCGATACCTAATGAATCACTTGTTTCTTTTCTGAAATTACATCAGAATGAAGAAAAATGATAAAGGGAAAAAAATGTTCGACAAAAAATTGAGGTTGTGTGATTAGTGCAGGCACGAAAGGAAGACATTTGCAACATTTGCATTGCATCTCATCGTTAGTGAATTAATGTGTTTGTCGATGAACCGTAGAATAGATATCTCGACTTTTTCGAAGAAATATATGTGTCTGATAAATACCAGAAAAGTTCTCAGCCTTCAGTTAAATATTTTATTGAAAAATAAAATAACACGACACAAAAATTCATTGATAATTCAAGTAGTCATTGCTCCTGATATTTATGAAATCAACCTCAAATAATTGAGTCCAGACCTAAAAAGGAATAGGATTGGCCTACATGGCCTGTGACAAACATACTGCCTTCTATTACATCTGGAGAGGAATTCCTAGATATACCATCACACATTTGTAAAAGTCTTCAGTTTTTTTTTCTACTAATCAATAGTTTTTATATACATTTTGAAAATTAAAATTGTCTAAAATTTTAAAAGCGAGCTATGGAAAGAAATTGAAAGATACAATTAAAAGTTAGATCTATCAGAAGTTTACGAGTTTCTACACTGAAATCACATTTTCCATTTCTATTTGCGGAGAAAAAAATTCAACATCAGTGTCAATGACAAATGTGTGTAGATATCATGCTATACGTATTAACAAAAGGAGACCTAAAGCTTCATTCTGATTTAAATAAACCTTAATTTTTGGCTACCTCTATTATTAAACACTATCATACCTCCTGTCAGACATCATTAATCACTCCTTGTGAATCTCGGATGCATATAAGTGAAACGTAAAATTAGTCTTTGGATAAGATTTTAATAAATATGACATATTTTTTTAGAAAATATTTTTAAAAATTAGAAGTTTCATCTTTTTCTTTCTTTAAAATTCTTAAATTCAAGTATAAAAATTATTTGTTTACAAAATTGAAAAATATTTGGAACTAACATAACTTCAAGAATAATACTATAAGCTTCAATAAATAGAAGATAAACTGCATACTGGAACATAATTTAATATACAAAGTTTCTGAAAACTATAAGCAAAACATGTATAACTACTGAATTAAGAGTAGTAGAATAGCACCAAAAACTATTCAAACTAAAGAACATCACTCTTTTGATTGAGAGACTAGAAAATTATTTAAGAAAGAGATACATTGTTACACAGAATATACAAAAATTAGTATTATGAGTTTCGATTTAAATGCTGGGGCACTATATTCAACATACTCCTGACAAAGTTGTAAGTTCTAAAATGAAAATTTTGCATTCCAGATATAAATGAAAAATTATACACTGATGGAAAAAAAGTCCAAACAACAAGAAAAAATTATTGTACAGTAATGAAATTTTAGGAATACATTTGTCTAGGTAACATATTTAATTGATTAAAATTTAAAGATCACAGGTAGAACCATTGGTGAGAAGAGCCATTTCAAATGTGAAATGTTGGTACATTAGTAACCCGTGTAACCGCCAGAATTTTGAATGTAAGCATGCAAAAGTGCATGCATTGTGTCGTACAGGTGTCGGATATCAGTTTGTGGGATGGAGTTCCATGCCTGTTGCACTTGGGCGGTCAATGCAGGGACGGTTAATGCTGGTTGTGGATGGCGCTGGAGTTGTCGTCCAATGATGTCCCATACATGCTCGATTGGAGAAAGATATGATGATCTAGCAGGCCAAGGCAACATGTCGACACTCTGTAGAGCATGTTGGGTTACAAAAGCGGTATCAGGTCGATCGTTATCCTATTGGAAAGCACCCTCTTGAATATTGTTCATGAATGGCAGCACAACCGGTTGTATCACTAGACTGACGTACAAATTTGCAGTCAGGGTGAGTGGGATAACCACGAGAGTGCTCCTGCTGTCATACGAAATTGCTCCCCAAACCATAACTCCAGGAGTAGGCCCTGTGTGTCTAGGCCGCAGACAGGTCGCTAGCAGGCGTTCACCTGGCCTCCTTCTTACCAACAAACGGCTATCATTGCGACCAAGGCTGAACCGGCTTTCATCAGAAAACACAACAGATCTCCCCTCCGTCCTCCAATGAGCTCTAGCTTGACACCACTCACGCCGGAAACGGCTGTGGTTTGGATTCAGTGGAATGCACTGACTCGGAGTCGTCCTTGAAGTAACAGATTTGTAACAGTTCGTTGTGTCACTGTGGCGCCAATTGCAGCTCGAATTTCAGCTGTAGACGCAGTACGATTAGCCACAGCCATACGCTGAATACGACGGTCTTCCCTCTCAGTAGTACCATGTGGCCTCCGGAACCTGGTCTTCTTCAGGCAGTACCTTCCTTTGACCACTGCTGCCAATACTCATGCACAGTGGATACATTTCTGCCAAGTCTTTCAGCAATATCGCGCAAAGAAAACCCACCTTCTCGTAGCCCTACAACATGACCTCGTTCAAACTCAATGAGCTGTTGATAATGGCTTCTTAGTCTTCTCAAAGGCATCCTTGACTAACATTAACCCACTACGTCAATTCTCAACTGTAAATAACGATCACGAACCTTACAGCGCTTATTTAAAGCAAACCTCATTTGCATGTTCATAGTTTCGCTACTAGCGCCACACTTACGCTCGTAGCTCGAAATTTGAATCGACATCATCTTTCAGATTTATAAACACGCCAACCGAATTTCGTTTATCTAGCACAGCTCCTTCCTAGTGTTGGGATTTTTTTCCATCTGTGTATATTAATCAGGCTTATAATATATTCAAGTAATGAAGGAAGATTTGAGGCCGTGTTTTAGATACGAAAAGAATTTTTTGCTAATTTTTTTAATAGCGAAGCTACAATTTTACATCTGCGTAAAGAATATATTGGCAAATATATTATATTTTTTAAATATAAATTAATGAATTTAATTATTTTTTATAATTCATTTTTAATTCCTCAAGTAATTGCTGATTTTTCTTTTCTATTTTTATAAATGCAATTTTAAAAATAATAAGTAATATGTTTTTCAAGAATATTATTTGTTGCAATATTATTAAAAACAATATTCTGATCAAATATTTTCTTTTTTCAAGCAATCATTTACAACTCAAATATATACTCTTCTAAGTAATTCTTAACATGCTTTGGGAAAGTAATATATGTATGCATAAACGCTAGTAAATAAAAAAATCTAACATTTAATCATCTAAGAAATAATTATCAACATTCGAGCTTTTATGCTTCAATTATTCTCTAATTTAAATTTTTATTTACTAAAAATAACTAACAGTGATTTTATACAAATGTGGCTTTCTACAATTTTTATTGTATTTTTGGTGTAATATCTGTGACTATATTTTAATAAGCAAATTATTATTATTATATTTCATATGTAAAATGATTTTTAATCCATTTGTTTCTCAGTATAAATACACTTTTTTTCTTTTTCTGCTAGATATAAGTATATGAAAAAAATTAATGTTTGAAGAATGTGTAAGCTGCCTGAAATGTCAGAATAAAAATAACCCTTGATTGAATTTTTTGGCTCCTATAGATATGATATCAACATAAATTATGAAATTCATTTGTTATTATTATGAAGTACATTTGTCACTTTCCATTTCTGGTTTCTTTTAGGTTATAATCATAAAATTCGTCTGACAGAATCTTTTTTTACATTCCAGAAAAAAAAAGTCACTCGGAAAATTATTTATTTACTTATGATATATAACTTTTTGGTATAAAAGTTAAATTTTTTGTTGATAAGTATATTTATGAGAGGACTTAAAGAGGAATTCGCTTTTATACTTCTCTAACAGAAAGAATTTTTGAAGAAATAAAAAATGTTAATTTGCAGGTGCTCTTTCTCAATAAATTTATTCAATACATTTCATCTGTGAAATAAGTATGTATGTTCCTGGAATACTTACAACAATATTATTTATCACATTTTGAATCTTAAAGATTTGAATTTTCTGTCACTTTAAATTTAAATTTTGATAAACAATTAAATGTAAAAATTATTAATAAGTTAAATATTAATCAGTTTTAAAAGCCGATATAGCTTCGAGGAAAAATTTTAATACTATTGGTTTATAAAAAACTAAAAAAAAATTAGTTAAAACTATTTTTCTGCTTAATTTTTTGTTAAAATATTTAAATAATAAAACTTTTAATTAATTAAGCAACATATTAAATAATTCACCAAAATTAAAAATTAAATATATGATGTTTTTCTTTAATATTCTGATCTTTACAAAAATGCTTTTTAACGCTTCAAAATAAATCATTGATTACATTAGTCTTGATATATAGTTTTAAATAGTTTAGATAGTTTTATTTTTTCAAAATTAATTTAAATAACCTTAATCATATCATTAATTTATCATAATTTGGAGTCTATAATTTTATTTATTAGATTTTTTCGAAAAAAGTGCTTGGGAATATTGAAAAGTAAATAAAATGACAATTTCATGCATACGGCTTCTTTTTTTCTAAAAAAAATTAAATAATAATAATAATAATAATAAATTCTTGAATACGAAAAATAGTTTTAAAATCTACAAAATTTAAATTGACTATTTAAAATCTATGCAGCTTTGGTCTAAATTTTAGAGAAATAAACCCTTTTTGAGAACTCTATGACTCCTCAGTATATATTTTGGAAACGATTTTAATAAATGTAAATTCTTTATGAAATTATCCTATAGAAACTTTAGAACTACGATTACATAAATTGAATTATAGTCAAAACTGTCTAAGAACTTGATTTTAGGAAGCTTTCACACTTTATGTAGAACTGGCTTAAGGCAAATACTACTTCGATCCCCAAGCGTCCAGTGTCGGAAGTGAGATGAAGTTTGAAGACTTGGATATTAATGTCGATGCTAAGCACTCAATTGCAGTTCAAAATGTCTTAGTCCATCCTAATACCTGTCACAAATTCAAAATTGATATTTATAATAATTAAATCAAATATTATAATTCTTCACTTACAAACAATGTTCAGCAGATAATGAAATAGATAGGAACACTGCAAATATCTTAGAAATTTTGAAAAGCTGTTATTACGACGAAAGACTTTCTATCTACATAAATTAAGTAATGGAAGTATATTTAATTTATGAGAGGACTTAAAGAGGATGTGTAATGAAAATCTGTCATCGGAAATTTATTAATTCTTTGGACAAGGAATGATCCAAAAGAATGCAGGGCACGGGGAAAATGCTCTATTAACCATAGGCATAGAATACAAATGGTAATTAAGAAGCCTAAATGGTGCCAAATTCTCTACATAATCACCAAATCGGTTGATGTTATTAAAATACTGGATGAATTTGTTTATCCCGTCTTGTTAAAAAGCTGATCCTTGCCTATTAAGCTAGTTCTTCGAACCCTGTTGAACATTATCGTCTGGAACAAACCTTGTTTCGGAACAAAAATACCTTTAATGCCAGGAAAAGGAAATATTCACTGGAATCCAAATCAGGTCTATATGGGAGAGTTAACTTCAGTTCTTCCAACAGTCTGTCGGTCCGTTTCAAAAGAATGACACCCTTAATTCCAGACCAAAAGCGACAAATATTTATATGTACAGAAGATAACTATATACAGTCGAGACGAACACACAGGACAGCATATAGCAATTCTTCACTGCAGATAGTAGTCCACAATAACTACAGAAGTCTACTTGCAGAAATTCCGTAGTGACAACTTCCACAGCTCACCAAGTTGCCAGACAGAATTCAGCAGGAGAAGGAATGTTTAAGGGATTCTGTCTTTCGTTGGTCTCTCTAAACGGCTGAACTACTTTTTCGTTGTCTCTTCTCGGTTTTTGTTGGAGACTCACTATTTCACACAACTGGACTACTCAGTTCATTATTGTTTCATTCCCGAAGAAGACACAATGGGTTACAAGGCAAGTTATAAAGACGAAAGACTCCCCGATACTTCAATATTCTTGCCGCGACTCCTCTGTTCAGGATTCCTCAGTTCAAAGCCTCTCAATTCAGGACTTCTCGATTGGTCACCGCACCAGACCACTCTTCAGGACAACCAATTCAAGACCTCTTTCAGGTCTGACCACCTTAGACTGCAGATTCCGACCTTACATAGCGGTGGGAGCTGGGGCTAAAACCATCTGTACCAATCAGGAGCATTCTGGATGTATCTCAGCTCCTAATAAACGGATCGGGTAAATTCTCAAAGTTTCGGATATTATCCAATTTGCCACCTAAGTTGTCAAGTTCATCACCAAGTCACCAAATGATTGCCAAGCTTGTCACCAATCTATGAGATTTATCACATCCAGGCACCATTTAATACAGATGACAGTAAATATGTCATTTTTACGATAACATTATAAATGCTAGAAAGCAAAATTGCAGATTCATAACAATATTTAAAATGTGAAGGTAAATTTTTTCACAACCATAAGAAAATGCTCTTTTAACTGGGTTGGCAATTTGAAAAAATGCATTTTCAAATTTTATTTCGTGGCTTCGGAAATAACTTCAATGCATAAAATTGGAAAGTGCATTAATTTTGATACCAGGTGATATATAGAAAGTAATTCGAAATGCTTAAACTTAAATATTTCTTTTAAAATTACATTTCATATTACATTTGCTGGGCACAACTAAATATTTGAAATACTCCTATTTCATACAATGCTGTGAGACTTTCACACTGTAATGTCACAAAAAGAAATATATATGAAACATTATCGCCTTTAAGCAACCAAAACATAAGGAACAACAAAAAATAATCTAATTAAATATGTTGTGCAAATATGAGATGACATTACTTGTTTATGCGTTTAATTAGGCTTCATATGTTGCAGAAAAATCAAGTGAAAATATATAGCTTCTTAATGAATGCTATATTATTGGTAAGAAAGTAAAACTAATATTTTCATATAAATTTCATTTAATTTTCATTTACTTTATAGATTTGCAAATATGTATATTTTCATGTACTTGGCGTGTTTACAAAGAGCTTTAACTGAGTTTGAAGGCGGAATTTAGAATCATATTTTTAAACTGTTCAATTCTGAAAGAATACATAAAGATTCTTAAATATATATCATTGTCAAACTAATCATTAACGAAATAATTTAATCCAAATAATTACTTTCTTAAAATATGAAAATGTTACATGGAGAATTCATTTCCAGGAATACAATTTAAATTTAAAATTACATTTTAAATATGTTTTTTTTTACTGGAAACCGTCAACCTATAAAATATTTGTTAAATTTATTAAAATAAGTATAAAATATATTCATTTAGAATAAGCTAAGTCATTTTCATAAAAATTATTTCCAGTAAAATATTGTTTTGTAGAGAGAACTTGAGAAATCAATAAAAAGCAAATATAATGGTAGAGCAGTTTTGAATAATTTACGATTTATTAAAATTTGATGTTTTACCATACACATTTAAAAATTTATTCGTTTTCGTATTGTTTATTACATGAAATAAAATAATAATAAAATTACATGCAGTACTGTGATCCGTTTAAAATAAATCAAATTTTGTATGCATCATACATGATTTCTGAACATTCAACTAAATTTTAGGCATTGTATTTATTTAGCAGTATTTATGAAAATACATTTGATTCGAATTACAGTTGATTTTTCATTAAATACTATCACTAACGTAATGGTTATATTTCTAGTGATATTTTCAACTGAAATAGTGAAAATTCTACTTATTAAATACTGTTATTTACAACTACATCTTCATTACATGTTGTTATTCACTACTGAGTATTCAATGTATAACAAAATTATGTAATTCTTACCGTAGTTGCGCAATTTTAAGCTTTCAAATACCTGATATAGAACGTACTAGAATACAGAATATAGTGAAATGTATCTAATAAAACTTGAACAGAATGATTGTTAATGATGAACTGTCGTGTCACATGCTTTCAAAAAACTTAATAAATGTTACATTATTAATAACATTCATTATTGCATGCGTAACAATTGCTCATCGAACACTACGACTACATTTGTTAATTTCTTTACAATCTATACTGTAGTTTTAAACTGTCAGTACTGAATACATAGCCGCCACTGTTCAACTCTGGCTGGATTTAATATACTTAAAAGATCCTAAATGAATGGGTTTCGCTCATTGAGGAGATCTTTAATCACGCTATGTGATACATGGAAGATTTGCTTTTATCAAAAAATATAATTAATCAGATTAAAAAAAGATAGATGATTCTGAGTTACTTTCAACTAAATATCCCATAAATTACTGAAAATTATGAATTCTAAACTTATTTGGGAACAAACATTTCCTGGATAATTCTTATTTCAAATGGAGGTTACAAAATTACAAGAAACTCTGTATAGAAAAAAAAATAGTTTTATCGAAATATGCATATTTTTAATAAAAACAGAATGAATATTCCAAACTTTTAATAATACCATTGGCATTTTCTAGGTGAAATGTCAGCTTTGTAATATTGCCTACTGTCTAGTGATTCTGCCTATGTTTCTAGATTAAAGAAAAGCCACATGAAATCCAAGAAAGCCAGTAATATTATATTTCGTTTGATTATTTTCTTTTTCGATGGTACTGTAGAACATTCTTTCCGTTCTTATTATGACTGAAACATCGAATGTTCTTTTTTTGGCTGAAGTATTATATGACTTAATATGTATCGTTTTATGATTTATTGTATTAAAAAAATGAGAAATATATATTTTTGACATTTTTTGTCTCAACAGTTGAGTCCAAATTTATTTACATGTATAATTATATTCAATAAATGGCAAAAAAATTTCTTTAATGTCATAAGTTATTAACATACTTATAAACAAATAGAGAGACAAATGGTTACTTTGTAAGCATATTTAAACTTCTATCCATAAATTGAATGCTCCATTCTTCCTTAAACTATAGATTTCGTTTTTTGAAATATAGTGTTGTAATGTTTGCAGACTGATATACGCTTTCATAACAGATTTCGTTCAAAATTTGATAGGAATCTATACATTTTTCGGTAGGAGCAAAAGCCGAATTTTATTCTTCTCATCCAAAAGGATTTTCATTCATAATACTTAAAAAAGTTTCATCAAAATGTCGAGATCATTTTTTTAAAGTTTTCATTCTAAGAAATTTGCATTTGTGAAATTATTGTGGGGAAATAATATTATATAAAAGTGTGGGAAAATAATATAAAATTATCTAATAACAGTTCTAAATTTAGGGAATTTATTCCATGAAAAAAAATATTTTTGTTCCATTAGCACTATTACAACAATTGTTGCTTTGTTTTCTTTTGTTAAAAAGTGTCCTTTATTTCCAGGGAGGATTTTATAACAGAGAAAAAATGTAAATAAATATTGCAATTAAAAAAAAAACTATGCTCTTTTCATGAAAAACTATGCTTTATGTAAGGGGAGTTCAATCTTAAATATCACAAATGATCTAATAGAAATTTTAAAGAACTATTACAGTTTACCTTTTATTCAGAAATTCTGAACAATAAATTTAAAAGCTAAAGTTTTTTTTCTTTTTATTTTACTTTCCGTAATACGTGCATTCTTGACGTTGAAATATTATTCGTCAATTATTTTCTACTTTTAGAAACATATACATACAATATCAGTTTCATCTAGATAAAAGCACGAGTTCCCTTTCGGAAAAATGTAGTATACTTTCTACATCATTCGCATTATGTATGCTGTATAGAAGCACACGAAAAATTCATCATCAAAAGTTAAAGAGATAGAAGGTATGATAATGAATATACAGACATCCTCACAACGGACTTATTTCTAAAAATAGCTAGAAACTGAATCAAATTCACTCTTGGTAGGAGTGCCATCTTAAAAAATCTTTGCTTTTCCTTATCAGGAAAAAATTGCTGTGTTTCAGCCATGCATTCTTAACGCTATATTACCTGCAGGTAAAAGGATTGCTCATTTCATTTTTATCTCAGCGTTGTTCATGCCGAATCTTTTTTTTCTCCCTCATCCCCATCTTTTTTATTCTCTTGGAAAGCAAAGTGGCACGGAAATGTGCAGTAAACTTACATATATCTGGTCTGAGAAGACCGATATCAAAACATTGGAAACAGTGAATAAATGATTGAAACAGTTGGTACAAATCTTTTTTTTACTCTTCGGAGAGTCAACTTTCAAAATAATGGGAAATATTGGAAAAGATCTGGGAAAATTGTAATGGCTCTCATAATGTAAATATATGTAGATAATGTTGTCCTTATTTACAAAGTTTTTAAAACAGTGTAAGTTTGGATATATATGCATTTATTTTTAATAAGTGATTAAAAAGTTTGTTTGAAATCTGTTAGTTCTTTTAATCTCTTTTAATTTATAATATACTCTTTTATAAAGCAATAATTTGTAGAATAGATTTTTTAATAATTGAAGTTCTTAAGATAATTTTTGTCATAAATATATCATTAGTATATTATCTAGAAACTGATTTTTTACAGTATTTCCGAAATATTTATAATTTTATTAGGATTTATAATTGAGAAAAAATATAAATTACTTGAAATTTAATTTTTCATGAAAATTTAAAATGTGTTACAATAAAAGCTTAAAATTCCCCAATTACCTACTACAAATATTAAAAAAACTTTGAAAATAGAGCTGCTTAAATATGAGTTGAAAAAGTTTCAAGCAGAAAAATGAGTATTTAAGGCACATATTTAGTTTTATAATTTAAAAAGGCTTAATAATTTAAAAAACTATGTTCAGTTAAAATATCGCCAGTTATCAATATTAAAAATGTCGATTATTCAGTTTAAAAAAATACATAAATAAATATCTATGATGCCATTAATATCATACAAATTATCAGATATATAAAACTTAAAATAAAGAAGATTATTATTGCATATTTAAGACAGAAATAATTAGAAAATGATTCTACATATTTGTTTACTTTTAAACTGTTCAATATCAAAATGCATAGCATTTTTCCTCCAAATAATCTTGTTCTTATTAAAAACTAATTAACCTACTCTCAGATATTTTATAGGGGTTCTATTGATTAACTGCAAGCCTGTGTTTTGATTGATTTATTGAAAAATTCTTCCAGAAGAAGGATTTTGATCAATTATTGCATGCCTTTAATCTTTGAAACAAGAAATATAATTCAAACTACGATAACGTCTCTCAGATCAACTCGAGCTTGGATCACTAAGGATGCGTAAAAGATTGAATTTTTGTAGAAGAGTCACGCAATTAATTCCACTTTCAATTCTACACCCATCTTTGCCTTCAGATAGTACTAATCAATCAAGAATCTCTTATCAAAGTCCACCAAAGTAAATGATTCCGATGAAACTTATTCCTGAGGTCAATCTTTAGTTAGTTTTAATTTACTCTCGTTAATTATGCTCTATCTGTAATTAATGATGCCATATGGTGGAGAGTTAAGTATTCGTAAGTTAAAGAGCGAGTAAAACAGGTCATGACAGAAATTATAATGTTATAGTACAAATAACATCTGTTAATGTTATAGTATATATTCTTGTAATATCTGTCAATTTATCGTTATAAAGAGCAACAGTTCATACATTTGTTACCCTTCTTTGAACCGATGAAGATGAGAAGGATAATACTTTGAGTAGACTTGAATAATACTGAAATATTTTACAAAGTGCTATCAATAATATATGCTACAATCTTAAAAATCAATCAGGTATATTTAATATTCAATCATTTGAAAATAAAATTTTGATCATAGTGAAAATATTTATATTATCTACTCTAGGGTGTCTTCAAAACACAAACTGTGGACTTAAGTAAATCTTAGATTAAAGAAGAAATTAATGCTTTACAAATACAAATGAAAATTGGCTCCAAGATGTACAAGTTTCTCAAAATATAATTAGTAAATTTCATTGATTTTGTAAATCAACAACATTTAAATTTAATCATTTGTTGATTATTGTGGTGCTTTCCTAGATAAATTAGCTTGTTATATATATAATTATATGAATAATACCCCATTTTAAATTAAAGAAGAATATTTTTAATGAAAATACATATAAAAAGAAATATTTAAATAGGAATGTTTTAATTACATATTTTATCCTGTGAAAGTAAAATAATATTTTAAAATGCATTTGAATCATTGTTTATATACTTCATACTTCAAAACTTACAATTAAATACATGGGAAACAGATACATTGAAGAAGCAAAGCTTTTATAAATATATATATATATCATGAAAAAATTCTTCAAGACATTTAAAAGATAAATATAATTTCATAAAGAGGTATTTATATTCATCATTTTTAATTGACTAATTTTTTAAATAACTTGTTTAGCAAGAGAGTTATTATTATTTGAAATAAAGAAAATTTTAAATTGCAAAAAAATATTAAGTTGCCCGAAATTTTTATATGCATAGTGATTATACATAAGAAGAATAATTTATGTTATTTATAAATAATAATTCAAAATAGACAATTTGCATTGTGAAAATATTAAATATAATTACATTTGAAATTAAAACTTTTTACTTTACATTCTTATAACTGAATACAAAGTATTTCGACTTCATACTATTACTTAAAATATGAAAACATAGCGGTAAACAAAATCATGATCATTTACTTGAATTTCCTTACTATCTCATTACTTGAATTTGTATTTTAAATAATCTAGATCTGGTGAAAAAGCTATGTGTATTCATATAAAATAATCATTGCTTATTTGATTGGAAAATATTTTATTTATTTATTAATGACAAAACAGTTTCAAAAGTTGTTTCCATTTAGAATGATAAAATAATGTAAATTTTATATTTACAATATCATTTATTTTCCTTATCATATATATATTGTTTACTATTTAACTTGTTTCTTTCTCTAAATAATTATCTTTGCCCTCACTCTTAAAATTAGGATGTTTTGATGTAAATGACAACAAACGGATAAAAAAATATGTTCTTGATATAAAATTGTTGATTGTTTAAAAATAAACTCATTCCTAAAATTTACTGAATGTAGTATAGTTTTAACCACTAAAACAATTTCTACAAACCATTAAGAACAATAGGTGCTCGAAACGAAAAACTAAATTGTACCATGGCGTTTAGCTTTCCACCTTCTGCAGCAGTTTTGTTTCCCAAGAAAGAAAATGATTCGAATCGGAGAAAAAATGAAAGATACAGTAAAAAATAAAGGAAAACAAATATCTATAGATAAAATTTGAGTCTACTAGAAATGAAGTTGAAAATCAGCTTCCTTTCCTTTAATGATTACTAAAAAGTTCTCTTACACTTCTCCAAATGAGCTCCAAAATCACAGAGCTAAAGATCGATACCCAGTAATTTATTTGTCTTTTGACTGGAATTACTACTTTTTCTTCAGAACAAAGAGAAAAGATGAATTTTTTTAATTTTCAGCAAAAAGTGACAAAACTAAAGTTCTATATGATCAGTGCAGACAGGAAAAGGAGACATTTTGCAGTAGCTACATCGCATCAAGTTATCAGTTGCTGAAGTTTTATCGTATGCTGATAAAACTTAAGCAAAAGCTGTGTCGGAAGAAATATCTAACTCTGTTAAATACCAGAAAAGAGACGCTCATTTTTTTTTCTAAGTTAATTGGCTCTTATCCACTCTACCCGATCTTTGAAAAAACAGTTTAAGCTGAATTTCAGAATATTTAAATAGTTGTTGCTGGGAATTACAAAGTCTTCCAATTAGTGGGATGGGTGCTGATAAAACTAACAAAAATACAGAATTTGAGTCTAAAAAAAGAATTCAATTGACATACAGCAACTTTTAGCTACATTGGCTAAGAAATACCCCGATCTAACAGTAAGTGTTAATAGAGAAGTCTTAAAATTCCCTTTCTACAAAAACCTATGTGTCTTATATTTTTTAAGCTTTAAACTTCACTAAAAACGTAAAACATTCATCGATAAAAGGAAAGTGAAAGATATAAATAAAAATTCGATCCATTAAGAGTGCATAATTACGCTGAAACCAGGTCTTCCGTTTCTGTTTGTAAAGAAAATAGATTCAATATCAGTGTTAATGGCAAATGCAACTAGATATGTTTTTTTGTCTCAACAAAAAGG
The DNA here is from genome assembly GCA_026543055.1 of Argiope trifasciata. Classification (NCBI taxonomy): domain Eukaryota; kingdom Metazoa; phylum Arthropoda; class Arachnida; order Araneae; family Araneidae; genus Argiope; species Argiope trifasciata. The sequence goes on from JAPMOQ010031793.1 coordinate 3,533,212, forward strand.
GATGCAATGATGAAATCATTAAGGTTTAAATATACATTGATTATTGAACACTTTTTTTAGTTACTCCGTCGTAACTCCAACATACAACGTTCTTAATTCGTTATAAATGCTGTAATGATGAAAATAGAAAAAAAAGTTATTCCTTGTTTAATCAACTAATAAATAAAAAACACAGTTTCTAATTTGAGACTGAAATATACAATTCTAGGTAAATTTGAACATGCTTAGAGAAATATAAAAGTATTTCATGCCATTAAAAATTTGAGAAAATAACAAAAAACGCAATATTTATTATCCTGAAAAATGATTAATGACATTGGTCTTCGTTTTTCAACAATTCTCAAATTGGAATTTTTATTTATAAAAATAACTAATAGTAGCTTCAGGAAAAATTCGTGTTTTTAATTTTTATTTTATAATATTATTGAACTGTATTTTAATAATGGTAGTATTATTCTTTTTAATATGCTTTAATGACTTTTAATCCATTTTTTTTTCCAGTAAAAATACACTTTTTTTTCTTTTTCTGTTATATGTAGGTATATGAAAAAAGTTAATACTTGAAGAAAGCATAAATTGCTAGCAATTTCCGAATGAAAATAATCCCTAATTGCGTTTTTTCACTCCTATAGAAATTATATGAGCATAAATGATAAACAATCACCGATATCATTTGTTATTATTATTAAATATTATTGCCATTTTCCATTTCTGGTTTCTTTTAAGTTACTAATCAATTTAAAATTTGTCTGACAGGATGTTTTCTACATTCCAGGAGCAAAAACGACGTTTGGAAAATGCCTTATTTACTAATGATATATTATTTAAGTCGTATAAATGCTTTAATGTGTTGTCTTTTTTGTTGATAAAGTGTTTTTATAAGAGGATTTAAAGTAAAGCTTGTTTTTATATTTCTCTAACCAAAGGAATTTTTTCCACAAATAAGAAGTCTTAGTTTTTCAATAAATTTATTCAATATATTTCACAAGCATTTTAAGTATTCATGCTTCTTTAACAGTTTCAAGGTAATTAATTATTAAATTTTGAACTTCACTCATAAATTCTTCTCATTTTCGTTACATTTTTAATTTAAATTTCTTTTAGAAACTTAAGATCAGACATTACCAAAAATTTTTTAATTTTCGAAAAAAATTAATAGTCTCCAAGACAACTGCTAATTTTCTTGTAAGTTTGTTTTTATATTTTTCTAACCAAAGGAATGTTTTCCTCGAATGTCAGGAATCACTGAATATTATATAATTTTTTTTTGAAAAATAATTAACAGTTTCCAAGATAACTACTAATTTTTGAATTATTCGACAGTAAAAAAATAGGATTTTGAATCACTTTTCGTGCGTATATGCAATCAGTAAAAGTCACTAATAAATTAATTTTACTCGAATTATGCAAAATATTAAATAATTCAATTAAAATTTAAAAAAATACTTAACCCTACTTAACCTTACTTTAATACACTGATTATTACAAATCTTTTTTTTAAACATAAAAATAATTTTTTATGAATAACAACAGATGGATACTTAAATTGGAAGTGTCAAATATATCATTTTCAAAAACGATTTTGAATTGGGCCGAAGTAAGTAAGTAAAACCAAAAGTTAAAAAATCTGCTATTATGAAATACTTTAGTTGCCACAAGACAACTATTAGAAAGTTTCTTCTTTGTAATACTGTTTTTTTTCGCATAGAAAAATTATAATTTATTAATTTGAACACATGATTTGAAATGTACTTTTATTCAACTAAATTTTCTGTAAATGTAGCATGTTCAAGAATATTTTTGCTATAACACTCATATTTAAATGATTACCACATATTCCCATGAATTAGTGGGTTTTTTTGGGCAGAAATATGTTCTATATCTTAAGTTAAAGGGCTAGACAGACGTTATTAAGTAAAAATGTCCAAATATTAATTTTTTTCAAACTATTACCAAACTAAAATAAGCTGTTTCTATATATGAAGATTACTATAAAAACATATATTACATTACTAACTAATGGGTTATATATGCTTGGTTAATTTTTTAGAAATGTATGTTTTAACATTGCTATCATTCAGGTTGCACTGTCCCAAAAGTTAGCAAAGCTTGTCAGAATAGTTTTCTGTCGAAGAAGCAAAATGAGGAGTGCAGTTTCCCTAAAAACCCATATTTATTGCAGTAAAAGTTCATTAGATCGTTCTTGGAGCAAAAGCTCATAAGTTGAATTTAAAATAAAGTTAACTTCATCAAACTTTGGATAACAACTTTTAAATCAGATTCGAACCCCAATGTTTCAATGTAAAAACAGCAAATCATCTTAAATTGGCTGCACAGTAGTTCAACCACATAGTTTGATATCCCCACTGCTATCTTAAAGATCTTTAACATACACGTATTTATGCAACTCGACCAAAATTGCATAGTAAACACCGCCAAAAACAAATAACCTAACTTTGAAAAATCGGGTTCGACTCCTGATTATGGGTTGGAAGTGGGTGATTTCTAGATATTATGGGTTGGAAAATAACACAAGGACTGAATCAAATGGCTCAGATGGAAATATCTTCTGCATGGATCAGACAAATGTATACAATTAAAGCAGGTTTTAACTATGTTTTACATAAACACGTTTTATTACTACAATTTTGTGCTTAATTTATAAAATGATTTATAGAGATGAGTTTCTTCAAATTTATGTTGCACTAAACGTTGAAAGCCAAATACATTTTCCTCAAATTGGTGAAATATTTTTTTAAATAAAATTACAGCCTAATGATGTAAGATGAAAATGAATAAAAATGTTTAAAAACAAATTACTAATATTAAATGAAATAAAAAAAGAGCTAAAGCATCTGATATTTTCCAAACAGTTAAAAATATTTTTTAAAAATAGTGTATTTTCATTTTTTAATTTATGAAAACCATTTTATAGGGTTACCATAATTTAGAATCCGAAATTTTATTAATAAGTATTTTTCGAAAGAAATCAAGAAATATTGAAAGCTAGATAGAAGAGCAATTCCGTAAAAAAAGTTTCTTTTTTTCCAAGAAAATTGAAAAAAGTTTTAAAATTTTAATTTCTTAATCTCAAAAATGGTTTAAAAACCCGCGCATTTTGCTTTCAACCTCTGAAAAACAATACGACGTTGCTTTAAATTATAGGGAAAAAAATCGACATGCAGAGTGGGTTTTTGAACCTGACCTGAGACTTATGTAGATAGGACTATCTGCTGCAAAGCTGCCACACATTGCACAGGGTATATTGCCGATATGGGAAAAAGGAATCCGCGAAAAAAATTAGTTTCTGAAATTTACGATAAGGGAAATATGTTGCTTTAAACTTTTAGATAGTTAAAATTTGTCACAAAACAAGGGGAAAAATGGCAAAATTCAAAATCCAGATTATGTAGTCGATACCAGCCCCAGTATTTTGAGTTATAAAAGAGTAGCGAGGCCGTGAAAATCATTTCAATTATCACTTCATTTGTAAAATGCGTCTCAATTTAGCACAGCTTTTATTACTTGTGAAGCTCTTTTATCTAAACTAATCCGATTCAGCTGCCGCTATTCACTAATTTAGAAGTCGAAACAAGTTACATAAATAACCTCTATCAATTAAAGTAGTGACAGTAATAATTAAAAATTTGAGAAATCAGGTTCTCTCGGAACTCGATCTGGAAAAGAAGCCGGTATTGGAGGATACGATCATAGATATTACAACTGCAGTCCTTGAAAGAAATCAGACGAACATTTGTGGTAATAGAAGCACATGTGGATTTGTGCGACAAATGGATGGTAGTGATTCAACAATAGTAAAGAGTATTGTATACAGAATGCAAAGATTAGTCTAAGAAAATAAAGAACATATTTAAAACAGCTAATGCATTCTATGGGAAAGCGATTCTACTGAATAAAAACAAACAAACCAAGAATAAAAAAGGAAGTCGAATAGAAACTCCTCTTTTTTAATTTGTATTCATTTACAGAAGTTATGTTTTCAGATAAAACATATTTGCGGAAAAATTAATTCTTTGTTTTCCATTTATCTATTTACAGTAACTTTATAAAATGTTATCCTTTAGTTAAAATTAGACCAAAAGCGCCGCATTTTCCCATACTGCAGTTTTTAGAACTAATTTTTTTTTTCGCTGATTCCTTTTTTCCCATGTCTATAATACTCCTGGTACAAAATGTGGTGGTGTTGAGGCTGAGAGTTCAAGCTACAGAGTTCTCTGAGTACCATCAGTTCAAAAAAAAACACTCTGTATATTTGAGATAGATACTTCTTAGTATTTGTTTTTTGAAACAATTTTAATAAAGGTGAATTAACTACAAATACTTATTTACAAAAACTTCATGAATTCGATTACGCATAATGATTACGTGTGTGAATAACAGTCAGCTAATGAACTATTTTCAATACTCCTGTCTAAAAACTGATACTAGAAAAAAATCACACTTTATGGAAAACTGAATAATGGTAAATGCTACTTCATCTTCAAACGTTTAGTGGTAGGATGTGGAGTAAAAGCTTGACGACATGAGCATTAATGTCAATATAAACAATCGATTGAAACTCAAAATTATAAAATCTATCCCTATATCTGGTGACATTTAAAAACCAAGATTCATTCTAATTAAATCAAATAATAAAACTGTTACAGGCACAGAGATGTATAGGAATATTTTAAAAAATTCAGAAATTTAGAAAAAAAAATAAATAGCCTTGAATGAAAAAGGTTTTGATTGCATAAATAAGTTTTGTTAGTATATTTTATCTACAGCAAAAACAAATTTCGTTTCCTTAATTTTTTCAAATATTTCTTTTTTAATAAAGAGATTTACCCCACATATCTACCTCTTCAAATTTATAATAATAGCTCATTATTTAAAGGCAGCTCCGAGAGTAGTGGAGAGGTTTGGCAAAATAAATTTGCAAACCTGACATTTTAAACCACCTGGATGAAAAAATATTCTGCTTCTGATGCCTTCATATCTGAACAAAGATACATATTTTATGTATCCCGATGAAAATTGTTAAAATACATATTTTCAAAAAGAAAAAAATCGAGGGAAAAAATGTTTCCTTTCCTGTATTCCTGTCGAATTTCAGATATTGCAGAATATTTATGTTTTTCCAATAGAACGTTTTCAAAATAATTCGTCAAAAATTATCGTGTTCCTCAAGGGGAACATACATTCTAAAAATACATTAAAAAATGGTATATGTATTCCTGTCATGATGATATTACGCAGAGAATTGAATTTTCAAAGGTTTCACTTTAATGTGGTCATGCATTATTAACTCCCAGGAAGAGAGACTGTTAAAATCTCGAAATGATTTTTTTCAATAAAATTCCCAAAGCTCCATTTAGGAGGTTGGAGTTTTGATTTGATTCAAAATTGCATTAGGATTTATGCCAGAACAGCATGGAAAGATTTGTTTTGCATTTGTTGTGAAGTATATGAGAGTGGAATAAGTATAGGCTTATATATAAATAGAATAGTGTCTAAAATGTGCAATAAAATAAAGAAAAAATTGGAAAAGATAGAAAAAAATGTGAAAAAAATGCAAATATATTCCAAGAATTGAACACGCAATGATTTATGAATACAAAGTATTTTTATTACATTGCAGAGTTCACTTTTTTAAATAGGAATGGGAAATTCAAATGGAATTAAGACATTTTTAATTTAAAATTGTGCTTGCTCTTTGAAAAAGGGTTGGTTGAAATTAGAATTAGCATATTATTTACTAATCATGAAATTATTCTTCTAGATCAAGAGTGATAGTTAGTAATTATGTTATCTGTTTTTTTCACTTAGAAGTAAAATTTCTTGTCTTATAATTTAAGATTTTTTTTTCGTTAAGTTATTTTTTAGTCATAAAAATTTGAAGAAATACTTATATTTATTTATATTATGGCTATTTAAGATTTAAATTGCTTATGGTAATAGTTGAATTTAAGTAGTACATTAAAATAGGGAAATGTCCCTATTACTAGAACTCTCGGTATAAGACTTAGGGAATAGTAAATTTAAAAAAGGGGATTCAATATAAGATTCAGATATTGCATTGTTGCAAACTGAATGATTTTTGCTTTTAAATGACAACAAAATTAAATAAAATTAAGTAGCCAATATGTTTTTAAAACTATTTTCATTGAGGAGCGCGTACCATAGTTATCACAATTCCATTCCAAACCATGCATATATGTCAGAGGAATAGTAGTTTATACGCCTACCCATCTATAAGGTATGATTCTGTGACAATAGCACATTTAAGGGGATGATTAATTTATTATACTGAATATTGAATCCACTGAAGAAAAGTAAACATATTTTCATGCCGTCTTATTCACGAAATGCAAAATAAGAAAAAAAAATATTGTACATGAATGATTTGAATTATTCTGAGCACTTGATTTGGTGTAGCATTATGATAGTTTATCCAAATTATCTTACGTCTGACACGGATTATAACAGGGTAAATTCACTGGAAGGCTATTTTAAAACAATATGTCTGCCTGCTTATTAAATATAAAAGATTTCGATTTTTCTCTATTTGAAAGGCAATGTCATTTCTTATTATAATAATATCTTGGATTGAAATTATAAACGGGACAATGCAATGCGTCGGGAAGGGGGGGGGTGTTCCCCTTCACAAAAATGTGAATCTATTTGAACATATATGTGATAGGCTTATCAACTTGTTACATGAGAACATGCATGAATATGTGGAGTTATAGTTTGTCATCTAACTTATAGAAGTATTCCTTATTTTCGGATAGCACTGAAACAAGAGACACAGATGTTAAAGTAAAGATAGAGGGAGATTTCAATATCCAGACTGTACGAACATTGTACTGATTGTCTTATAATAACCAACCAAGTTACAAACTATTGATCTCAATAAAATCAGCATAGTTATAGTTTTCCAAATGGGATATACTTTAACTTTTTGATTACAGGATGCAATTTTTTTTATTTTATTTAATAAAATACATTTGTAAAATCACAGTATTTTTGCCATTACTTTTTAGAACAAAAGGAAGATAACAGTATAATCTGTAATTCAAACAAACAAATAGATACTAAAAAGTAAAAATAAAAATGAATGGTTATTTCTAATATGCACAATAATAATAAAACATGTCTTGCCAAAAATATGGTGGGCCGCGGTGGCCCGGTGGTAAAGTCTTGGCTTCGGAACCGGAGGGTTTCAGGTTCGAGACTCGATTCCACCGAAGATCCGTCGTGTGAGGGGGTCTCTTGCACGTTAAATCTGTCAGGCCAAAGTCCTCCCGCTGGTGTGGTGCGGTGTGGAGAGGGGGGTGCCACTTCAGTTGTCGTCCTCGTCATCTGACCGTGGTTCAAAATTACGAGGTCCGTCCCAAAATAGCCCTCGTGTTGCTTTAAACAGGACGTTAATATAACTGAACTGAACTGAACTGAAGCCAAAAATATGGTGATTTATGCACGTATATCAATTTTATAATTTCTTCATATTTATTCTCCAGTCTTCAATCTAATGAATGAAACAGATAGTGGAACAAAAAAAAAATTCATTATTTCCCCTTATATGATTGCGACTTTTTTTTTCTATAATAATATTAAAAATCAGAACCATTATGATTATGGACAAATTATTAAAAATATTCTAAAACTGACACTTTATTTAGGCTCCAAATAAATACTGATTATCGTTATTTCTATTCATTAGTTGAATTCGAATCTGTTTTTGAATTTGCTGTTGAACTGTGAAATAATATTTTTATAAAATGTAATATATTATCAAAATCACGAGCTAAATCAGTGTTTATACCATATAATTTAATGTTCTCCTTTAAAAAAGAATCAACCTTATTTTCAGAAACTAAATAGAAGTTAAGTATTTCAAATACATTAAGGAAATTACAACCTTTCATGAGATTTAATTAAAAATAAACTTTGTTTGATTGCTTTTAATTAAAAGAAAGCCACACACTTTCTTATAAAAAAAGAAATTATTATGATTTTTACTCAGAAACATAGTTTTTTTTATTTCAGAAATCAGACATTAGCTTTTGAACATGTAATTATGGATTTATAACAAAAATATTTTTTTACGAAAATGTATTTTTTTTAAAATTAATACTGAATTCTGATTTATAATTTTTTTTTCACTTTCCTTACAAAGTAGGGCATTGTATTTGATTTATGATGAGTTCCTTAACAGCATGTGATAATCCCAAATCAACATAATCCCAAAATAATTAACCTTTTATCTACATTTTGATGAATTTTATTTAATTATTTTCCATGGTTTCATTGTCGAATATCCAATAACTACTTGAATATAAGAAACGGACTTTTTTAAAATGTATTATTTCTGAAGAGTATTTATTTTTTAATCTTTTATTAGGAAAGAATGTGTATAATTAACCTTTTTTAATGAGGATAATGAGTATCATCTTTTTAGAAATGTTTGTGCGGTTTCATATTTAGAATTAAGCAAATCTATCTAGATTTTTTTTTTCAAAATTAAGAATGATGAATTAAATAAAAAAAAATTATCTTTTTCAAAGGTCAAAATAATACGACCCTCTTGTTGTCTTTCATTAAAAATAAAAATTGTCAAAGATTAAAACAGAGGATTGGCTTATGCTGCCTACAACAAGTCACTTAATAACATCGGCATAGTAATGAGTGTAAAGAAAGTTAAAAATTCATTTCATCTAAAAAAAATATTTGAATTTTAATTCTTCTTTTTGGAAAAAATTAAATATTTTTCTTTACAAAATGAAAATAATAATTTTTTTAATCATTTTCATCAACTTTTTTTGAATCTCTGAGGGATCTTAAATTCATTAAAAACATTAAACGCACTTTCTTACTCCATTATATAAAACCATTGTTTAGACATTAAGATCAATGGATTACTAAAAAAATCTGTCAATTTTCAATTATATGATTAAATTAATAAATTGTTCAAATTATGTAAATGAATAACATAATTGCAATCTCATTGCATAAACTGCTTATTCACTGAAAATATTATTTTTAGGGGACTCCGTTTTATAAAGAAATGGAATATACATCTCAAATTATAAGCTATCATATCATTATTATTTAAGTCATTAACCAGTTTAAATTGATTTACGAGCTCCAAAGCTTGTTTGCAAGTTATAAAATTAAAATTAATAATCCATTCATTGCCTACGCAATCTGGAGCTCCTTAACCAAAAATGAATCGTATTCTCACATGATAATAACATAAAAAATGAATGGCATATACATTTAAAAAATTAGACTTTTTTATGAAAAAATGATAAGCTATCTATTAGATAGCAATGTATATATTAAGACTGAAAGACGATTTTATGATACAATTGAACATTGCATTCAATTAATTTGTTTTAATTGCTGAATTTGTAATTTCAAATTAAAGCGGAATACTTGTTAATTGATAAGACTATGTCAGGTTGGCCAATGCAAACTGGGCATTAATTACATCTACAATTAACAACAATAATCTATAGAAAATTTATTTAAAAAAAATTCAATAATAAGTAAAACCTTCATCGAAAATATCAGCATTAAAACTTGCCATTGAATCAATATACCAGAATTTAACTTAAGAATTTTTTAAGGGTTTCTAAAAGATTAAAATTTCAAAAGTGATCATTTCTACTCTCCCAATGTTCACTAAAATTAATAAAAAAGAAACATAACTTAATTATTTAAGAAATTCTACAGCAGATTCAAGATGACTTTTGAAGCTGTTTTCTTAAAAAATCAAAAGAAGAATAAACCTTTTCTAATTAGAATTTTGTGAAGGTCTCACCACAGCTTTAAATTTAAATTAATTTTAAATCAATCAATGGTCAGTTGAGATTTTAAAAAGCTAATTGTTAGATAAAATTCCATTCAGATAGAGATTTATATGTAAAAAAATAGAAAATGGGCTCTAAGTCTTTTAAGCTAAGCAATAGGCTATAGGCTTGATGCTCTAGAGCAGGGGTCAGTTACCTTCTGAAACAGTTGAAACAATTTGCAATCATTTCCAGTTTTAAATCAACCACTAAAATTTTTCGATTTAATAGTTCGGTATAAAAACGGTAATATAATAAACGGTTTTAAATTCGGAGCAATCCACATTCATAGAAAGACACAAATATAGATAATTACATCAATGGGAGCATTGGTTTTGCAAGTCTTTTGAAAGTTTGATGAATTCTGGCTTATGGCTTGTTGTTTTAGGTTTGGGCACGATTATAGATTTTTATATGTTAGTTGACTTCTGAATTTGATTTTTATTCTTTTCATGCAAGAAAATGTTTATTTACACGAAAATGTCGACCAGATGATAAATACTTATGCCAACTTCTTCATCTCACAGTAGTATTTTGGAAGACTATTCCAGACGCCGAATACGAGGACGTCAACTCGCGTCACCTTTATTTCTTTTAAAGCTGCATACTTGCGCTGAGTGATGTCCATGCATATTCGGAACTCCTAATCTTCCAACTTGATCTTGAGTTCTGTGAACTTGCCACAAGCATTTGTTTTTAAAATCCAGCTACTGCTTTTGAAACGATCCAGTATCAACTCCATATAGCTCATTGTTGATCTCATTTGTATTTGTGTTGATAGGATTCACAGTGAACACGTGATGAATTTTGTTTGCTTTGAATTGTTCGAATTTCTCGGTGAACCGATCCTTCATATTTTCTAAAGTTATCCTGAAGTAATTCTTGTCAATAGTTGCCTTGGTGTCATCGCGATACTGCTTCATATTTTTGAAATGAAGTAATTTACCTCTCTCAATTTCTTCAACAAAAAGAAGTAATATGTTTTCGAAACTAATTACTTCTTCGAGCTTAGCGTAGGCTGCGTTGCCCTCTCTTTGTGGTTAATAAGAATGAATGGTTATGTTAATAGAAGCTGCTGAGAGATTAGGTATTTAAAAATATATATACTTATTTTTTAAGGGTTTAATAATAGATTTTAATTTTTCGTATGGAGCTGCAACTTTACATCAAAAGAGCCGCATACCCCTGTTCCCGAACATTTAGATAAGGTTAATTAAATATGTTAGTTGTGTTTAAACAAAACTTTCACTTAATCTTGAAGAATGGGAGACTTCAAATAAATTTTTGCAATTAACGGATGCACGGATGCAAATTGGTACAAGCATAAAATAGTCAAAACTGAATTAAAGATATTAATCCTAAAATGTGATAAAACATTATGTAGGTATTACTATTGAATACGAATTTATAAGGAGCGATCGATTATATACTAGAGATGGTGATCCGGTAGTAAGGCTTCGGTTTTGGAACCAGAGAAATTAGTGTAAAAGGCCCAATTCCACAGAAGAACAGCTGTGTAAGCCGGTTGGAAGAGTGTTAAATATGTCGAAGTCAAACGTCCCCCCGTTAGTGTGGTGTGGGAGCTTGGAGAGGGAGACGCAAGCTTAGGTGCTGTCTACGCCTTCTGACAGTGGCTTCAAATTACGAGATCCATAACCAAATAGTGCTAGCGTTGCTTGAAAGAATGGGGCGTTAATACAACTAAAATAAACTATATACTAGAGATGCAATCTTACTAAAATAAAAAAAATAAAAACCAAATTTTAAATACTATCATTAAATATCAAAGGCAGTTTCTTTCTTTCATTTTTGTTTAACTGAAAAAAAATGTATTTATTATGTAAAATTTATTATCTATTTATTATGTGTATGTGTATTATTTATCATGTATTTATTATGTTAGACACAAGATAATCATATTGTCAATTTCCTTTACGTCATTATTTTTAATGCTTTAAATATTGTTACGCACCTGTAATTTTGCTTTTCTGGGCAAATACTGCCCTCGTAAGGATGACAGACTTACAGTAATCTGTACTGAATAATGGATGGGTTGAGGTCAGTGATCCCAGAGTTTTGCGACAAACTTAGCGAACATTTGGTGACTTTGGCGGCTAAATGGATAAAACATCAAACTCAGAGAATTTTCCCGATCCATCCATTAGGAGCCTACATACGTCTAGAATGATCCTGATTTGTCCAGAAGGTTTAGCCCAGCTTCTCGCTGCTATATATATACGATCATCCATCGGGAGAAGTGCGGCAGAGTTGAAACAAGAAAACCTGAATAAAGAGGTCTTGAAAAGGAGCAAAGCATTGGGCAATGGGAGTTGCAGTGGTAGTTCGACCGAGTAGACCTGAATTGAGAGGTCTAGAACTGAGAAGTCTTGAACGCAAGAGTGGCCGAGAGAATACCGAAGCTACGAAAGAGTGCTGAATTACTGTGTTCGTTGTAATTCTGTAATTCTGTTATCGTTGTGTCTTCTATTGTAGCCCGTTAACCGAGCAGTCCTGAACTGAGGAGTAGTCCCATTGTGTGAAGTAGTGAGTCGGCAGCGAAAGCAAGTAGAGACAGAGGAGTAGTTTCAGCCTGTTAGGGAGTGACCTACGTGTGCGTAGATATAATCCCTTGAAGATTCCCTCTCCTGCTGAATTCCGTCTGGCCGTTTTGTGAGCTGTGGACGTTGTCCTACGGAATTTCTGCGTGTGGACTATTGTTGTTACGGTGTTCTACTGTCTGCAGTAAAGTACTGCTATTTTGCTGTTCTGTGTATTCGCCCCGGATGTATATAGTTGTCTTCTGTACATAGTTTTGTAAATATTTGTCGTCTTTGTGCTGTCATGTATTCATCCTGTAAATAAACGTCGTCTTTGCTGTGCCATCTACTGAAGAATTGATTATTGTGTTTGCTCATCATCTTCTCACAGCGTACACATCCATTATAAAGATAAAAGAACCCAACGGATTTGTGTAAGGATAGGAAATTCGTAACAATATATAAAATATTTGCAAACAAAGAAGATATTGTTTTTTCAAATAGCTTTCTTTATATAACAAAACAAATGAACTTACTTGGTTTATTGTCGATTATGCTTATTAAGTTGATGCTAAACAATTTGTTTTAAATAAATATACTTAATTTCAGTAAACGCATTTTAAATAATATGATATTCCAGTTATTTTCCTTTTTCTCCAATGTTATAAAAAGTTTCATCAGCAATTAAATTTTATTTCTCTTTTAATTTAATTTTTCGTGAAAAACGTTATCTCATTAATTTTAACTCTTTGTCTCAGCATAGTTGTTTAAGTTTACAAAGCAACAGCAATCTTTGGCTATATTGCTCTTAGCACGTGGCTTGATATCTCACCAGGTTTGAAGAATTTAATTAACAAATTCATAAGATAACGGTTCATAAAACACATGGATTTCATACATTGTTACACAACAATGAATTCAGAAACTCGACAGTTTCTCGAGTGGCAGGGGAACAATCATAGAGATCGAGTTCCTTGGAGATATTTTCGCTAATTATAAATAATGATTATTATGTGTTTTTTTATATTTTTAACAAAGTCCAGGTTACTTTAGGACATTTGATGGTATCGAAAAGTTTTATGACCGCCTTTTACTTTTTTCCAAATTGAAGTCAATATTTTTCCATTCATTTTAGTTTTACACATTGCTATAATTTACTATCTATGTTATGCATTGGTTAATTTTCTTTATTTAAGATATTTATTTTGTTTCGTTTATGATATATTGTTATAGCGTATATATGAATACAGAACCTATGGATTGATCACAGAAAAAAAAATCCCTTTTTTCGAATCCCTGCCTGAGAGTGATCCTTGAGAAAGTTCTCAAGCCAATTTCATATTTTATTTCATTAAATTTTTATTCCATTTTTTTCCCTTTTAACTTGATATTTATTAATAATTAGTATTGATTCATCTATGTTTTATTAGCAGCTGCGTTAGTGCTCTTTAAATATAATGGTACTTTAAAAAAACAGTTTTTTTTTTTTTTTTTAGTTTGATACCAAAACAACTTTTAATTTCGATTCCAAAATACTTTAGTTTAGTTTCTGAATAAATTTTAATTTTAGATTGTTTCAGAAATAAGTAAGATTCTATAAATGTCTAGTTTCTAATAGGTTATTCTGTAGACATAGTTTGGATGCGTTTAAACTTCTATATGGGATCAATTTCCATATCATTGGTGTAAAGTAATTTTTACTACAGTAATGTCTTATGTCATAAAAGCGTTTCAATGATCCATGTGCGCATATAGTTCCTTAATTTTAATGAATAATATATCATATATTTATTATGTGATAACATTTAAAAAAAAAGAAAATTATTTTGTATCAGTTGAATATTAAGTGCGGGATGTGCTGTTAGAGAAACCTATGTTATTTATATTCTAAATGAGTTATGCGTTATTTATTTAAAGATTATATTAATTAAAATAGTATTCAAAAGTTAATTAATCGAGAATAAAATACAAATATTATTGAAGCAAATAATTCGCTTGTTAAAATAAACTGACATTCACATATCAATCAGTTTTAATATTAATTCGGCTTCACATAAAATATTCCAGTTATTTGTTTTTGAGAGATAATTAAATACTGAATTTCTGCTGTAATATAAAGAATTTTTTTATAAAAATATTATAGAAAAAACCATTTCAAACAACTAGATAATTCAAATGGAAAATAATGACTATTTTTTCAAAGAGGTTTTAAAGAAAATTCGAAATCCGTATAACTAATATTAATTGGTTTCAAATGCTTTCATGTAGATTAAATTATTTAAAAAATGAAATTATTTAAAGAATCCATATCTGGTCTGTTGATGGAGATTGAAAATTTTTCTATGACTTCAAGAATTTATTATGTTTGATGAATGTCAGATTATTATTAAAAATAAACTGAAGTACTTGAAGTTCAAAACGAATCTTAATATGCTAAAGGAAGCATCATATCTTCTATAGTAAATAAACAGTAGCTTACACACAAACGTGGTTCAATATCTAATTTATATACCGTTAGATGAAGCCATACATTTTAAATCAGAAAAATGTTTTAAATGCTTGGAAGATTATGTAAATGATTTAATTACCTTTTGAAATCTTAAGGAGATTAAACTTTATGAAAGCTTTTAAGTTTACATTACGAAATATAAAGATTATTGGCAAGGACTATTTTAAACTTTGAATGTCATCGGGATATGGGAGTCGTTAATATTTTGGCATTCTTTTCATTGATTTTAATCTAGAAACAGAGAATAGAAGAAATTTATTCGGGAATACCATGAATAACATATTTTGAAAGTAACATTTTATAATTAACAACGACGAGTGAAATCACTGTTAAAGATTTAAAATTTATCTGAGAGTTAATTAGTGTATTGTATTTGTAAGGATATATTCTAGAAAAAAAATTTCTACTATGAAAATATTATACCTATAAGGAACTTGAAAAATGTCAGTGATAATAAATTTATCATTTAAGATTCAGTACATTTACAAATGAATGAAAAAGTCATCTGAAAAATTCCATTTCTCTAAATATCAAACAAACAGAGTTAAATGTAAAATTTTAAAAAGAAAGTTACATTAGATATATATGTATGTGTGTTTTCGATTAAGCAGTTGATACTTGCAAAATATATTAATTGAAAAAGTGCTCTGAAAAAAGTATCGAAAAGGTGTATCTTGGGTGATTACAACCTTTCAACAAAAAAGATAAACTTTTGTAGTAAAAGCTTGTTTGCCTGATTGTAAGGGCTGAAGATATTCAGATTAGTAATTACAGTAATCAATACATTAAATAAAGTCATGAAATATACGCAGGGGCATTACATAATGGCAAAGTTAAGTATTTGTATAATTAACCTCCTTTGAAATGTATAAACGCCGTAATGATTACATATATTTTAAGAAAATTGCATTTTTAATATTATTCATAATGAGTGCGATTTAATATATTATAAATCAAAAGAGCATTACAATTTGATATTATAGTCAAACAATGTATTGATTATATGAACGAATGAGCAGTTTAAATTAATGAATAAATTATTACTTCAAAATCTAGGATAGGACATGATATTGCTAATGTTTGAACATATTTTCAAATATAATATGCAAGCAATTAATAATTAAGGAAAAAAATAACGAAATTTTATACCTAAACATATAAATTATAAGATATAAATTAAGATTACCTTTCTTTACACAATATAAAATTTCTCGCATAATAATTTATAAAATATTAACTAAAAATTTTATTAATTTTTATTACTAGCTAATTATAACAGAAAGAAGATGAAAAATATTCGTATAACTTTGTGTTAAGTAGACTTCTCAGATATATTGCTTCATTTCATAGAATGGAATCAGGATAGTGGCATAAAGGGCTCCTTAGACATAATGACTAACGATGTTATTAGTATAATTTGATTATACTGCCTTTATTACCAAGAGTATGCACTTATGACTTAAGCACTTTTCATAACATAAGTTTAGTTATATGAAATAGCATATCCCCATTAATGAAAAGGGCTATTTAACAATACACATTTTAAATCTCTATTGCATATATGAAAGTTAAAATAACTGTGGAATGTTATACCATTTAAGAATATTGTGATGATAAAAAAATATTAAATGAAAACAGCAAACACATTTCAGTAAGTAAATACAAATATATTGCATTTTATAGTGAAACAAGCATTTAAATTACGATTTTGATAAAAAGGTGTATACCAAAACATTATACATTTTAATACCGTTAATGATATGCATTTATTGTGAATTAATATTGGAGCGAAATTTCAAAGGAAATATTCTGATTGCAATAATAATAATAATAAATAAATAAATAAAATATATACGCTCCGGTTAAAAGGATGAAAATTTTTTGATATTATTCCTCAAGTTATTGCCTTCTACCTTGAAATGAATTAATTTGGTTTAATGATATAATGAGATTCTTTATAACATTAATTTAAATAATTTAATGATAACTTAATTAAATTTAATGATAACTTTAATTTAAATATGATTAAAAGCTTTTTTTTAAAAAAATAAATTTATTTTATTATGTTAAGAAACTACACCAGTAATTTTTTGCATGTTAAATAAGTAGCAATTAAATTCTTCAAAAGTATTTTATTAATAAAATTATTATCGAAGAAAATTTAAGAATTATAAGAAAAAATTAAATTAAAAAAACAACAAAGAGCAAAACAAATTCTTTAATAGCATATTGAATCCATTCATTAACAGTATATAGAAAAAAAATTGAATTAAAAATGCTTGTGAAAGATAAAATGGTTAATTTTCATCATTACTTTAAACGAACTGATTGAAAATAACAAAGCAAGAAATGGAAAAAAAAAACGAATTCAAAAAGTTTGAGCAATCTATTTTAATTTTTTGTCCCTTTCCCTCTTAATATATGAAATTAAAAACCACGAGTAAATATAAAGAAATCTTCATAACAAATATATCTATGTTGCTGAAAATTTTATATTTAAGAAAGAGAATATTCTATTGGATTTTAGACTGATTTCTGGAATTTCTTTAATACATTTTTGTCCCTCAGACTTTATTTTTCAAGGGTTTCTACAAGCAATTGAAATATTTAACATAGAAAAAATGCTTCAATTTTCACATTTATTTTCTATTTCCTGCTTATATGAGTTGCATTTATATTTTTTATGTTACATTTATATTATGATTATGCAGTTACATTTATATTTTTTGTTAATGTGTATCGAATAATCGAAAACAATATGGTTAAAATAATTTACGCAAATAAATTCATATAACAAAAATTACTGCATGTATGCATATTAATTTACAAAAATATATGAATGTAAATGCTTAAAAATGTGACTCATGTTCTTTCTGTGTTGATATAATTGTACAGTAATAAATTAATCAGAATAATTTTTAGGAGCAAGTAAAACTAATTTTATTTGTTAAAATTTAAAATTCTTTTTTAAATTTTAACTACTATTTTACTAATTTTATTATTTTAGTGAATAATTTTGTGACAACTATTAAAAGTGCTATCCCCAAAATTAATACTGATATTATTAATTTTTATTACTAAGCTCTACACCGTAGCAAAGGAATTTCAATGTCTAATAACTTAACTGATTCGTTTTTCGAATAAGTTTTAAACATGCGAATTGTTATATATTATGTTTTATATCTTATTCTTTTCGAGGAATTTTATTATTTTTATTCTCCATTGAAAACAAAAAAATGTCGAAGAAAAGTTAATAAAAGTGTCATCTCTTAAATGAAATTACAAAATGTGTTGCAATGAAAGCGAATTATGCATGAAATCATAAACTTTTTAATAAATGAAACATTGCAAAAAATAAATAATTATATCTTACATAAATATGGCAAAAAGAACTTTTTATTACTCTCGCTATTTTAATTTATTTCAAAAATCATATTTTAAATATTCACTGTAAATGTCGAAAGTTTTTAAATATTAAAAACTTTAGACATTTACAGTGAAGATAAATACTATTTGAAAATTATATTTGCGTTAGAAATTGTCAGCGAAAAAATATTTATTTCCCTTTATATATTCAATTAATAGAAATAGACGGGTAGCCGTTTCTAAGCAATTAATTAAGAAAAGAAAATTAAGAAATTAAACAAAACAAAAATGTTTTCATTAAAATATAGATAATAGTGACATCAAATAATATTAATATTTGTAACTATGATCACTAAATTATGAGAAATATAATTAGAACGATGCATTATTCTTTCTACCGAGGAAATAATACTACTGACAGTTAATATTACATAAGTTCATTTTTTGAAAATATTTATTTAGAAATAGCATAAATATATTATTTTAAAAACCTATTATTTGTTTATTCTATAGCCGAAAATGTATCTTATTATGTACCATATTTGTTATAAAATCATTTTGCAACTGATATTCAATTTAATCAATTTTTTATTAAGGTTTTTAAGTATTTGTTAAAAAATATACTTTTATACTTCACTTTTATAATGCGATGAAAGCAATAAACCTTTCAATATAAAATATGAAAAAAATTTTTGAAATATAATGAAAATTTAAAAAATATATAAATTATAAAATTGTTCCAAAGATCAAAGATCGCAGTTTTACTAAGTCAAACAGTTCAAAGAAAAACTCAACATTACGAATTAAAATTTAAAAACTTTTATGAGATAAATCGAAATATCCCTTATAGAAATGTATTAGAAATAGCTGTTTATTACAAAAGAAGGTAAAAATAAAATGTATCCATTTTTTAATTGAACAAACCCCAACTCCTTTTCCTTTTCGAAATAACTGAATATAAAAATAAAAATATGAAAAATTGATATTAATTCTTTTAAATTTTCATTCACTTTTAAGATAGTTGACAGTTTTTATTATTATACAATAAGCGTACATAAAAAGAATATGACCTTTAACAATACTAATAACAATCTCAATCGTCCTCTGGTGAACTAAAAGATTAGAAGAGCTTATACAATATTATTTTAATTTGATATATATTATAACTTCAGATTTGAGAATTTTAAGAACTTTTTCTACAATAAATTTCTTATGACTGTAATCATTAAAAAGACAAATCAGCAGGAATCATTCATCATGATATACAAGATATCATTACAAATCGATAACTTTTTATAGGAATTTCATTGATTAACTGTTGAAGTGTAAACAAAGTTTCATTGCTAAAATAAGTAAAAAATTATAGAAACTGAAAAAAACTACAAAATGTATTTTCATTATCTCAGTTTCGTACAGTATATTTAAAAAAAAATTAGAACCTTTTAAGATAATCTGTTACATTTTCGTCTGAAACTAATTAAATCTCATTTTCTTTCAAATTCGACTTTGTATGATAAAGTCGAAAGGGGAATGATCGTAAAAAGTAAAGAAACCAATAAGCTGAAAAGCTTACCTAGGCGTTTCATCGAGCAAAGATTGACAGATCATTCATCCAAAAGACACCGCAGTTTCACAGAGGGATTTCATCTATATGGAGCATTTCTCTAAGAAGTCAATATTCGATGACTTAAATCCTTCTTTTCCGAAAATTCTTTTCTTGTATAAGTCAGCGTGACACGAGGATCCAATTTTAGATCTGAAACTTTTGTGGACACATCAACATTTTGCTGAATCAGATAGCTACGTCAAAGGATAACACAGTTCCATGTCTGGAAATCTAGTTCGTAAGAAAGTTTCCTGGAATTTTCAGAGAATTTTTATTTTCTAAGAGTTTCATATGTATTTCACAAGCTAGAAATTATATATTGAGTATGCTTATATTGTAGAATGGTAAATAAAAAAATATATAATCGATTTTATATTAGAATCCAATGTTATTTTATATTTGAAAACTAAACTATATAGTTCTAAAATAACTGACATCTGAATTGCTTTAACTTTACATAATAAAAATTGTTTTGATTAGTTTTTCTACATATATTTTATTTAGTTTATAAGTGAATTAATTGAATTCTTTGTGTTCTTTAAAAATAGGAATAATGCAAACAGATATAATTAATGCAAATAAATACTTTGTAAACAAGTTATGGGATTAATTTGGAAAATTTATTCTTATTCTTATTTCAGTTGTTATTTAAACAAGAATAATAACTTCTTAAATAAATTTCTAGTGCCCAAAAAATAACTTAATTCAAATTTGAAATGTTTTTCAGTAAATGCATGTATTGAACAATTAAAATTAATAATAATTTTATTCTATTTTTAGATTTTAATATTTATTTCATAATCAACTCATAAATTTCCATCATTGATAAATTGATATTTTAACAAATTTACGAACTAGAATATATAATAGTTATTTACTAATAAACAGAGAACAAAAATTTCGGGATTGCAGGAGGGTGGGGTATTTAAATTCTAAAACATCAATGAGAAATTGGTTAAAAATTTGATTAAAACTCCAAAGTTGTGGAAATACAATTTAATTAAAATAGCTTATTAAATAAATTTGAGATAAAAATGTTTTAAGAATTATTACTATAGATAATTACTATAGATAAAAGAAATTCAGGTACCACCACTTAAAATGGTTGGTAAATGGGAAAATCTCAACCAAGACAGAGATAATGAAGTTCACTTCAGAATGTATTTTTAAATATTCTTACCTATTTACATGCAAGCCCTTTTTGAAATATTGTTTGAGATATTACACAATATTTTATTATATTATGAAACGAATTTATACGATATTATACATTATTAGTGGAAGTAGTAACTTGTATATGTAGAGTTACTGCAACACTTTGTTTAACTTGCCTTCGAAACAGGAAATCTGTTTCTTTTTATATTTGAAAAATGTGTACATAATACAATCTGTAATTAAAAATATTATGCATTTGTTGGAAATTGTTTTATTATTTTATTATTTACCAATTTATGCATAAATATTATTGAAAATTTTTCAACTGAGGTGCTTTAGAATCATCTTATCTCATGTTCTTCCTATTTGATTTCTGGTTTCTGTACATCATTTTGTGTACACATTTCCCACCTCATAAATGAACAGGTCAATATCTAAAATATGATGATATAGTTGAGGTTCTTTCCGCTCCCTGTGATTATCATACTTTGACTAGAACAGATTAGATCGGTGACATAGCAGCTATGCAAATGATGTACATATGACACTGAAAGCAGTTTTTGAAAAAAAAAATGATGACATATGAAGGCGATTTAATACCTTTATATTACAACATATAAAAAAATAATTAACTTAACATCTAACATCCTGTAATAGAAATATATCTCCAATTAATTAATACATAATTACATATGAATCGTTTTTTTATTCTCCTTAAAACATGGATTTTATCTTCTTTTTTTATAGAAAATTCTTATAATAATAAATCTATAAAATAAAAGTCGTTTCTAGCTTTTTTTACAAAATGGAGATGCATCGCTTAATCTATATTTTACTGCATTTTTTGTAATTTCAAATAAATTTTATTTAAACAATTAATTATGAAAGTGAAAGAAATCAATACACACACACACATATATTCGACTTGTCCAAAAGTGAAAATAAGCAATTAGGAGAGAGAAAAAAAAATTCGTAATTCAATTTTGTTAAAAGCCATTTATAACGCATCAATTATTTCCAAAGCCATTTTAATGTAAATTTGCAGTTTGATTTATTTTTCAATAGCACTTTCTTACAGAAATACTTGATGTAGCAATACATTTCATTAGAATTTAATCAAATATCTTGTTTTTCAATAAAGAAAGAATAAAAATAAGAAATTTCATTAGCGAAATTTTCCTATTCAATTTTTTTCCGTATTCAAATGTACAAAAAAAATTAACATTTTATTCTTGAATGTAAGACCTCTTTAAATTTCTTTAAATAATTAATCATGCTTTTTAAAAATGTATGTACATAAAATGTTTTACGACCATTACCTACTTGTCGTTTCAATTCCCTCTAATTCAATCGCTTAGTTTAATATGATAATTACCTAATGCTTTTAATATTCTACAAACATTCATTTCTAAAACAAGAGTATACAGAATAGAGTAAAATGTATTTAATGAATTTTAAACTAGGAATTCAATTTTTTTTTTTTTGCATAGTTACATAAATGAAAAATATATTATCCGTTATTATTTGTAGATACGCATTGCTGTTTTACTTTGCGTGACGGTTTATTTCATTACTTTTATGAATTTTATATTATATTTTGATTTTATTTCATGAGTATTTTATTAGTTTACCAGAATCTTGTTCATATGCATATATTTATGTTTTAAAACTTCTCACTTCATTCCAATATTCTCACTGAAAATGGACCTGTTCTGATTCCCAGGTATTTCCACACTTGTTTAATGAACGCTTACCGAAAGTAGAATGTATGGTTGGACGTTTAGAAACATATCTATATTTTAGAATTAAAAAAAGGTTCATGCACTTAAACGATAAAAAATTTCATAAGATTTGTAATATTCATATTAATAATGATGATACTTCTTTCCTATTTTATAAATTTACTTTGAAATAGTATGTAAAAATAGTCATGTGGACAATTAATAAGTTAAAAAAGCTGTTTATTTTTTTGCCATATATTTCTTAGTTACAAAAAATAGGACACCTTTTATTTGGATGATTTCCAACTGTGTTGGGAAATATCTAATGAAAAAGGATATCCTGTAACTAAGTTAGTATTACTGAAATAGTATTTAAAATGTTTTTTAGAAAAGTGTCAAATTTGCTTAAAACAGTAATATTTGCAAAAACTGAGGAAAGGCGCCAAAATTACCATTTGATTTTTGTAAAACAATTGTTCTTATTAACTTTTGAAAAAATTACCTCTAACTTACCAAATTACTTTACTGTAAAAATTAAATCAACTTACCTAAATGCATACCTATCAAGTTTGATAGCTGTTTGTTTTATGGTCTGGTCTGTACAGTTGAGAAGAGCAGCAAAACATATGCTGATAGACAAAATTTCACTTTTAGCAGAAGAAACTAGTAATTTTTTACATTTAAATTGAATTAAATATTTTATTTGTTATTTGTTTATCATGATTCCATCAATAAAAGAAGACATTTGTTGAGAATTTATCAGCTTACTTATTAATTAATTTTCGCTAATCAAATATACTTAATTAAATAAATTTACACTACACTAATCAAACAATAGCTCTAATTAATATATTAATTTAAAAAACTTAAACATCATTTGATATTCATGATACATAAGATACATACATAAATTGAAAGATGTTTCTATTGAGCCCATACCAATACCACTAATTATATTCATAATAACACATACTTACTTGCATAACACAACTAATTAAATATATTTAGTTAAATAACTTATATATAACGATGTCCATGATACTTTCTATTAGGATAGTGATTAAACCGTCTGGCTAATCAGTTATAACGTCCATGAAGTCGTCTGTGGAAGTTATTACTTCAATTTAATCTTCTAAGTCTTCTTATTCAGTCAATAAAAACTTAACAGTAGCTTTCTTTCTACTTTTAACACTGGAAGAAAATTATTCAATTAAATGCTGTGGAAAAGAATATTAAAGGTTTGATTAATGAACAATAATAAATCTATTACAGGAGATTATGCAAAAAATTATTTTGAAAATTACAAAAATTCATTAAAATTTTAAGTGATATCTAGACTGCTATTATTGCAAAAATTAATTTTTGAATTAATATAGCATTATTTTTGTAAATATTATGACAATTTTAAATTTATTCAACATCATTTTAAGAAATTATTTTCTTATTATTTGACATTTTTTTGAAACCGAGAAATTAGTATCCGAAGTTCATACTCTAGTTCTCTAAATTTCATCGGTACTTATTGTTTGCCTATACGTTTACATTTTTCAGGCATTTCCAAAAAAACAATAAATCTGATTTTCAAGAATGAATTTTTTCAGTATTTTGTCTGGAATATGTTATTCATTTCTACAAGAAATATTATTACATTCAAAGTATTTTGATAAATAATAAATTTAAAATACAGTTGACAATAAATAAAGCCTATAACATTAAAAAATTTATAAAAAGTGTGAAATTCCACAATTCAGCATATATGCGCACTGTTAATGAAATATAAGAAAAAAATCAAAATCTTTTCTTATTAAATATATAATGATAAGTAACTTTTAACACACATAAAATGAGTAAAAAATATTTTATCTGTTAATTTCATTCTCTATATCATACTTTTATAATACCTTATTAAATACAAAATTAACTATTAATTTTAATATCGTTCTCTAAATTTAAAAGCAAATTTTAGATGAAGTATGCATTTTTCAATACATATTAAAAACGATTGTCTTAAAATGATATTACTGAAAGGAGAAATGAATGGAATTAAATTAATAAAAGAGAGAAAAGTGCAGCATTAAATGAAAGACGCATAAATTCCAATTATCGGAATCAAAAGGTAATTAATTAAATCAACCCACAAAGACAAAGTACCGCAACATTCATCAAAATGATTAGAATTCTTGGTATTTGGAGAAGTATGCATCGGATATTTATTATAATGGAAATTCTTCAAGGCAATACATTTACAATGTAAATTTTCCAAATTAGCAAAGTTTCTTGACAGTATTTATATCAGCTCTAAAATTTTTCTGAAACAGGTGGTATTTTGAGATCATCAATTTTTATTCATTAGTGCCTTAAGTCGTCTAATGAATAAATCTTTGAACACGATCGATTTAAACAGAACGTTTCGTTTAAGAATGTAAGTGTTGTTCTTTTCTGCTATATTTTATTATCTGAATTCGATTCCCTCTGATCAAATCTGAAAATTTTCAATGAGATTACTTGAATAATTATATATTTTTTTCAAACCAACTGTTTAAAATACTTAAACAGTCTGTTAGACTAAGAAAAATTCTAAACTACTTACTAAATTACTATTTAGATACTTCAACGTTGAATGATCATTAGTGTTGATATTTTGTATATACTGAAATCTTCTGTCAAATTAAGCTTCTCAGTCACTTCTAATTATTGTATATTTTTTAGTCATATCTTGTCTTTTTTAACATAATCTGTATTACAAATAATAACGTAAGCTTTAACTCATGTTCCTTTAAAGGAATACCTTTCTATCATTTTTAAGAATTATTGTTTTCATTACTTAAAACAATGGTGTGAAGGCAAAAATTAGACTTTAAGTAATAAGAATCTGTATTTATGTTTTTGTTAGAACCAAATCCTATGTAATGGCTTATGAAATGAATTATATTAAAAAAAAGTAACGCAATACAAGTTCTTAAAACAAAATTTATCACACTAAATTTATAAACAGACAATATATGTATTATTCTACTTTTAGAGTTACGGATGAGATTATATAAATAGTAGCAGTTACTACAGATATGTCCTCAATATTTATTTAAGTCACAAATTAGATTTTTGATAAAAAAAATACACGATTGTTCTTAGTCTCTTTTCAATTTTCTTATTTTCAAAATAGATATATTTTTTTATGTTTAAATTATTGAGGAATGAAAAAATATATGTTTTATTTAATGCTTACATTTGAAAAAAAAGAAAATTAAAAATACAAGTTTGTGAATTTATAATATTTGTCTCTGAATCTTAACTTTTGTCTTTTTTTAAATTGGATATGCAATCATAAATCTATAATATCTTGAAATATCCCAATCAAATATCCATCTATCTACCTATAATACTGTTTTAAATAATATAAAATAATATGACTCATTAAGGATTTTATTACATCCCATTCTATAGGAAGTAAATAAAAATAATCATTTGCTGAATTTGTATAAAATTTTGAAAGTATTTCTGAATTTTTAAAAATAATTTTAAACGTAACTGAAATTCCCTTTAATGCTTTTAAAATGTTATACAGAATTAGAAAATGGCTTTTTCTATATTGATCTAAATTAATTTTTAATTATTTTCAATGAATCTTTTAACTTCATAGCTTTCTAGAATGATTATGCTGAGAAATTAATGAGCTAGTTAATTTTTTAAAGATTTTACTCTCCTTAACTCATGATATTAGTTAATTTATATCTACATTCATGAGTTCCCCATTTTTGAATCTTGACATTATATATTTCATACAATTAAAAAATAGTTTATTACTTTTTTTTTCAATTTTGCAAACTGAGGCTATTTTTTTCAATTTACTCCACAAAGTAATCAAAAATATCATTCATTATGAGCATAAATATATTACATAGATTATCTTCTTTTTGCTAATGTAAACCATGTCAATAAGTTTGTAATTAACAAAAACAATTGCCATAGTATCAAATACTGTTTCGCACTGCAAAAGTAGCTATGCCATAAATTCTTTTTATTTCTAGTATATTTTTTCTTTAAAAATGTGCTCTAGTCGTTATTATAGGAATGTTCAGTTCTTTAGTAATTGGCAATGCGACATGAATGCTAAAAAAAGGAAAGAAAAAATTTATATATCAGTTTTAGGAGCTACAAGAACTTTTAAGACTGAACCATCTGGTATGATATATATATAAAAGAAAAGAAAAATCTAGAAAAAATGTTGTTATAAAGACCCATTTAAGCATATGTTATGCTTTTAGTAAAGGCATTAAACATATATGGCTTATAAAATGAAAGTTCAGAAGATATATTTTTATTGAAGGAACTGATTTTAAAATAAATGCCATCAAAAGTAATTTTAAAAATAAAGATGTATATTTTGAGAAGTAGTAATCAAAGATATTTTAAACCACTATTGGAGAATTCTTAAAAGCTACTGAGTTGAAATACTCTGAAATTATTTTAAAAGTTAATTACTCATTTTAAAAATTTTATCATATACGTAATTAAAATTGGTTATAGTATAAATGAACTATATAACGAATTTTCGTTATACTAACTGTATAACGAAACAAAGAAATAAATCACACAAGCAAAGGATGGAAAAAGGATTCATTAGGTAGGAAATACACAGATTAGGATTGCACAAACGCCAGCCCAAGATGACATCAAAATTTCCTTACTGTGCCAAAGTTAAAATGAATAATTATTCCTCTTAAACTCAGAAAAAGTTGGATTGTTCTTAAAAGTGGAAAAATCTTGGTTCATGTTCAGCTATATTATGCTTATTTTTCAACTTTCATATGCAAGAACTACTATTTGCTTTAGATTATTTCAGGGGTTTTTTCAGCTATTACTTAATTTTAATTTGAGTTCGTCCTTTCTAGTGTTTAATCTTTTCTTTTGTTGGAAATCACACCTTTAAGAAAAGTACAAGAGTTTCTAAAATTTAATTAAAATATAAACTTTTTAAAAAGATATGATATTTTTAATATAATTTTTAAATGATACAACAATTTGAAGATGACTCTGTTAAGTATTATATCTGTTAGCTGTTCTTTTATTGAAAATGTGTTTGAAAAGTTTAAATTAGTTTGCAATTAGTTTAAAATTCATATCGTTACAGTAATATTTTCGAATAGTTATATCAGGAACATGATAAATTAAATCTAGTTTCTAACTAAAATTCTAATAAAATTTTTAAAAAAATTATTCTTTATGTATACATTTCTTTTCTCCAAATTAATATATGCCAAATTTGATAGCTCTAGATGAAACTCTCTTTACTAAGGGTGTCAACATACTCCCTTGTACAATTGCCTTGATTTTTATTAACAATTCAAAATTAAATAGATAAGCAACAGTATAAACATATGTAACTATAAGAATAAATCTTTCTATTATATTTAAACATTGAAAAAAATCACTCAAATATTAGAAAAAATAATGGAAATGGTTTGAATTTCAGTTCAATGACGATATATATTATTAAAAATTGTGCTACATAAAAAACGTTCCAAATTCATGATAAAAATCTAAATATTAGCTCATTTATAGTTATTAAAGATTGTGAAAAATTATATGATTTAATAATATTTTCTAGAGCTCCTTTTTGGAAATAAGAAATTTTAAAATAATATCTGAAATAAGCGGAATTATTCATTTCAACCCATCAAGAATCCATGTCTGAGAAATTACGTTTTCTGTAATAACACTCTTTTAACATAATATTTTCTTAATATTCTGTTTGTTTTTTAATCCTGAGATTTAGTTTAACAATGATTATTAAGACTTAATGACATTCTGGGAGAAATAAATAAAATAATAGAAATCCATTTACTTTCTTCTAAATAAACGAACAATTCTAGCATTCATCGGATCAACATCGGTTTCTTTTGACTTACTCGCTTAATAATTAAATCATAACACTTCCATATGGTTTTTTCTTGACACAAAGATTAATGATACTATTAGCGTAATATGATTACGCTGTTATTGTTATGGGACACTCTTACGACCTAAGTGCTATTCTGATCTGGGATATGGCAGTTTAGATAATATACTCACAGTTAGGAAAGGAATTTCGCTGAGAATATATATACAGTTAGTAATAAGAATAACAACAGTTTGCTTTTTTTTAAAAAAATAAAGGAATACATATTTCTAAGAAGATAAAATTTAAAAGTAACATTTTTCTTATTACATTAACAATAGAAAGCTATAAGTAAATAATTTCTTTCCATTAATATATTGATTTCAAATCATATCAAATAGTTCATTCATCAATGTAAATTATATCACATTTCAGCTTCTACGAAAAATTTATTGTTGGAAATAATTCCAAAGGGAAAGTTTATTTAAATATCTCATTATCATGAAATTATGTTTCACAGAAATTTGCTAGTCTAAAATATTAATACAGTATGCTTGAAAGAATATATTCGGGAGATTTCAGGCTACATATTATATTTATCAACAAAGTGTTATACAAAAATGCTGCTGTCCTCCAAACTTCAGCTTCCTCTTAGATATTTGATAATTTAGTGTGTTCTAATTTCTTGATTTTTTAAACATAATAATTTTCATTTCTTATATACTTGTTATTCCAAGCGGTCAAAAATATTGCTATAGTTTTAGTAAAAATCTGGTTTTTATCTGAACAAATATTTACAAGGCAAAGGGCAATAATTTGTAAGTAAGTAATTGTAAGCTGGATAATTTTTGAATACCTTCTTAACACATAATACATTAATTGAAAGCTTTGTTTGTTTGCAGACTACCTAAAGGATCTTCACCTAAGTAGAAACTTATATTGGAATACAGGTTTGCTGTTGATATCGGCGATATTTATTTTCAGTTAAATCATTTGGTTATCATAGCCATACAGAAAAAGTCACATTATTTTGTCTTATTTGTTAGTTTCAGAACTTGAGGCGACCACTACTGGACAATTATATCTCATTGAGGGGAGAGACACAGAGAGATAAGCTCATTTCTGGAATTTTCGTCATTTTTTACCTTTATTTTCGTCCTATTAAATAGTAATCCGAATTTATTTTATGTTAAATCTAAATTTCCTCTCCTTCCATCATCCCCTCATTTTGATGAATTAAATCCATCTGAACGCTAGAGCAAAAGAGAGACGACTTTTAAATTCCTTTGTCAAACAGTATATTGTGCATATAAAATGTTTTAATGGATAAGAATCAAATAATATTATAAGGCTGAGCAAGACGTATAAGTCCGGTTCAACTGTCTTTTAAAATTCGAGTTTTGTAACATTATTTTTTTATCGTATAATAAATTATATAAATATTATAAACAATTGTTTTCTTTAGCTCTCAATATTAGAAGAAAATTATGTTATTAAAAAATTTTATGAAACATTGAAAATATTGAATGTTTGGGTAACAATGTAATTTGAAAATTAAATAGAATTATATTTATTTAAAATATTGCTGGAATTCGGAACAAATTAACCCTAATCTAAGATTTATTTAAAAGTCTTTTTTTTTTGCTGAATTTCAAAATTTTCAGACAGGCGCACCACTTAAATCAAGCTTAATTTTTAAATAGTTAAAATTCTTATTAAAATCAGCCCGAAGTCAAGCAGTTTTCATACTATATTTGGTAGCTTAAAGTTAAATGCAGTGTATACATTAGCATAGACTCCTTAGAAAAACTTCATGTGTTTTATGATCAGCGATAGTCTTTTTAAACTATCCAAAGCCTTTGTAAGAATATATTTAGCAAATAAAAAAGAGATTTTAATTTATTAAAACGATAACGGATTTCTGATTGTTTACAGAAAATTCCGTTTCATAGCATGTTTCTTTCTATTCGAAATTGATCTGATTGAAATTATTTGGGCACAAAAATAGTTTAAAATAATAATTATAAGAAAAATGTGTCAGTTGGAACTTTAAATAAATTTAAATTTAGTTAATATTTTTATTTCAGAATGGAAATGGAATCATTAAGATGTGAAAATGAAGCTAATAATTTTGAAATACTTTTATAATGAAGATGAATATGCTAATTTTATTAAAGAAAAGGTACTTAAAACATTCAATTTAAAAACAATCCCAAACCCAAGGACCTTAAAATTTGAGTAAGTTGAATTAACAAATTTTGATTTTTTATAGCTAAGTGATAAAAACTGAAATGAATTCGAAAGCTGAAGACACTTCTACTGGTGTTATATCTTCCAAAGTTCTTCTTGAAAACCATCAAAATTCTTTCATCATACTAGTATTGAACATAATAGGATTGGACCTGGAACTACTCTTTAATGACCAGCTATATTTTATTATTTTCAATCTAAAGGTTTGATTTTATCTCAAAGAATTCGTGATTGCGATATATGTCTTCTTTTCTGATAACTCTAAATTCGTAAAACACATTTTTGACTTCATGTCTGATTTTGAACCTGATAAAGGCCTTGGGTAAAATGGTTGAAATTCAGTAAATAAGTATTCTTTCAAATATTGAATTAAACCCATTTATAAGTTATCAGGAATAATAACAAAATTTGAAACGCTATACATATAAAATTTGTTACATGGGTGATCACATGAAATAGAAAACAGTTTCGAATAAAAATTTGAACTAAACTTGTCAAATCAATCTGTCTGGGTCTTCACATGTCTTTATACATAATAACTCGTGAATACAGTTATTGAAATCAATGAAATTCTGTATTCGACCTTATAAGTATCATAGTAGAATAGCAAATAATAAGATTTCTGAGTGAAGTGGCTTCCACGATACACAAAAAATGGCTTCCATGATACACAAGTGGCAAGCTCATATTTATTGTAAATGTTAAATTCACTCGAAAATATATATATATTTCATAAATATCGTTAGCGAGTGTCGTGCAAAAAAGATTCAATCCTTTATCGGAAGGGGGCAAGATAGTTTCTGTGATATGACTCCGATGGTTTTAATAAATATTTTTCGTGTTTGACTCCTCTGGAAAATCATGTGCCACTTTCCAATATATTCCAAAATTTGCGAATGAGAAAAAAAATGGATGAATCTATAATTACAAAAATAAGTAAATAACACTGTGTAATATATTTTTCAGATGGCAGTCTTTTGAATGTATTCAAATTCCAAATATATTTTGATATCTATAAGATAAAAAAAAGATGGAAGAAGTTATTTCCAAATTATACTTTAAAATATTTCATTATATGTATTTTAAAAAATGTTTTATCAATCGCTTGAATCTATTTGATTTTGAAGGATTCTTATTGATAAAAATTGAGAATAATATCAACATATCTATTACAGAATTTTAAGTAATTTATAAATATTAAATGCATTTTCTTACTATTTTATCAAATATGTCTGTTTTTTTTTTCTATGAGTAACCTTCAAAAGAAAACTTTCATTTCTTAATAACAGAGATAATTTAAAGTAATAATCAAAATCAATTACTTGTAAAGGAGTAACGTTTCCTTAAAATATTTGTGGAAGTTTTAAAAATGTTTAATTAAAAAATAACGTTTCTTTTAAAGGTGAGAGAGTTTGATTTTCTTTCTTACGTTCATTCAATAAGGAAAAAGCAAGAAACATCAGTTTTTTGAAGTTTTGATTAAATTTTCCAAAGGGAGAGTAATTTATTTCAATTTCCTTCAACCGCAATATTTCAAGTTGAGAAACATCTTTGAAAATAAATGCAATTACAAAAGCAAAAGAAGATACATTTTCAATAGAGACATTTTGAAAAAAAAAAAATATTTCTTGTCATTTCTCAGCGGTTTTATCTGCATTTCCTTTTTTTATGCATTCATAATTTTATGTCTTACTGTTTGAAAAAGAGCCAAAATTCTATAATAATTAGATAACATGACTCAAAAAATTTTTTAAGAGTAATTTTTAATCCAATATTTATAATTTACTTATTCTACAATGTCTTTATTCATATCAAATCTAAATTATAGTGTTTGTACTGTTTTACGATCTAGATATTTTTTTTTCCTGTGGTACGTTAGAATGGTATAATAAATATATATATAAATATTAATCTTCAAGTATAATATGATTGAAATGAAGTAAAAATATAATTTATTTACCTTTCCCTTGTTCTGAAAGGTCAGAAGCAAAAAAACGAGAGAAATCAGACAATTTAATTTTTAAAGTATATATATATATATATATATATATATATATATATATATATATTTAAATTCTTAGCTCATAGGCTTTTTTTGAAAATTTAGAAATGAAACAACATTGTCTGGTATACATCAAATTAATTCATTAAATTATATTACTAATGAGGAACTTCTTATCATACATAACTTTCAAATTATATGCAATTTTTAAAAAGATTAAGCAGTTTTTTAAACTTTATAAGATAAATAAAACAGGATTGAATTGAGATGTATGCAAATAGCATGTCGAATCCATTTACCTCAATGTATTTGTATAAATTTGCAACTAGGAAATTATAATTCAATGGAATTTATTGATGTTCTGAGAAAGCTCTAACGCAATCTCAGATACTTCTGTGATTAATATAATGACACAGGTTTATTTATAATATAATGATTAATTTGGTTTAGGAGTTACACGAAAACTCATGTTTATTCGTTGCGTTTCAAATTGTTTGCGTTTTTGCCCCTGATTAGTATAGCATAATTATTAACTATTTATAAAAGAAAAATATTGGCAAAAATGTATGTTTATGCTTTTATAAATGAGCAAATTTTTTTCTGTTTGCTTGAAAATCCATTTTCTTCCTTTTTTCTTGATTAGAAAATTATTTATTTATGTTTTAGAGCATCTTACTGCAATTTTTATCAGGTTACTTCCTTCATTTTGAAAACTTAGACATATAATGAAATTATATTAAACCTAATTTAAATGGAATATACAAGCTGCACTCACATTATTTTCAAACTTCAAAATTTCATCAATGAAGAACAATTTATTTTCAACAGTTTGGAATTTTCCGGAGTTGTTTATATGAAATTAGGGAATGACTGAATACTTAAATCAAAAAACAAAGTTTGAATCCGAAATTTTTTAATCTTTTGAAGCTGAAAATCACCAAAAAAGGCTCCAGGAAGATGAAATAAAATCTATATTATTGCCAATTCTCAGATTGGAAAACATCATGGTTCTATCACAAATGCTATTTATTTCACCAAAATAGAAGCGATCTGAAATAAGTAGACGCCTATGTAATTAACCATATGGATAACAAAGTAAATGTTTCGAATTAAAATAAAAGTGAAAATAAAAGAGCATCCAACGACAAGAAGAGAAGAAAACTGAAAGGGTAGGCATATCTAATGAAATAAAACTCAAATTCTAAAGCTAAAAAGAATAAATGGAGTAATGTTTATTTTAATGTACATCATCCTTTTGCGAAGTAAAGTCACCCGAAAGTGCTCGTTTCCGTATCTTGAAATAAATAGAACAAATGGTGTTTTTTTTTAAAGCAGGAATGCTCTATAACTGTTCTTTGTATCTCATATCATTGTAAGATGAATCATAACATATGTGAAGTATGATTGATGGGATAGTACCTACTTTGAGACGAGTGACATTTTATGCTCTCTAATTATACCTCAAGAGAGGACAACTAATTGTTCTGCATCGTTTTTAAGAAAAATATATACTACTATATATTTCGATGACAGGGACATTTGATCTTATATCCCCTATTTCTCACAAAGGATAAATTCTTTATAAAGTCAATTATTGTAACAAAGGACACATTATTTATGAAATTTACTACAAATATAAAATACTAACTGGTACCCTGCGTATTGCTGCAACAGAAGTAATAATTTTGGAAATATGGTTTGGAATTTGTTATAGTTATCTTGTTTAATAAATAATGATATTTATTTTCCTGTCGCCATGAATGCATTCCTTGAAATTGAAGGATATATAAAGGAGAAGCATAAATAGTATTTATTCTATTTTTATTATTCAATTCTACAAACAAATATTTCTTTTTATGTATTAGATTGTTGTATCCTTTTAGAATGGTAAAACTTAGTGTTCTATCAAAATGGTAATAAAATAAACTACTTATTGTATCTCGTGATTCCTTTAATATTCGTTCAGAATTCTCAAATTTACTGATAAAACAGCGATAAAAATATTTTCTTTTTAAATTTGATTAAACATCTAAACGTATTTATAAAACTTTTTTTATAGTTGGAAAGATAATTTTTTAAAAACTAAGATAGTGTAAAATTGTTTGTGCATTAATATTTTTTGAAGTTACTGCAAAAAAAAAGCTGGAATTTTATTAAATTTTTAATTAAAATTTAAAGTCTATAGGATTAATTCCCCTTAAATTTTCTGGCATACTCTATAATAAAACTGTTATCTCAGAGAACGGCTTACTTAGCATTTAAATATAATAGCTGCGAAATATTAAAGTTTAGCTTCAATATAACAGTTTTACTAAATTTGTTGTGTCTCCTTGGTAAGTTATTTGGTGGTTAATTCTTGGTTAATAGATGCAGTAAACCGATCTGAAAATGTTTTTTATATAATAGATCATTCTAATATGCCTATAACTATCTCGTAAGTTCAAGTAATAAGTATTCAAACTTTTATCGGGATCGGATGAGCGGTACTGCCACGCACAAGAGACATATAGACAAACATTCATTTTTATTTATGTAGATTTTTTTCTGTAAATATTATTAATCACAATACTTCCACGCTATTTAAAAGGCAAGGCAGCACATCATGCATTTTCATTTCTTCAGTGTATTTCTTATTATAGATACTGATCGCATTGACACGTCTATCTTATTCAAACTTCTCTATAGGAATTGAGTATATCTCAAGATACGTCTCCCACCCGTGTCATTTCTCTTCATACCAACTCGCATTCATAGATACATTTCTTCTTATAGTGTACAAATGAGGGAAGTTTAGATATCGTTTCTTTTTCAATCTATACCAAAAATTATGTTCATTGGTGTAAAAAGATTATATTTGTGGGGTATGAAGTGTATATGAGGGATTGCGATTTAGGTTGTCTCGAATCGAATTACAAATCCTAATGAGGAAAAAATAATCTGATACAGTTGAGCAAGTGCATGGTATTTAGTTAATGTGCATGGTGGAGCTCTTAGATGGCTGAACTGGTCATGAATGAGAATTGAAAAGATCCGCACCTCGAACTTAACTAAAGCATTCAACGAAGAAATCTGAAAAGGTGATTACTCAGATTTTGACAGAAAAATAACGAATAGGCAAAAAAGAGGTCTGAAATAATTAGAAAAACAAATAACGATATGTCAATCGAGAGCGGTAGGCATAACTGATTGAAGAGGGTAACATAAATCAAATGTAATGGAATGACATACTATATTTATATAAGATTTATCGCGGAAAATAATAGACAGACACTCATGTCAATACATAAGCTGTCAATATGAAAAGCTTTCTGGCGACATTAGGTTTTATATCAGAAGAAAGAATCTACAGGAGAAGGTACAATGAAAAAATTTCATATACTCCCACTAGAGGAGCAACATCATTTTCTTGAAGTCATTGGAATACAGCGTTTACAATATTTGAGTGCTCATTGTGCTGATATCTACATGCCTTTCAATGGGTTTCAGCAGCCCATGACGTGTGTGACTTTTTAAACTTCTCCATGATTGCATTTAGTCATAGATTCTACAATGGTGATATCCGTAATAATTGTTGCTGTTTCTGAGTTTTGTGATGTGATAGATGCCACTCCCCATGATAGAAAGGTTGAATATAAACAACCCTTAGGGACATTCATATCCAACAGTAAGGGCCTCAAGGCAATCTGCAATTTTTGTACACATTTTTGTGTACAATAATAATATAAGAATTCTTCCTTATATTAAAACATGAATGTGCATTATCATTTTGCAGTGTAAATGTTTCACGAAATAGTAATCACTTGATAAACCTTTATTTGTAAGAAAGCTAAATAATCCTAATCTTATGTGGGTTTTTTTTGTTATTGCTTAAAAAGTGCTAATTGTTTCATTTCTAAATTGATTAATATTTTTAATTAATTAATCGGATGCAATTGATTAAGTGAAAAAGAATGATTGATGAGCCATCACTGTATAGCAGTTCTTAAAATTTTATCAACTAATGAATACAATTGTTTTTGAAAAATCTGTAATTTCTGAAGCAGGTCTGATGTTCATCATTAAGAATTTGCAGTTCAACAATTATAGTATTTTTTCATTTTCAGCTATAACTTGCCAATAGTTCAGTTTCAGATGAATATGAAAAACAGCAAAAGTACCCACTTTTTAAAAGAAGGAAGTCGCATTTTAAACCTGTTAAATAATTTGTAACACTAGTGTTAAGAAATATTACATGCTATAAAACATAATTACCGGTTATTAAGTATTTCCTGAAAATATTTATTAATTTATATATAAATTTATCTTACTGAAGTCAGAATAGTACAGATTACGATGTTTAAAATTTTATTAACAATTTCGAAAGCAGTGAAGTTTTATGTATTAATGTTTTGAGAAACATGTTTTTCTTGCGAAGTGCTAACAAAACTATTAATATTCATTGCCTGTGACTTTTCAATCTTTCGAGCAGAAATTATTCATGACATGTAAAAAGCAAAATCCGAAATGCGTGGGAATCGATTCAAATAAAGTGTGACTGATGAGAATGATGTAAAAAGTTTCCATTGGCGTCACAGTTCCTACGTATATCATAGTAAATTTATGTTTCAACCGTGACGCAAAAGTAAGTGTTAGAGAAAAATACTTTTATTTTAGCATTCATAGAAATGTAAAAGAAACTACAGAATTCAACAAATGTTAAAGGCACTATTTTTTTTCTTTTGAAGTGTTTTCATTTAAAGATATTTCAGTTATCAAAAATTAGTCAGTAATGAAAAAAATTAATCTAAAAATGTAAGCAAGAAAATTTCAAGAATATTAGTTTTATGCATGTTGAAACATAGGAATAAATTCCTCATTTATAAGAAAGGAAAGATATATGATTGTTTTAATAGTGTGTCCTATATATTTAAATTAACACAGCTCAAATAATTTAAATTCAATTATTTTTTATTTAGATTAAATCAAATCCTTTTTATTTTAAACTTCAAGTTAGAGTTTTTTATATTATTTATGTATTATCTCATAATCCAGTTTTTTATTATCTACAAATATTTTTATTATTATATATTTTCTAATTCAGTTATTTTTGATTTATTAATCTGAGAAAAAGACTGAATATATTTTAAATGAGAAAAATACGTTTTCCTTTGTCAGTGTATTAATGAAAAATATGTACTCAAGCCCAGTTGATATCCAGTGAAGCAGCATATTTATATATATAAAAATGTATTATAAGACACGTTGTTCAAAAATAAAGTTCTCTGTTAGCATTTAATTTCTAACAACGTTATTATGATACCGTTACAACATTGTTCAGTACTTAAAGTTTCGATAAGCATAGTAAAGATATTTTACATTAAAGTGTGTTAATAGGGGCCAAAAATTACAAAGAAAAATGAAACGAAATATAATTCGCATAATGGTGTGTTTGTATGACGTTATCTTTTTAACATTGTTCAAATAACATTCTTCACATAAAGTACTTTCAGATGTTAAAAAAGCTTTTAACTCTTGGCATCTGAAAATATATTTCATTGTCTCTTATTTTCTCAACTTTTTTTGTTTATATCGTCTTTGTAGCGTGCAAATATTATGTGTTAATACTGGCTCATTGTAATAAAGACAATAAATGAATTTTGAAAGAAAGATGTATTTGTTAATATTGGTAATAATCATTAAGGTAATAATTTAAATTAATAATAATCAAATTATCATTTCTATATAAATTATCAACCAATCCTTTCTATATAAATTATAGTGATTGAATGTACTAAAACACGAATATTTTTTTTTTCCTATTTTAAATCAATTCGTCAATAAAGCGATTCATGATGAATACGATTTTACTTTGTTCTCTCTTTTAATGACAAGTGAACTGCGCATATGATAAAGTCAAAGAGCATGCTTAAAGAAATTTTTATTCCGCTTATTTTATATTAATTTTATTGCTTTTTTTGTCCTCAAACACCCCATGTTTACAAACCTATGCCGATGATCTGGATAAATAAAATCGCTGTCCAACGATGTACCTCTTTCCATTTCCATTTTAAGATTATCACACGAATAGAAT
Source organism: Argiope trifasciata (assembly GCA_026543055.1). NCBI lineage: Eukaryota > Metazoa > Arthropoda > Arachnida > Araneae > Araneidae > Argiope > Argiope trifasciata. The sequence goes on from JAPMOQ010031793.1 coordinate 3,572,163, forward strand.
TTCATAAATTATTGATGTCCATCTTTGATAAAATTCTTATGATTATATATAGACCCTTTCATCCCTTCTGAATGGAATTTATTTATTGCTTCATAACAACTCAGATTTTCAGAGCTGTACAAAGGGGTTCGGAGCTATAAAATGTTCTCAAGATCAGTTTGAGAAAATTTATTCCAAACCTTGAGCTTCCAAAGTAATCACATGCTCTTTCTTTTCTTTTACAAATCATCATCTTGGGATTAATAATAATAATCTATTTTTAAAAATAAACAAAAAAAATATTTATTCTCTTCTTTTTCTTACGAAATAAATGCTCTTCACTTTCTCATAAAGTTAAAAATGTACATAATATAAAAAATACATTTAAAAAATTATTTATGGAATCATCTTCCTATAGCATTTATATTCTTCATAATGAAAATAAGAAATAATTTGTTTCAATTTCTTTTAAAATGTTTAATATTTTGAGAGGCATTTTTAATACTTTGATTTATTAATATTTCTCAGAATGGAATTTCTGAAAGTAAGCTCGATTTATGAAATGTCATATGTCTAAAGTTGAATATCATATTTATTTCAGTGTTAAAATTTCTGAGAAAAGTTTATAATCGTAGCAAATTAAATGGATATAGCAATAATAAAAGATGATTCAATTGAAAATTCACATTTATTAGTTGTATTTAATAAATAAATCAAATCTATATGGAATAATTTAAAAAGTTTATCGAAATAAATAATTTTCAATTTATTATTGATGGTCTACCCATCGGAATATATTATTTTAAATGTGAATAAAAAGAATTTGTTTCAAATCTTTTTCGAATTGAGAATGGAAAATAATTTCTCAAATGCGTCTAAATATTTACATAAGTTGAGATTTTATAAAAATATCATTTTTTTACACAAATTTCTTAATTCATGAAAGGTTTTCTCTACAAATTTAAATTAATTTAACTTCTGAGTCATTCTTTTGTAATTCATTGAATTCTATATTTACGTACTATATGTTTCGTTGCTACCTTACATTAGAATCTTTTATAATGAATACTATTTACATGTATTATTTCACAAATTCTGCATTTTGTGAGAATATTCTTCGCAAAGAAATTGTAACTGGATGTAAATTTCTATTAAAATACCGTTTTCAATTTTTTTAGTATTATGCACATTTCTTGATTCATTCAATAAATAATCTTATTATTTATAGAAACATAGATTATTTTTTCATGCTGCACAAAGTAAAAACTGAAATGCCATATTCATTAGGGAATTGTATTAATATTGGAATTAATTAGATTTTTCTTAAAGTATGTGACTTCCTTCGGACACCTTATTTTAAGTAATAATGTTTTTCTCTTCCCAAATGTTAATTATAAAAATAAGTATTAAAACGTAAGAAAAATTTTGAGGTATATTATTGTTTTGAATATTTAAGACATCCAGTTCAAAATTATTGATTTTAATGTTTCAATGGTGTTAATTTTAGAATGAGTCTTCATTTTTGTTATATTTTGGATCCTTCCTAAGGAAGGATCCAAAACATAAAATAAAAAAGTAAAAAAAAATTATTATGAATTAAATGTGTAAAATTTCAGACAGAGAATTTTAATAATATTCTAGTAATTGTGTTTGAAATATGAAAATGATATAAGAATTTTTATTTCGCAAAAATATTTGAACATTTTTATTTTTGATTATCAATTAGAGGAAAATTATCATCTTCATTTGTATAATTTAAATCCGTTTATTGCTAGATGGCATCATCATTATTGGACAATATCAGTTACAACAACAATGGTAATCAAGGTATTTTGTCATTTCCAATATAATTAAATTTTTAATGAAGCAATTCATTTTTAAAACAAAATAAATACAATATATGGTTAAGTAATGAGAAAGGAAAGGTTTTGAAGTATTCTAAATAAATACATATAATGGATATTGTTTACTTATAGTATTTTATAAATTCCATTTTTAGCAGTAATATGCTATTAAAATATCTTTAATTTCATTTCTAATTATTACAGACATAAAATGTTTTGAGAAGGTAAAGAAACAGGATTTCGGTGAAAACATAAAAAGAAACTTTCAGATTTTCAGTCAATAGTCGATTTTTATTTACTCAAGGTTGTCTATAAGATTTTATATTAACAGTTTATTAAATTACCACTCATTAATTTTTGATTCATTCCTTTTTAAACATAGAAGAAAAAATCGTTTTTTTTTTTTAATTTTTCCATATGCTTTTTTTTAAATAGTATATATTTGTTTCATATATATTTAATTGATATATTTTCATTAAGGTGAACTCAAGTATTTATATCAAGATGATCACAATAGCGTATAAAAAGGAAAAAATACCTGACACCAAAAAAAATGGAGGAAAAGATATGATGTAAGGAACACAATGTTCTGACAAAATAAATGCCAAAGTTATTCTTGTTCATGAAAGAGAAAAATCTTTTTTTAAGCAGAAAGCTAAGTAACTAATTAAACTAAATCATCCAGAAAAGGGTTTTTCTTTCCTATATTTCGTATATTGATTCATATCAAACTTAGAGTTTCAATGGTTGATTTTGCATTAT